>CAJQUW010007611.1:0-560732 GCA_907163375.1 Prostheceraeus crozeri | reverse complement strand
TATATTCATTATACGAAATGTCTTTCATATGTGATTGGTATGTAGCGATGCGAACTATTCTATCTCACGGTGTACCAGGAGAGGTGGTTTCATTTTAAAAATTTCCCACTATATTTCTCGACGGATTCTGATGTATTTTTGTATGTAGATTTCGAAAATCAAAGTTTAAAAATCATACGATTACGCCTTTTCGAGAAAATGACGAAAATTCAAAATGACGGAAAGAGAAACCGAAACTGCATTCTGGAGTCCATTAAAAAAATTCCAAAATATTTCGGCAACGGTTTCCTAAGTAATTTAACCCGCTCTTTTCAAAAATAATTGTTAGAAAATCATACGATCAGCCCTTTTCGAGAAAATGACGAAAATTCAAAATGGCGGAAAGAGAAACGGAAACTGCATTCTGGGGTTAGAATAGAAATGTTGCCAAGTATTTCGTCAACGGTTTCCTATCTAATCAGGTACACTTTTCAATCATCACCGTTAGAACATGATGCCGCTAGAACCCATCATATACTTAAAGCAATCATTAGCGAAAAGTAACTTTTATTCGCAAAAAGCTCAAATATTCACGTGGCGACTGTTGTAAGCCCTTACCGCAGCCAACAGATGATCGCCATAATAGTCATTTTCGAAGTTTTTGATGTTATAGTTCGACCAAAATGAGTCAAAGTCTGCATAGAGTCATCTTGCACAACTCTGGCACATGATGAATAATGTAATGAAGTTTTGGAGAAACACGAATGTTCAATGCATCAAGATTATTGCGAAAATTCACGATATGCTGAGAAAAGTCTTGGTCCAGAAAATTTCCAAAACAGCTTGTGACGATTCGTTCTAGATTTCTGAATGCAGAAACAATAGGCAATGTCTCAAGGGTTGCGATTGATCGCAATTTACCGACGCTCTTTAAAAGTTGACGAGCACTATTACCGGTAAATGTACCGCCATGATATTGATCTTTGTGCACTCGCGACGAAATTAACCATTGTGTTGCAATTCTATGTGAAGTTTCCTCCAGAACATTGAACAACTTGAAGGCTGATCCTATAAGGAGATGCAACTCTGGAGGCGGTATTGTTTTCAAAACAAGTTCACTACCATCTCCATGGATAATGGAGGGATGTATTGCATAACCATAGTTTTTTGCCTTTGATTTCGCCTCCGATGAATCATAGTAGCTCCAAAATAAACCTGATAGTATAACGGCTTATCCGTTCTTTTACAGCCAAAAATCAAAACGAGCTATACTGATTGTAATTCATATCGTATTCGTGGTTCACTATGTACAGAAATCAGATGTAAAATCAACACACAAATGAATACAAACGATTACAACCGTGAAAACGTTCACCTTCTTGGCTGTACAATAAAAAACATCTGTTGAATTCAAGAAAATACGTTGCCTTATGATCTCCTTGACAATAAACACAAATAGGCAACTTAAACAAATAACGACTTTTACCAAGATTTTTAGGTGAAGAAGCAATAAAACGATAAAAATTGGTTCTACACATATTCAATAACTGTAAATGTGCAAATATACCGTCACACTCCCACCAACAACTTTCCTGCGTGACAAGTTGCTCAAATGAGTTAAACATATAAAACTTCTTAACAATTATGCACACAGTTCATTTCATTTAAAGAATTCTACAACAAGCAAGACTACAACGTACCAATAAAGAGGCTTCGTTCACTTTTGTTCATACTTGATATGTTCATAGTCTTTACACACCATAACTTGTAGAGTCCAATTTCTAAACAATCTTCACCAATCTTCTTTGTACAACCAGGTATGGATATCACTCACGAAGTCAGGAAAAGTTCATGTTCCATTTTTACAAAATAGAAGTTAAACCAAGTGTTCATATCAAATATATACACATGAATCAGCATAAGAAATATAAACTTTACAAAAAATTACACCTTTTATATGCATTCAGGATACAAATTCAATAAAAAATCATTGCGACTATTCAATCAGTAGTACATCAATAAACGGCAATTATCACTTCTTCATAAAGATGCACGATGCATTGAATTACTTTTAACATTTAAACAGTGCGTAAGCTTATTGCAATAAAGATTATCTCAGACAAACAATTCGAAGAATGCCTATAACTATTCAAACTCAACAAGAAGAATGACTTTCTGAATATTCCGTTCTATGACCTTGACCTTTCCTTTGTCTACAATTCGCAACATCACTCTTCTGACAAGACCATCACTACTCTCAATCACTTCCTTGACCAATCCTAAGCTCCATTCGTTCCTAGGAAGACCATCATTCACGACTAAAACAACATCTCCCACCTTCATATTTCTAGATCTACTAGCCCAACACCTCCGCTGATTGATACTTTGCAGATATTCTTTCTTCCATCTGCTCCAGAATTGCTCGTATAAGTATTGAACTCTTCTCCAGCGTTTACGCAGATAGAGATCTTTTCTATCAAATAGACCAGGTGGTGGCGGAGTTGTCGAATCTTTCATTGTGAAAATGTGATTGGGAGTCAATGGTACCTGTGGATCATTAATGAAGTCCGTAGTGAGAGGGCGATTGTTAACGATAGACATGGCCTCGTAAAACAGTGTTCTCAAAGAGGAATCATCCAATTGTCTAGATTGCATTTCTATAGTGCTTGAGAGAATGCTTCGAACTGTACGTACTTGTCGTTCCCATATACCGCCTCGATGACTGGCATAAGGAGGATTCATGACAATCTCACAGTCATAATCTTTGCTCATGTAATTCTCAATATTTTCTTTGTCCATCTCTTCCAGAGCCTTTCGCAATTCATTGTTTCCACCGACGAAATTGCTGCCCTGATCTGATCCTATCTGACGAACCTTGCCTCTGATGGCAATGAAACATCGAAGGGCATTGATGAAGGCATCAGTTGACATATCATCCAATAGTTCGATATGTATAGCTCTCGAACAAAGACAAGTAAACAGTAACCCATAGCGCTTCTGCTGTCTTCGACCAGACTTTGTCCAGAAGTGTCCAAAGACATCCATGCCGCAATACGTGAATGGCGATGATGGCTCAACACGATCGATAGGAAGATCTGACATTTTCTGACTTTCTGGGGAATGACGATTCTTTCGACAAGCAACACATGAGTTAATTGTATTGGATACTAGCTTGCTTCCTTTGAGTATCCAAAATCCATTGGCACGTATGGTATTCACAGTTATGCCGCGTCCTTGATGCTTGGATAGTTCATGGAAATGTTGGCAAATCAGACCAGAAATGTAACTCTTCTTACTCAAAATAATCGGGTGTTTCAATTCAGGCGACAAAGTTGAGTTTCTAGGCCTTCCGCCAACGCGTAAAATTCCATGTTTATCCTTGAAAGGATCCAAAGCCTTAGGCAACAACTTCAAATCCAAATCAGATTCTTGTGAGAGACGAATAATAATCAATTTTGCAGCCCCTCGTTCTTCCACTGTGGATAATAAGTCGTTCCTTATCCCCTTAGCTCTCCGTTGTAACCGTGCTATAGCTGCAACTAGCGTCGACCAATTAGAGAACTTTTCAAATGACGCGATCAAACTTGATGTCGTAGAGACTCGACTTGACGTAGTGGAACTAGTCACAAGACATCTCACTTCAGGGTCTTCCTTGTTTAGATCAAATTTAATTTCAGATGAATTCGGCATCTCAGATTCCCATAAGAATTCAGGACCTTTCATCCAATTTGATTCTTGAAGTCTACGAATGTTCAGTCCTCTAGATGCGTGATCAGCAGGGTTAGACTTTGTTTCAATGTAACGCCATTGCGCAGGATCAGAAGCATCACGAATTGTTTGTACACGATTTGCGACGAACATATGAAAGCGACAGGATTCGTTTGCAATGTACGCAAGTACCACTTTAGAGTCCGTCCAGAGTACTTCTTCGTCAGGGGTTAATCTCAATTCATCTTTCAGTAGCTTACTGACCTTGACCGAGACGACTGCAGCTGTTAGTTCAAGTCGCGGAATTGTCTTTAACTTTGTAGGCGCTACTCTGGATTTTCCCATCAGGAGAGTACAGTGAACACGATTCTGATCATCAATCATTCTAATATACGAACATTGTCCATATCCTGTTGTGCTTGCATCCGAGAAGTGATGTAGCTCAACTCTTGCTACCTCTCCGAAATACAAAGGAGTCATTGCACGAGGTATGCGCAGCGTAGATAGTTCTTTCAAGTCTGTAAACCATTGTTTCCATTTTGGTAGAAGATCATCAGGCAATAAATCATTCCAGCTACTTCCGTTCTTACACATTTGTTGCAGTATTGTCTTCTCAAGAAGGATAAAGGGAGAGATCAGTCCTATAGGATCGTAGACAGAAGCAACACAAGCAAGAATATCGCGTCTAGAAAAGCCGAATGCTTTATCTTCAAACTTGAACATAAAGTAATCTTCTTCAACGTTCCACGGGAGACCGAGAGTTGATGAAACTTGAGGAACATGACTATTCTTAGGTACTTCACTCGTAGTCGTGCTGGATACATGATCATCTCCTACGACGATAGCTTTCAAAACATCAGGATCATTGGATGCAAACTTGTGCAATTGTAGTCCACCTTGTTTGCCTATGTATACAGCATCACGTGCAATTTGTATAACTTCATCTTTGGTTTTTGCACTTAGAAGTCCATCGTCTACATAGAAACTGTTCATTATAAATTCAGAAGCTGTAGCAAATTCTTTTTCATGACTGCGCGCTAGATACCGAAGACCAAAATTTGAGCAACCTGGTGAGGACGCCGCGCCAAACAAATGCACTTTCATCCTATATTTAAGTGCCTTCTGATTCGTATCACCTTGAGGCCACCATAAGAATCTCAAATAATCTCTGTCATTCGGATCAACGAGGAACTGGTGAAACATTCGTCTGATATCACAAGTCAATGCAACAGGGTATCTTCTGAATCGACATAGAACTCCTATCAACGTATTGGTCAGATCAGGACCGGTGAGCAGATGATCGTTTAAACAATTTCCCTGGTATCGATTAGCACAATCAAACACAACACGGATCTTTCCAGGTTTCTTGGGGTGATACACACTATGATGAGGTATATACCATCCTTCTCACACCTTAAACGTATCATCTGCAATTTCCGCATCTCCATCCTTGATGATGTCTTCCATAAATCCAATGTAGTCTTCGCGAAACCTCTCATTCTTCAAAAACTTTCTCTGAAGATATCCCAAGCGTACTTCAGCTTGACGTCGGTTATTAGGAAAAACAGGACGTTTATAAAATGGCAAAGGAAGTTGAAGATGACCATTATCTAACTGAGTCACGGACGAGTTCAATATCTTCATAAACTTGAGATCATTTTGAGACATCATCTTATCGCTATCATCACCAAAATCACCCTCCAATAATGATAACGCATATTGAGGAGAAATCGGATATTCTTTCGTTACGATTCTGTGGCAAAACGACAACTTCATGCTACCTCCACCTACAATTGACCAACCAAGATCAGTTCTTACTGCATAGGGATGATTTCCATCACTAGTGACAGATTCTCGTGGAGCTAGTGCTTGAGGACAATCGTATCCTATGAGCAAGCCAAATTCACAATCTTGTAGTGCAGGAATCTTCGTTGCTACTTCGTGTAGATGAGGCCACTGTTTGGCAGTTTCCGGCGTGGGAATGCAAGACCGATCACCTGGTATTATGTCCTTTGAGTAGACTTTAGAAATCCTTATTATTTGATTCTCATACAATCCTCGAACTTTGATATCTTCAACCAGTGTGCTTTCTGAAACTGCGGCCTTTGAGGACATCGTCGAATGCTTCAAACTGACCTTACTTCCTTTCAAATGAAGTGGCCTGATTAAATCGTCAGAATAATAGCTGGAATCGCTTTGAGTGTCTAACAAGGCATACGTTAGAATCTCCTCATTCGACCCATTAGATGACATCCACACAGGTACGGTCATCGAAGTTGCGGCAGCAGGATCTTGTCGGATACAGCAAGACGTTGATGAAGCGGGTGAACTTACATTCTCGATTCCTGTCATATTACTCGAAAGACTTTTATCTACGTGTAGGAGTGTAGGGTGCGATTTCTTACACACGTCACACAAGTCTCGATTTCTACAGAACTTCGATAGGTGTCCACTTAAGAGGCAAGCAAAACACAGATTGTTTTCCTTAACATAATTCCTCCTCTCTTCAATCTTCATCTTTCTAAACTTATGGCACTTCTGTAATGAATGATTCTGCTTGCATAAAACGCAGTTCTTAGAATTTGATTCTGTAGCAGGAACTTCCTTCATTCTTTCAGAAGCTGAGCAATTCAGTTCTTTCGTGGCAAACGTTCGAATGTTTGAGGATTTCTTACTAAAACTATGTGATTCGAAATTGAGAATTTGATTGCATGCTATTTCTGCTTCTTCAGATAAGAAATCAGTGAACTTCTTGAATGAGGGATATTCTCCACTCCTAAGCTCTGCTGTTACTTTCCTGGCCCATCTGTTTCGCAATGAGTCAGGTAGCTTCGAAACAATCTTCCTGTTCTCCTCACAGTCGTTTAGGATTTGTAAGCCCTTCACATTCGGTATAACATCACTACACCCACCCAAAAAATCTGCATAATCTCTCAAAGCCTTGCCATCACTTTCCCCAACTCTAGGCCATCTGCTATCCTGTCTCGATACGCTCTCTGAATTGTAAATGAATCTCCATATCGGCTGTTCAAACGTCTCCATGCTTCATCATGGGCATTGCAGTCCGTTCGCAGAAACATTCCTTGAATGACCTTAGAAGCTTCACCAGAAGTGTACTTCTTCAAGTAAAACATCTTGTCAAACGGATTACTACATCTTCTATCAATCAATGAGATGAACGAGTGTTTCCACTCTGCAAAGCTAAGCACATCTCCAGAAAAGACGGGTGGTTCAGGAGCCGGCAGTCGATTCATTGCCATACTTTCTTTAAGTAGATCAATAACTTCAGTAGAGCTATCTAACTGTCTTGGATTCTTTAAAACAGGTTCCGGTAGCGGTAGGCCTAACTCAAACTCAGGTTTGACAGTAACTTGTTTTGCTGGCAGTTCATCGTGGTAGGTCATACTGTAGGTAGGCTTCATATCAACTTCCAATTTATCTATAGGCCTATTTTCATCTTCGTAGACCTTAAGTTTGGCTTCTACTATGCTAATTTCTCCCATGGCCTCGGCAAGTTCAAGCCTGTCTTGAGCTTCCTTCAAACGTTGGCGATGGGCATGCATTTCTTGCAACATCGATAGTTTAGCCTTCCTAGCCTTCTTAGCCTTCTTGGCTGTACAATAAAAAACATCTGTTGAATTCAAGAAAATACGTTGCCTAATGATCTCCTTGACAATAAACACAAATAGGCAACTTAAACAAATAACGACTTTTACCAAGATTTTTAGGTGAAGAAGCAATAAAACGATAAAAATTGGTTCTACTCATATTCAATAACTGTAAATGTGCAAATATACCGTCACAGATAGACTGTCCCATGTGCGGCTAACTCCGCTGTTTATGAGATCGGTCTTGTGCACGTCACACCATGGACATGGATGTGAGCTGCTACTACTCATCAGACCAAGTAACAGGTTACAGATCTTCATATCGGCTGAAATTATGAATTTTGAAGTTAATGCGTCTAGCCCGGCAGCGCGCCACAGATATTTCAGGTCGGGTAATTCAGATAATTTTCTGATGTGTCGGGTGCAATGGCGATGATGAAGATACGTTTGACGCCATAGCTTCTATTTGCATGTGATGTTGCAAATGATGCCACTGTTTCAGCTCGAATAATTTGCAGATTTATTTTCATAAATCCTTTACCTCCGTCGATTCCAATTTTGATGGTATGATCATAATCTATCTCATTCCTCAATAGAACATCATCAACAAATTCTTGCACACTTTTACAGTGAACAACTGGTCGTTTTATCCTTTCACCCCGAGAATCAACAAAATCTATGTCGACAGCTTGGAAATATTTGTCGAAAATATGATCCCTTTGCCGTAGATTTTCGCGTACGTATGGTTCTATTGAATTCCTTTTCGTAGATTCCCGAATGGTATTTGACAGGCTTGACGTTTGTCGACAACTGAGATTCAGGTCTTGCTGTATATCAGAAAAAGCTTCTGTGGTGAGCTGATTTCTAGGAGAGTTCATGCTGATACAAACAGAACCATGTTTCACTGTCTGAAGATCAAGACTCCCGGATATTGAATGAAGTCTAGAACTAATTGTAGATGCGGCAAATTTTTGAGGATCATTTGGAGATTGAATTGAAATAAGATCGGCAATATTTGAAAATCTCTTGTTTTTTGAACAATTATGAGACTTTCCTCTGCCTATCTGAGACAGACAACGTGCGCAAACTTTCATCGTAGAAGGAGATTCATCTTCATGGTCTCTACTTGGAGAAGACATCGGTCTGCCTGGTGATGACTTACGACATGATAACTTAGACTCATATGATTTTTTTCTTGCCATTTGACAAATAATGCATTCACAAGCTGTAATTTGACGAGTGCGAGTTTGGAATGGAAAGTGAATATTATCGCGATCATATAAAGGCAAGTTTTCAAATTCACCAGCCGAAACTTTCTTTCGACACGACGAACATATAACACAAGGGAATGGTCCATCAACAGTGTTGTAATCTGGAAAAATATGCGATTTGATTCCATGTTAATGGAGATGTTACGAAGGTCATTTTTACCAAAGCAGATAACACAAATAGCTTTTAGCGATTCTGAATGATTTCTTGCTGTTTTTGGCATTGTCAAAGTCAAGTCAATCCGATAAACAATCGCAGACACAAATGGACCGAGATCAGTGGCACTTGAATAAAGAAATGTTGTTGACACGATCAACAATCATGCGCGCATGCGCATGTGATCGTCATTATGACAAGCTTTGCATGCATGTGTGTGTGTGTGTGTGTGTGTGTGATGAAGGACAATTACCGTATTAGACATGATTGAATTGAGATGTATGAGGATGTATGTTGCACATGTATGAGGATAAGTTGTTTACGATAACTATGCGCGTGTACTCGTGTGATCGTCATTGATGTGCTGTGACCGTAGTGCATGTGTGTAATGTAATAAGCTACAGATTGTTTCATAAAAAATGGATCACCCTTAAACTTTGTCTAACTCCGCCAAACTTGAACGAATTTCTCTGAAATATGGAAGATATGTCAGTTGTGCTTACTAATATCATCGTTGGAAATTTCAAGCATGAATATTGAGTTGTTTTCCTGTTATAGATAAAAAAGTAGTAGATAATTTGATCTTCATTTAGCAATGTTGCACAAAATCATACCTCACTCTTATAAAATTACATTTGTTTCCTTTGTTATGTAATACGTTGTTCTACAAGCCAAAAGCTATCAAGCAAAACAAAAATAAAGAAAATCGGTCAATCAGAGCCAGTATAGCACCATTATTCATCAACAATAATGTAGCTGCTACATGTGATTAACTGGATTTCATGTTCCATAGCTTCCTGACTTCGTTGCGGTGGTGTTGGCAGCACTCCTGATTGCTTTCAGCTAGAAATCTATCTCTCACCGGTTGAAAACAATACAAAGCACAAATGAACAATAACGAGATCGCATCCACAAAAGGCAAAGTGTCAGCCTTGCTAGAACTAGGGTTTTCTTTGCGAGCTACAAGCAAGCGACTAAATGTCCGTTACACAAATGTGCATCGATGGCATAATAATGATTTTCGACTCTGTCGTAAAGAGGGCTCTGGCCGTCCACGCAAAACATCCAAACGTAGAAACCGCCTAATTTTGAGATTTGTTAAGTTGATCCAAGTCTCTCGTTAACTGAGATGGCTGCACTAGTCTCGTCTATTTCTAAGTCCACTATTCGTAGAAGACTTATTGAGTCGAATTTCAAGAGCTGTAAGAGGCCCTCTCAGATCGAATTATCAGATCAGCATACAAAAAGACGTCTCAGATGGGCAATGAGTCATTGTCACTGGCGAAATCAATGGGATCGGGTTGTCTGGTCTGATGAGGCATCAGTCCGTCTGAAGGATAGTGATGGTCGATTGAGATTATGGATAAAATCTGATCAGGAAATTCGAGACATTTACATCGTCCCCGGGTACAAGGTGGTGCGACTCTACTGATTTGGGCTGGCATTTGGACCAATGGCCGCTCTGAACTTCACATAAAGAAAGGAACCATGAATTCTGAACGCTATGTGAATGTTTTGCGAATGAACATTGGCCAAATGACAGATCAACTTGGTGATCCATCGACTTGGTTATTTATGGATGATAATGCTATGTGTCACAGGAGTAGTAGAGTCAACTTATGCAAGTCTCAATTAGGGCTTAGGACATTATCTTGGCCAGCTCGTTCTCCTGATCTGAATCCCATAGAAAATGTATGGAGCATTCTAAAACGTAACGTTCGTCGTTCACTGCTACCTACAGATGGCGTATCACAACTTACGTCACTGTTAAAAAGAGAGTGGAGAAAGTTAGATCAGTCAAAAATCAACGATATCATCGAATCAATGCCTAGACGAATTGGTAATGTCATTGACAATAAGGGTAGAGCCACAAAATATTAGCTTCTTAAGAACCGTTACTGTATCATAGCTTATCAGATCACATAAGGACATTTAAATATATTAGGGACATGAAATAAGATGAAAAATGCTTTCTGTATTATACTTATGTTTTATTTAGTCAAATTTTAGGATGATCCACTTTTATGAAACGGACTGTATTATTCTCTCTGCAAATCAATCTGATGCAGACCACTGATTCATGCATTTTGCTTTTTACACAAATAGGACGATTTAGAACATGACCTTTTCAATGCCTCTTATGATCCTGCCAAATTCTCCAAGACTTTTTATCAATACATTATGTACACCAACGAAGTCCCCGAATGCAGTTTCGGTTTCTCTTTCCGCCATTTTGAATTTTTGTCATTTTCTCGAAAAGGGCTGATCGTATGATTTTCTAACAATTATTTTTGAAAAGAGCGGGTCAAATTACTTAAGAAACCGTTGCCGAAATAGTTGGGAATTTTTTTAATCGACCCCAGAATGCAGTTTCGGTTTCTCTTTCCGTCATTTTGAATTTTCGTCATTTTCTCGAAAAGGCGTAATCGTATGATTTTTTAACAATTATTTTTGAAAAGAGCGGGTTAAATTACTTAGGAAACCGTTGCCGAAATAGTTGGGAATTTTTTAATCCACTCCCAGAATGCAGTTTCGGTTTCTCTGTCCGCCATTTTGAATTTTCGTCATTATCTCGAGAGGGCTTTTGGTATGATTTTTAAACTTTGATTTTCGAAATCTACATACAAAAATACATCAGAATCCGTCGAGAAGTATTGTGGGAAATTTTTAAAATGAAACCGCCTCTCCTGGCACATCGTGATCTGTGATTGGCTGTTTTACAATGAAATGCAAGCTGTTGGTATATACGAGACCCGATGCAAATTGGTCCTCATTCGTATGTGTTTCGTATGAAGAACTTTAAGTCACATAGCAATATTATGTATATATTGCATACTACTGTCTGATAACTTTTTTTCAGTAATACCAGTCGTGAATATTTCTTTGTGAAGCTGTGGTATTTAACTAGATTAGATGTATTGTGAAATTATAGCCGCGTGTCATCGTTGCTACTTATTTAAAAGCATTCACAAGACTCATAATTAGCTCATTTCCATGAACTAAGTTCATTAAAATCATTTCAATAAAACGATAACTTTCGAACAACCATGTTGACTGATATATCTCAAACACAACTATTTTTGCGTTCATGAATTATAATGTGTCTTTATTTCGGAGTGATAATATGCATAGTTCTAAAATTACATAATGCATAATTGTTAATGGTTAAATACTTATTGATTATTTATGAAATGCCTTAGACTTACATGCATTAAAATCGAATTCAGCATTGTAAGTTTGACTATTAGATGTCATTATCTTACTGCTTACAAAACAGTAGTAACATTAGTGTGATCTTTATTGACAAAAGGCCTTAAATCAACATATATTAGAAATCATTGATGCCTTCCTTTAACATTGGGCTGGTATGGCTTTAGTATGTAAAGCATACAACATTTGAAATAACATACGAAAAGCATACCAATATATACCACGATAATGCAGAAATATACCAAAAAATATTTTGGTATGCATCCTTCGTATGTGATTGGTATTGAGCGATTTGCAGTGTAGCTTTCGGAATTCGTTAATGATTAGTAGTCTTTAGTAGTCAATTAGTAGTCAAGATTTAGTAGTGATTTAGTAGTCAAGAAAAATACCTTGTTATCTACCAAGGACCAAATGGAATCTTTGAATCGAACTAATCCCGTCAGATAGCCGTCTATAGCAGATTGTCCTGATAGCAGATTCCCGATATCTGAAATGCGTTAAAATAAGTAAGTAACATTACAGACACGCTTCAAATTTCAGAGCCGCGTTGACTCAGATGAGAAGTGACAGGCAGAATTAATGAGCGTCCTACCACGTACCGTGGAGTAATAAGGGGTTGGTTTCTGTTGGAGAGTAGGATTCGTATACAGAAGGTTGTATATTTTGTTGAGTACCAATGCTTCACTGGACTTTTGAATTATGCTGTCTGAATGTTCGACATTGGTCTCTTGTATCTAATATTAAAATTACAATGATGAGTTAAATTGCACACACCAAATTGGAAGTTTATCTTTGATTTCAACGTTCAGTTGCACATATTAACTTTGATCAAGATAGCCTGACTCTTTTATTGTAAAGTTTCATGCGTTCAATAAAGGCACAAAATGGTACAACCACAGAGATGGATTCGGCTGTCACGGTTACTCTACAGGTGACGTGATTCCATCTCTGCAATTGTATTCAATGGTTAAGAGATGTGGAGTGATATGTCTCCCTTTGACCTACGCGATTGGCCAAGCGCACGCAGTGCGAGAGGAAAGTGGTGTTAGGGAACACGTGATCTATCGTTTTCACATTGAAGTCTGAGCATCTGCCAAGTGAACAGTACTTGTCCTTGACTCAATGTTTCTCCGTGATAAATTCATCAAATGGAAATATTATTCACGTCGTTCGACTCCTCACGATCTAAATTTACTAACTGTGTACGTTCAATGCGGTGCCAATGATCTAGTTCGTCAGAATCCAGACTTTAATTTGCATTACTTTCAATGGAAAATTGATTTTCTTGCCTCTCGAGACAAGCTCTAGCCGTGACCATCAGTATCTTAAAAATGTCATCTTTAGACCAATGAGACGCAGACAAAGCAATTTATTTCTGCGGGTAAAACGGAGCAATGGACCAGAATGTGAAGTGAAGAAATGATGACTCATAATTCTGTGACAAGAGTTATTTTTCTATCAGTATTTTTCTTCAATATGTGACAAATATATGAATTGTTACAAAAAATTCAATGATTCTCCATTGCATCGCAAGTGCGAAATGCAACACCAGCCCATCCTTCCTGCCAAGTGGGTAACTGCAGATATAAACTCCCGCAAATGGCTTGCCATAGAGGCCTTGTGCATACATGTCAAGAAACCGGAAACATACATTCAAGATGCATACGACCTACATGCACACCAACGATTTGCAAACCTCTCCTATCCAAAATCAGCGTGATTTCATATTACAACTACTCGTATTTTACCTCATGTGTGATTGATGCTCTTTCGATGCATGGTGTGTTCGCCACTCACTTCATGCTTCATATGATGAAGGCGTGGATGATCCGCTCGAAAGCTAATGGTTCTAAGTGAATGTCATTTATTATATAGAATTCAAATATTTTCGTTTCTTGCTTACAGCCCGACGATGGCTGTAATTGACTGCGCAGATGAATACGTTTGCCAGTTAACCAGCCGCACCCGATTTATTGAGAGACAAACATTACTTCTCCCAATCTCTTTCACATTCAACACGAATATGAAAGTAGTTCGGGAAGCAGTGTTCTTGCATGTGCTTGCAAGTGTTCTTTACATAATTTTGTCGCCTATAATGTTTTAGAAATTCCGGATAAATAAATGACATAGAATACCTGCTGTAAAATTTGCATCGACGGTGGAGTAGAGTACCATTCCATACTTTCCACACACTGCTTTAGCATATTTCCACTGAAAAGGAAATTTAGACTTTGAAATATTTCTACGCCGTCTTTTCTACTAAAATTTGCCTCACGTAGTGACGCTAAGAAAGCCTCAATAAGTAAATGCCAGAAAAGATAAATTCAGAAATATAAAAGAGAAACTGCAAATTTATTAATGACATTTTTATGAGAAACTCATGAAATTTGATGTGATAATTTATGCGATAATGTTCCAAATCTGTTTGAAATTTCATTAGACATATATGAGAAAAAATAGCGCCAGACGATTTAGGCTGATCATTTGAAAGGTAACATATGCATTGTTACTGAACCTAAAATCTATGACATCAAAAATCCAAGATTTTGTTCTGTAAAAGACTCAAATCTATGATCATTTTCTACATAGCCCATGCAGCTCAGAACATTGACGTATGTCAAGCTTGAGATATCTACCAGTCCAAATTATGAACCTTTTGAATCACCTCAATACCATTTTCACTGGGAATGCGAAGATGGACGGTTAAATGCTCCTACCTCAATGGTATTATATAGCAAAATAGACGGCCTTAACTATGCAATTAAGGCCGTCTAATTTGCAAATGGAGATATATGAACGACTTTCATAGAAAAATGACATGTGAAATATCGGCTGACAACCCTACTTACTCAGCAACAATTGATAACAGAAGAGTATTGAAATATTTAATGGAAGTGAGTGAATAGCCATGTCAAAACTATGAAGCAACGAAAAATTACATAGTTATCTGTAGACATTTGGAGGACAAAAGCATAGATGAAGATCCATTCCCATGGTAAGGATGTTGGAGATGATTTGACATAGAAATTAATTGATTATATACGAACTAAATAGACGACTGTAAACCACTAATTTATTTGCACAATTGATGTGATCGGTATATGATTGTTTCGGGCTGATATCCATTTGCCATCTTTTGTCCACTGAACATATTGTTTCATGTTGCTCACTTTGATTCATACTGTCTCACAAAAAGATGAAGTTAGCAGATGCAACTCCAAAATGATTATGAACTCCACATAATTTCCTATTTCTCTCTACAAGGATTCGTCAGTACATCTCGGAGTGATCCAAACCAGCTTAAGATGTCAAGAGTGGCTGAGCAAGTTGAAGGACAGCACGTCAGGCTGATAATATGTGCCTATATATCTTGGCTTTGCTGTAAGGTTACTAATCCTGATCTGTATAATCGCGATTACAGCCATGAATCCAAATCGCGATAAGCACCAAATTTGAAAACATTGGAGATAATCCATAGAAATAGTCCTTGGGGGTAGACGAATGCTCTGTTTGTTAAAAATTTAAGTCGGTAGTTCTTTAGATTCTATACGGCGTTGACTAGTATTGATCAGTATGGATGCAAAACGCGATAGGCGCCAATGGGGTCATGTTGGTCTTAAGTAATATCGTCTTTTTCATTTCTGGGATTTGCACTGGATTCATCTTTACCTTTTCCCCCGATTTCTAGTGCGCAATAGTCTTAGTTATGGACTGTGGTCTATTATAGACTCATCGGTCCTGGAATGTCATCTTTCTCCACTCACTTTGGTGATGTCCATTCATTACCATGATTTGCGGTTAGAACGAACCAGATGAACCAAAGCTTCATTAAAAATGTGATTATGACACATTGTAACCATCCGTAACATTCCTGCATGATAAAATTGCACCACAGCTATCGCATTTTTCAAAAAAATTAAGGTTGGTCTTCATCGCACTATGCATAAAAACTAGTAAATTTTTTATTGTGCAGGTCTTAAAATGGCATATCAGTTTGATCTTCTCAACAAAGCAAAAAACGCACTCGGTTTTCTCAAATGATCATTGTTTGATGATGCAGAAATATAGTAAAACTGAGAACAGCTCAGATCTTACTTCCCGACTGTTTTAACCTCATTTCTTGAGACTAGCCATAGGCTGGACGTGCATGATCTGAGTTATCCTGAGACTTGCTATATAAATGTATATAATTATGATCGCAATAATTATGATCCAAATAATGAGAGAAATACTTACACTAATTGTGTATCTCCATCTAATGGTAAAAATGCACACTCCGTCACGCCCCATCAGAAACTTAACCGGCGAATCTGATATTTTCAACATTTGCGAGTAAGGTTTCGAGCATCCTGAAAAAGAAAGGTTTTGTTGAATTTTAGATCTCAAAAACAGTGAATTCTTTCCCTCATCTCCCACATTCTCACCGTTATCCATGATCATATCCTCAAAACTTGATCCAGTGCAATCTGATCCGCAGCAAGTTCGTGTTCGTCTAAACCTGGTTTCAGCAACAAGTTTCCAGGCAGACCATTCAGTCCATGATTTGATGTATTCGAATTCAACGATGCCGACGCGGATGCCAATGTTATGAGAGACGTGATTTGAGATCCCCATTGCAAACGAGCGAAAGCAGATCTTTGGAAAAAAATTGCATTGTATACAGTTTCCCAAATAAACTTCAGAAAGGATTTAGAACCTATGTTCTTTATTTGCAGTTTGATCTGGCAATATATATTTTAACCCGCCACAAATTGCAATAGTTTCAAGAGTGGGAGAAAAGCCCACTCTTAGAAGAGTAGAGAAAAAGATCTTATCAACACATCAAAAATCAAGGAAAATCTAGTCAGTGGAACACCTTGAAGTTTCCACTTGAAGTCACGAGTCTATTCGAAATATAAATAAGTACGCGCTTACTCTAATGAAATCGCAGGTGTATATCTGCAACAGTCAATCAAAATGAAGCGCTGTAGCTTTTTCTCACTAACTGCATTCACCTTCTGCATGGCTCTCACCAATATCAGCTATGTTTTCTGAATTATGTCACCTCCAAGCGGTTAGATTTCTCAGTCACAAGCTCAACACTACTTGTAGCTATCTGCACATGCAAACGGATGCAGATTTCTACAAGCTAAGCCACAAATCTGCGAGTTTTATCATGAATAAACAATTACTTTCTGCAACTACCGTCTTATGAAAACACTTAGCTGTTCAAGCCTCTAGGTCGAAAACACGCTTATGCACTCTTGTGTTGTAGACAACTGTCCTGGGCACCTGTAGGGTGCAAACTGATAAAGATTTGTATAAGTTAGGACACACACTATTATTTTTCCATCAATAAGCGAAGCATTTTTGCAAATACTTTCATGTGAATATGCATCGAAATTCAAGCATCTCTATCAAAGCACATTTATAATCTAATACACATTCTGAAGTAACTGCAGATGTAAACTGATGCAAATTTGCTTGTGGCCAGGGAAAAATCTGAGTGTATTTCTATCAGCAAAAGATACATCACATAATTACTTCAATACGAAAGCGCATTCAGTAGTACAGAAGGGTCGTCTTTGAATCAATTTACGGCTTCTGCAACAGAAAGTTGAAGCAGACTAACAGAATGACATGTGCAAACTCAATTTTTATCTAGAGACTTGAAATTCTATTCGTTTTCATGAGAGAGTAGTTGCTGAAGAGGATGTTGTGTTGATAGAAATACACTCAGGTTTTTCCAATATAATTATCGCTATCGTTACCGATGATGCTTTTTCCTTCTTAATCGATAACAAAAATTTTATTTCTTGAATTCATTCTAATAGACTGTCATTTTTTCATGTCTTAATCATTAGACCCCTAATGTGCCTGAATCTGTGTCCACAATGCAGAGCACTTCATGTTCTCAAGTCTCAAAAAAAGGCTTGGCTCGTAAAATTTAATAATTATCATAACTTTACCTGACGAGTATAAAAATGTCACGTTCTTCGTGCTGAAGTTTCAGTCATACTAAATCTGAAGTTTCGACATGGACTTCGACAATCCCACCTCATTTTCTTTGCTGCATTAATGCAGCGTGCGACCACAGACAGTTCGTTTTGATGACATCTTCGATGTCGCATTGCCAGATGTTCGCGAGTCAATCAACTCCCAAATCAAATGACGTCACAAAGTCGGCAGTATAGTTTAGTCAATCTGAAGCGCCATGTAAAAAGATTGCACCCCTACCCTATACAGTTGACTTCATAGGCGTATAAGTCCAAGAAATGGCTTCAAGAGAACAACTTAAGATACAAGGATTTCACCGGACTTGAGAACCTTAACTCTTCGCTTTCTCGTCGCTGCTCTCCCTGTCTACCTCCAGGAATGGCGGTATTGTGAAAGCGATGAAAGCAACAGCCTTGTAATCAAAGCAGTGTAATCGAAGTTAAATCTTTACAAGCATGATTTTGAAAGATATTTTTATTCAACGATTGGGAAAAAGGAAGTATGAAGTATGTAAATACAAAACGTCAGTAAAAAATCAGCCGAAGCTCTTGGCCTCCGGAAGATATTTTGGAGCGCATAAGTAATGCGCATGCGTCCAAAAAAAACACCAGACTCAACACTGTCTCTTAATGTCAAAGTGTTAGTTGACAGACGCTAGGAAATGCATTTGAAAAAGCTTCTCGCGATCTCATCCCAATGCCCATAAATATATAAATGCTATAGGGGTATGTGATTTTGAAAATGAGCTGATTTACTCTGTTATCAACATGGTTGTGAAACATTGATTCTAAAATCTTAAACCGCTCTTTCAAGTAAGTTTTTATTAAAGTAGTTTTAAACATTAAATGCATTAGGTCTATGTTTTCTAAATATAATTGTGATTTAACTAATTGATGAGCGTGATATACAGTTATGTACATAGAAAACTTGCTGATTTATTTGGAAAGAGAGAGGAGATAAATGTAAGTGAACCAGCAATTAAATACTACTGTCTATCCATGCTTGCTGGAGAAGGAAATGCGGAAGTCTAGACCACATTAAAAAGGGATCAAGACAGAGTTGCATGTGGGCCGGCCTCGCATATATATATATATATATATATATATATTTGGCAATAATATCGTATGTGTCTGCTCACGTTCAGGAAACATAGATTCGCGTCGTTGATCTGTTGACGATGGACAGTGGTGCGATGGCGCAAAATATCATTGGTTTGTCCGATGTAGAATTTTTCACATCCATTGCATTTTTACATATAAATGATAGTACTTGAATAGCAATTGAAGTGATATCGAATGTTGAAGATGATGTATGAGATGTTTTTAGTAATATTACACTTATGTATGCCAATATTGGATTGATCAATCGTTCTGAGAGATTGCAAAAGAGAATTAATTACGTTGTCTGAAAGATTTGATTACTCTTAAGTTTGTAAAGTGATCTATGAAGTGGAGACTGCCAGTAACAACAGGATTGATTAATTTCTGATAAACATTAGGGTTATTTGGATTAAATCTGGTAATGAAGGGAATTGTGTCATTTTGAATGTTTTCATTTTGCGTTCTGTTTGTGTTATTATTCGCCCGATTGACACGGTACATATGTAAAACTGTCTGTCGACTTATAGAATATATCGGTTTGAATTTCATTCTGATTGTGATGTACTTTTACGTCCAAAAATTGTATCGATTCTGTACTAGTTTCCATGGTGAATTGTATGTTCTGGAAAAGCCCTTACTCATGCGAGTAATAACACAAACAAAACACAAAATGAAAACATTCAAAATGACACAATTCCCTTCGTTACCAGATTTAATCCAAATAACCCTAATGTTTATCAGAAATTAATCAATCCTGTTGTTACTGGCAGTCTCCACTTCATAGATCACTTTACAAACTTAAGAGTAATCAAATCTTTCAGACAAAGTAATTCTCTTTTGCAATCTCTCAGAACGATTGATCAATCCAATATTGGCATACATAAGTGTAATATTACTAAAAACAACTCATACATCATCTTCAACATTCGATATCACTTCAATTGCTACTCAAGTAATCTCATTTATATGTAAAAATGCAATGGATGTGAAAAATTCTACATCGGACAAACCATTGTTACTGAGTAAGTAGGGTTGTCAGCCGATATTTCACATGTCATTTTTCTATGAAAGTTTTTCATATATCTTCAAATCCAAATTAGATGGCCTTAATTGCATGATTAAGGCCGTCTAATTTGCTATGTAATACCATTGAGGTAGGAGCATTTCACCGTCCATCTTCGCATTCCCAGTGAAAATCGACATTGAAGTGATTCCCATGGTCACAATTTGGACTGGTAGATATCTCAAGCTTGACATACTTCAATATTCTGAGCTGCATGGACTATACAGAAAATTATCATATATCTGAGTGTTTTACAGATCAAAATCTTGGATTTTTGATGCTATAGATTTTAGGTTCAGTAACAATGCATTACCTTTCAAATGATCAGCCTAAATCGTCTGGCGCTACGCGCCGACGATTTAGGCTGTCATTTGAAAGGTAATATATCTTCAATGATATTTTGCGCCATCGCACCACAGTCCATCGATCAACGATGCGAATCTATGTTTCCTAAACGTGAGCAGACACATACGAGATTGTTGCCAAAACATAGGTGTTAAATTTCATATTGCTCCATTTTGCCAAATGAATTCTAGCGCTACGAAAGCGGATAGGGAAAGTAAAGAAATCTACTTCATAAGAAAATTCAAATCCCCGCTGAACTGTCTTTAATTTGTATTTCATTTCTAACTAATTTGTTGTCTGAGGATGTGAATAAAATCACAGAAACCGGCAACACCACTCACGACTTTTTCTATTTTCATCAATCAATCAATCAATATATATATATATATATATATATATATATATATATATAATATACCCAGTATCAATGTTATGTACAATTGATTACTACAACATTCTTTAGATGTCTTGTCTATTCTTACATAGTGTCTTTTGTATCAGCGATTAAATTTTAGATATGATGACTTTGATTAGATTCCTTCTTTCCTTTTTGCTTGGTATAGATTGTTGTCATATTTTTGGATTGAAAAAGACTTTTGTCGAAAGCTTTCTAATGTATGTTTTTATTGACCTCGTCTTCTTTTTCCTCAAAATAATTCAGGTCAATGGTGAACCGTATTTATACGTATATATATCTGAGTGATGTCTGGAACAATATCAATCCATTCCTAGGTAGTAAATTGTTTAGTCCTTTTTCCATCTTACTGAAATATTTAGATATCTCCTACTCATGAAACTTTTGCCTTATTGTGCTATGTTATCTTCACATTTCCTTAAACTCCATGTCTCAATTTTCATACATTTCCGACTTTTCAGTGATTTTGAATTTCATATCCTGTTTGCCTTTTATCGTGAACTTGTTTGTCCGAAGATGTCTTAAACTAATTTTATTAACTTTTAAAGATGAGTGTCGGAATCGTGAAAAGTGAAACAGATTATCAGTACTCACCTTGTCAGTTATGACGAAGGCATTTTTCTGTACGTCGAATTTTCCACTTCCAAATTTTTGTGTATATACTACTTCATTGTCAGTATGATCAAAACCTATTATGCTAAGAACCATTGATTTCAAGGAAGCCGCATAATTTAGAGCTTTATATGTGGTTCGAAAGGACACCTGCCTGATTAGAATAGGATCACCAGAACTCGTGAACTCATCTGTATAGGAATCATGTTTGAATTGCATCCAGATACTTTGAGTATCATTTCTGAAGTCACCAGCTGGAATCCAAAGTGAGATAAAGCTCGCTAGTTATTCAGCAATGCTGCACGTACCACTAATCGTCGTTGTCGCGACAATATCTCATATGTGATTTCAAGGTCATTGGTCACCTACTATGTCTCAAATTACAAACTTTTCAGGAGAAGGAAAACCTGTCTGTAGATGATTGCACACATAATATGTTTCAATCTTATTCTAAACATATCTGTCGAAACTCAACATATTTTATCGGAAAGCACTTATTGTCAAGAACAGTACCGGTTTTGCCTTTTGTAAATCATCTTGTGAAAATAATCACTCTTTGCTAAAATACACACCATTATTATCATTATTGCGATATTGCCGCGACAACGGCGGAATGCTTCGTACAAAAACGTTGCAACATCACTAGCACCAATCAATTTGCAGGAGGTATTATAAGAAACATATCATACATGTATATCGAAGAAAAGTGTCAATAATTGAATTTCATGATGTAGAAATGATTTCTTTATGATTTTAGAATGCTTAATGTCTTCACTGATATTCAGATAGATCGATGACCAGTTCTGTCTTCGCTTGTAAAAAAGGCTTACAGCAAAAAACAAATGTTCTCCCAGGAGGATTGGAAAGTAAAGATAATTATGTACAAATTAAGCCAGAAAGAAAATAGATCATGAAGATCAGTCATACGAAAAATGGGAGCGAATGTCATCAATCTCTTGTCAAAGATCAACTTTTGAAATTGTCTTTCAGCCGTCTCCATGTTAACGATCAACTTATTCAATATTTCCAAAAATGACATCTCTGAGGAGTGAAATTGAAACTTTTTCTATCGCCCTCCATGTGTGTCCCGTTAGCGGACAGACACGTTTTTTACTGTGCTCACGACTTCAGAGATCTTCGGGAGTGGCACCATTCGACTGAGGGTTGTCCATTCTATCAAAGAGGACCATATTCTCAAATCCGAGAATTGTGGATGGGAAAGTAACTTAGAAAGATTGTTGTCCGACCTCCTCCCCCACTGAAAAATGTTTCTGAGATTGAAAATCGAGGTTCTGGGAAATCAAAATTGTGAGTAAGAAAACAACTTAGACCGACATTTTGTAAGATGTGCGGAGGACGTGCGAGTCTTCGATGCGGAGCACAATCCAATCCACATGGAGGATCTCGATCATGGCATATATTCCCGCATCATTCCGCATCAATCATCGGCGCGCATGGTGAGAACAGGGAGAATGTGGCGTCTCTACAGCTGACAGTAACGCAAATTCCGCACACCCTACACTGAAGACCGTACGCTGCCAAACCGATTAAATGCTTGCTAGCAAATGCTTTATTGCTTTTTATTTGGTAGCGTTTTTTTACTGTTTGGTAGCGCCTACCAAACCTTTTTGATGCTTATCAGATGCTTCTCTTTCGTCTAGTCGCATAAATATGTTAATAAAGCATACTTAAGTGTAGATCAAATAATTTTCATAGTATTGTATCATGAATGATGCCAAATTTCTACTAGCAGAGTTGGGAGTTGAGAGCTAGAGTTGACCAAAAGGAATTGAGAGCGTACCAAGGTGACTAAAGGAATTGAGGTATTGGAAGAGCGTGACCAAAAGATATTGACGATAAAACCATTGATTTTTCCTCATTACGCGAGTTGATAATGCCGGTAAGATTGCAGATTCTTAAAATGACAGAAAAGTTCGATGACAAGCTCTTTTTCAAGTGAGAGAGTCTATGAAATGCTGGCAATGGTTTCTCGCTATGTCATGATTAGAGCGACATTGGTGGACAATTTCAAAGATTTTACGCCGTTTTTCGTGCGATGGTAATTGTGTATTGGTAGGAGATAGAAACAAATGATATTATTTTGCACATTTCAATAAATTATCTTCACATCATCCTATCAACTGCTTGCATATTGATTTCCATATTGTGAAAATGTGTTTGGATTTGTTAATGAATTGTTCAAAAAATATATTGCTCTAAATTCGTTAGTGAACTAAGACGGAATGGTTGTGAAATGATCTATTAAAGTGGAGCCTGAGATTTTCCGCTGATATCAAATGGGACATTGATATCTTAAAGAAACACGTCTATGAATCATCAATTTCAGACACCGGTAATGACGGAAATATACATCTTATAAATAATATGACTATTGTATTTATTATAACACCGGTAATGCTGTCATTGATATCGTCTCGTGCGCTATACGCGCACTCGTCGATATGGCAACATTACTGATGGTGTCATATCGATGCAATAATGCATGATTTTGCAAGGCTTTCTATGTCCACAGGTTAATAAGTTCCTCTTGCAGGTAATTATTTTCCTGGTTGGAAATTATTAACCTGGTGCAGACTTCTATGAAAAAAGTCATGCATTATAACAGATAATGCATAGCTTTCTTCGGTCATCATTTTTCATAATAACCTCAAATCTATGCACTATCCATAGACTACCAGGGACATCTATGATTAATATAAGATATCTAAGGGATGTTCAACTCCCATACCAAGTATTGAACTGGAGGCCAGTGACTTTGGTAGACTTGATGAATGACGGTTGTATGCATCTGGATAAAACCATTGACCAAATGGCAAACATTCACTTCCTTATTGTGAAGTACATCAGAATCCAGCTGGATTGATTGGCGAACATACCGGTACTAATTAATACGCCCGGCCCAGTCTTGCAGAGAAATTGTCTGGAATCTGTGCAGTGTACATGTACACATACAAGCATATCATCGATGGTCAATTTCCAATAAATTGACTTTTTATTTTCATTGATTTTCGCATTGTCTTATCTAAAACCTACTCCTGTATAATAATTTGGACCACTGGTGGACTTTATTCGAGAATTCATGAGCAATGAAGCGACGTAGTATGTGTGGTTTATTTCCGGCCTTGTTTTGCTCAACTTTCATTAAACGAAAATTGATGGCTACTTTTGCCAAAGTAATGCGAGAATGCTTTCATATTCACCGATGAAATTTATACGGATTTCGAAATCAACTTAAGTCCTTATCAAAGCTGTTCCTGAATTGCCCAATACGGTAGGACCTTAAAATCGTGGAAAGTCACCAATTACCACCGCTTGGTTTGCTTTTTATTCAATATGATCTTCGCATTTTATGAATCACTGACATCACTGACTCTTTCTTTTCGAACGAAGATGGATGGAAAGCTTTATAGGATAATGCTGTTTGACGAATTGACCATGACCTCTCTCTCTCTCTCTCTCACTCCTCTCTATTGTAGATCAGTAATATCGCAGCTGAATTATGATCAGTTGATGTAAGCCAATTATTTCTAATAAACTTCAATCAGTTGACGGGATAAAACAATAGATAGTTGGGCGTAGCTGAGGTTCGGCAATGTGCTTCACTGAGAAAATGTTTGAGCTTTTGTGATCGTTCTGAATTAGTGAACAGAGAGTTCGACTTGTGACATGACTGTATGCTATTCTATTAGTTAAAGCATGGATATCCACCAGAAGACTTCATGATCTCAATAGTATTCATTGAAATCTGCTTGATCTTTTTGAAGTCAGTGAAAATGCTTGTAAGAGACGAAACAAAGAAAACAAAGGCTTCACCATCATTGGTAGAATACTGCGCACTATTTTATACGCAAGTCACCAGCATATCCATTAATGTGTTTTCCGAAACATCTAAGAGATGACAAAATCTTCATCTTCTCACACACCAAAACTTGTTCTGAAGAACTTGAAAACATTCAGTTTTGCAAATTTCTATTGCCCATGGTTCCGATCCAATATTTTGGAAGCTTTCCATGCTTTCTGTCAATAGCTGGATGTGGAAATGGAAGAAAAAATCATTTAGTAATACTTATTGTTTGCTGTATACAATTTCGATGATTTCAAAATAAGTGATGCACTACAGGACTACCTGCCGCGTAGAATTCAATTTCAGACAGCTCAATCAATTCCAAACGGAATATTGGGTCTCCATTCAAATCTGTTGAATTAATCCATTCAGCTAATGACACGAATGATTTGATTCATAGTTTTCATAAAGTAGAGCACATTTCCCAAAAGTGAAAATCTCTCTAATATATGCTGGAAACCAAGCATTGTGGGTGGAATTGAGAATAAAAGTTATGTTCTTCGAGTATCCTTTCAACTGTCAAATATGAATAAGCTTCAAACAAGACTATTTGAAGCCTTCATCAGCAAGCATCCATGATCAAGAATTTCTGATAGTAATATTAAATGCGACATTCTTTGTGAATGAAATCGACAGGATACTCTTTCAACTGCAGGCGTAGTTCTTGTTTGAATGATAAGAAAACACAATCAAAAGTTCACACAAAATTGTAAATTTCTTTTAATTGTCGGGAATTTGATTCTGATTTGATTCCGAAGTTCAGTTAATATTCAATTGGAATTTATCATGACTAAATATATATTCCACGCAGAATACCTGTAGTGTTGTCAATGCACGAATCGAAAAATAATAGATTGCATGGCTATCAGATATCCACTTCCTATTCAATTCTTTGTCGTATTATAAGACCAGTGTCATGGACAAACACTCACAGTTTTGTTGCTTTCTCTTAATTGATGATGTTAGGAATGGCGTTAATCAACTTGTCTCCGTTTTTTTCATTTCTCATTGGAAATTACAATTTGCGACAATGCACTTTTTCAACATTTGGGATGAAAATTCTGCAATCTGTATTTTCAAACCGGCCTGAGCTAAATCCTACGGATTGAGAGTTGGAAATCCCTAACACACATCCCTGATTATGGTAAAATTACTGTCATTGGTTTCATATCTTTGTCAGCCTCACTTATTAGACAACCGAAATCATCTATCTACGAATCTATTTATAATGGGACCATCTGAATTCAAATCCTCATAGTCATCATGTGAATGTGGCAATAATGTCGAAGTTTATGCTCTTGTAGAAGTTGTTAGAGGAGGAAACTTTGGATAATACTAATGCCTGCTGAGAACTATGAATGCAAAGCCGACAGCCTCAAAACAATTTTCAATATCACGTTCATAATTGCCACGAGAATATGTATCAAATAGTTTCCTGAAATGGTTATTGTATACAATGATTAGAATGGTAATGATGACACAGCATGGTAATTTCAAAAATGATTTCGAAGAAAGATGAATAAAATGGTCTATAGAAACTCTTGAATATGAGATGAAATGTATTCTTCCCCAGAAGCTTTTTCAACGGATTATGAGAGATAACCTCAAAATAGGGATTGAATCTGAGAGTATGGAATTAGTATAATAATAATGCTCCATTACATTTTCTGTTAATTGTATTCTGCATTTTGGACCACATTTATTGCTGACGCCACATGCGTTCAGCGCTAGAATCAAAGTCAGTAAATGCTTATATAATGCTGAACCTTCTCGATGTGACTTTTTATTAATCGGCATTAGAATTATACATCATCTCTGTGCACAGATTCAAGATGGCATCAATTGGAACTTCAATATACCCATTGAAAAGAAGTCCACAACAAAAGTCAAGTACCGTGATATCACACTGGTTGACTATGTCTTTTGCAGCTTTGGAGAAAGTGTTATCACCAAAATTATAAGAGTGAACACAATTATTTGTTATTTCTTTTACAGTAGAGCATGTGTATCAAAGTTCGTTTAATACCAGAATTTCTGAAATAACGCTGCATTTCCCCCCCCCCCAATTTTCAAATGTCAAAATTTTTAATGACATCTTATTTCTTCAATCTTTAAATTTTCAAATTCTTATTTTTCTAACCTCAGTTACTTATTCATTCATCACTAGTCAGGCAGTTAGTTAGTATTAGCAGTCATAATGAGCCGTTATTGTTCTTATGCGCTGTTATTGACTATTACGCGCGCGGCCATGTGACTACATGAGTTGTCATCTGAACCGGTGTTCAATGTGCAAAACGATCTGTGTGCTTTCTGATCGAAGTTGACGCAAATGACGTTGGAAGTCTCGCAAATTGAATATCGCAGTGTCATTCGATTTTTTGTTTTATAAGGGACTTCTGTTAGAGACATTCTTAATGAATTGAATGCTGTCTATGGAGAAAGTACTCCTTCTCACACGACTGTTAAATATTGGGCAAGAGAATTCAAAGGTAGTCGAGTTTCAGTCGTCGATGAGGCAAGAGAAGGAAGACTTATAGAAATTTCTATCGAAGAGGATCTGATAGAAAAAGTTCAGAGCGACCGACGAATAACAGTAGGGGAGTTGTCAACCAAATTCAATTGTAGTGTTGGAACCATTAGCAAACGTCTAAAAGCTTTGGGAATTCGAAAGCTTTGCTCAAGATTTGTGTCTCGGTTCCTTTCTGCTGAAATGGTGGAACCAGGGAGTACTAAACATAGGTTTAACTACCAGGAGGTTGCACGCGCGCTGAGTGAAGGAATAGCTAGAGGCCGATGTTATTGTCTCAAGTCACCTTCATCTGTGATTGCTCGTTGTGGTAAGAACAACACTTGAGGGCGTGCGTATAAAGGCGAATAGCAGCTCATTCCATTTGCTTCGTCGTTGTCACCCATATCATCATGCCAAGGAAATGCAGTGTTGGAAAATGTAAAAGAAACTATCTTACATCACAGACATCTTCTAAAACGCCTGTATATCGTTTTCGCAATATAATCAACGTGTATGTATATGCCAAAAGGTTTCTAATTTGATCTTTTCTAAATTGTGATACTTCACAATGTTGACAGTATAATGTATCAATCTTATTATTGATATATTTTTTATATTCATGTACGTATCGCATATAACCTTAGTAACGTAATACAAACTGTACTTAATGGCATCGATAAAGTATTCATTTTGTTATCATCAGGAATATCTCATAAATTTTAAAATCGAGGGAACTGAACTATTCAAATATCTTCAATAAAGAGAAAAGGCTCACAGTTTTCGTATTTCATATATTTATGTAACATAACACAACAAATACATCGAGGATGAATTGTACATAAATAATAATACACATAATCAGAACTCATGATCGTCACGATCTTCCGGAAAGTTTGCTCAATTTTCTCTCAGAATCGTCCTTTGTCCGATGTAAATCATTGACTTTTCTTACAAAACCTTTGAAAAATACATTTGATGATGTGATGATGTTGTCTTTATTTTTCATGTCAAATAAAAATGACACTTGACAAAATGTTTTGTACACTTTGTATCATCGGGAAATGAACTGAAGAATGCGCAACACAAAAGGACTAAATTAAACAATTCATTGGAGGGAAATTTGAGTTTCCCTCTGGATACTAATATTACAAATTCACTGTCCTGTGATACAGATGCAGAGTCATCAGTCCGGTCTGGAAGATTTTCTTTTTTACATATGTAACCTGAGACATAAAAAAGAGCATTACGTTCTGAATTTGATAATTTGTCGACCATGGCATGAATATCATCTATGATGTCCAACTCATTTTCACTTATTGGAGAATTACAACAAGTATCAGAATGATTGAAGATGTCGGTGCAATCTACCTCAAGAGTGTGGAATAAGGAAAGTATTCTGAATTTCGCTTCGATAAGAATCTGCTCATAGGATATTTTGTACAAACCACCGAACATTTGACGATATATACCGAACTCACCCTCTAGGTCATCACTCTGTAGATTTCCTAAAAGAATATATTCGACATTTTGATCTTGTAAAAGGGTTTCAGATAAATCAACAATGCCGTCGAGAGTCTGTATCCAGCTTGAACGTGTCTCTTTTGTTAGAGTAGTTTTTCGAACTTTTCCTAACACTGGCGACATATTGTTGAACATATCTCTCACATCTCTAAGAAAAGAAAGTTGCGAAATAGATGTCACAGGCTTTCTATCATTGTCATTCATATGGAAATACGCAGTCAAGCTTTTGTTGTTCAAAATCTTCCACATGCGTAAGATGTTAAAGATAAACGATGCTGTTTCTTGTTTGTCATCTTGTGCTAACGCAGCTACAGTTTTATCATTGAAAATCTGGGTAATTAAACCTACATTCTGTTTCTCAAAAGAAGTCGGATAAACTGCCTTTTCAGTTATTGCGGTTCTTCTTATAGTAGCTGTAGGCTCTAAATTGTGTAGTTCCTTTATATCTGACCACTTTGCTGACATTTCTTCTGTTTGTCTTGGAGGAACAAATTTCAAAGTCTGAGTTTTTTCTGTTATCCAATTGTTACGGATACTCTTTAACAAATGTACGCTATCAAACAGCAAATACAAGAACCTGGTCTCGTTGTTTGGATGGGGAATCTTGAAAGATGAAGCTGACTCAAAGTTATCAATAAGTTTCTTATGCAATTTTCTATTTACCGATAAATTGTCACTCATGATCCCTCTGACTACAACCCCAGCTTCTTCAACCTGCCTGATTATTTGCAAGAATACCCGCATCAAAAACTCTGCGTCAAGTTTATAGACAGGAAGGAAACGAACTATCAATGATTTACCGCCGAAAATAGGTTTCAACATAAATGCCAGTACTGTTCTGGCCAATTTTTCCGGGAAATCAACGGAATATCCTACAACGTGCCCTCATCTAAATTTCAAGGATGGTTTTACATACACTTCATCGAACAGAAGGATGCAGTTACTTTGAAACTTTGATACATTACTCGCATACAATTCCGTCAAAAAACTAGTCAAAGCTTCTGATCCTACTGTCTGAGAGTCTCCTAAAGCACGTGTAAGTGTTATTGGATGAGGAAGACACAAGACATTTCGCATCAAACGATATGCACTACGACTTACCAAGTAAAATTTCATAGCTTGAATTGTGGTGTACGAGGAATATCGTAGATTTTCTGGTGAAGTACAATTCAGTTGTAGTTGATGTAGTAAAGATTCAAAATTTGCACTTTCACAATCGACGATCTTAATGATATTCAACAACTTTCTAGTTACAGCAGTAATTTCACAATTTAATTCTATTTTCGAATTTTTCACGTGGACGATGGCAGCATCAATCTGTGACCAGCGACAGATCTTCATTTGAAATCCGAGAACATTTCTCAGATCATGAAAAGAAACTTTTGTGGATTTTCGGAAATCAGATAATGTGAAATCACTCCTAATAATCAAAGAATATTCAATTTCCTCGAAGTTGGAATCGAAAGAAAGTAAACGCACAAATTCATCAGATTTGATGACGACGATATCACGATACTCCTTTTGAGTGATTTCATGGCTGAATGTGATGAAGTCTAAAGGCAGCAGGTCTTGTTCTTCAAATTGAGGAAGCTCGTCGTATTCAGTTCTTGCTGATGCAGATACACGTCTTGAATGAATTTCTCGGCTCTGTTCTGAGACAGTTCGACGTTAAAAGCTATCTGGGCAACCAGGAAATATCGAAGGTGGATCGATAGGAACATCCCAGCCAAATAGCTTCTTCGTGGCAGTATTTTGTGGCCAATGCCTACGGCATACACCCATATGTCTTGTAACGTTGTGAATGGTATTCGGTAATGCAGCAATCCATCTCCTTGACTCATCTGGGTCTACCAGAAAACGATATACAGGCGTTTTAGAAGATGTCTGTGATGTAAGATAGTTTCTTTTACATTTTCCAACACTGCATTTCCTTGGCATGATGATATGGGTGACAACGACGAAGCAAATGGAATGAGCTGCTATTCGCCTTTATACGCACGCCCTCAAGTGTTGTTCTTACCACAACGAGCAATCACAGATGAAGGTGACTTGAGACAATAACATCGATCTCCAGCTATTCCTTCACTCAGCGCGCGTGCAACCTCCCGGTAGTCATATCTATTTTTAGTACTCCCTGGTGGAACGCAGAGGCATGCTGTTTGCTGAACATTAATACTTTTGAACAGCATGGTGAGCAATTTCTTTCTAACATGATCACCGAGGATGAAGCTCCCTTCAGTCGCTATCTATCTGAATCAAAGAGAGAATCATCAGAATGGAAACTTCCAGGAGAGAAGCCATCGAAGAAAGCGATATCTTCAACGTCGCATCGGCGCGCGATGATGCTGTCTGTCTTTTGGGATAGACATGACATCATAATGCTCAATTTCGTGCCGACAAGAAGAACCATTAATGCAAAGTACTACAGTGATAATAATAATAATGCTTTATTGAAACCAAAATATATAGAGCGGTACATGGTTATGACTGCAAAGTCATGTAAACTGAGAAAATCTGACACAGAGGACTTTCCGCAGAGGAGCTGTCAGTTGCCTTTGATGTCTAACTTTGCTGATATGTTGACGGACGTTGAAAAAGGAGGACAGGCGATGAGTATCACGATGATGAGACACTTTGCGGATGAGTTTAACGCAAACACGATCTAACATTTGTCTTGGGGATGGCTTGTTGTACATGTTGCACCAACGTTTGGCCAAACGATCCAGACGTTCAAATCTACAGAAGTGTTTCATTTTCATGTCACATACAAAGGGGCCAACAAAATGATAAACGAGAAGAAACAAGACCCATGTATGCCTGCCACACAACATGATCTTCATTGCAATTGATCTTCAGACGCTTTACAATGGACATAATACTACAGCATTATTTGTATAAAAACGAGACATGAGAGTCCCATGTCAAATTAGCACTAAAGAAAACACCGAGGATTTTCAAATTTACAACTTCCTCTATGACTTCATCATTGATAACAATATTAGTACATCTGGTGGGATCAAAACGCTTAGAAAGAGTCATACATTTGGTTTTATTCACATTTATTGTCATTTTCTTTTGGGCTACCCAATTACAAAAGGCGTCAACGTCCTCTTGAAAAAGATCATTACTGGTGTTACCATTGGATAAGTGAATGAGGGTTATATCGTCAGCATACGAAATAACCTTCGTGTTAGCGAACTGCGGGACATCATTAATCATGGCAACAAAAAGTAGAGGTTCTAACACAGAGCCCTGAGGCACCCCACTGGTCACCTCTCTCCAAGGTGTGGAAATGCCATTAACGTAAACATGTTGAAAACGATTTGACAAAAAGCTTTGTATGCGATTCACTACAAGGGGATTGGAAGGGAAAAGGGCTCCAAGACTTTGGAGCAAGGTGAGGTGACTGAGTGAATCGAAAGCCTTATTGAAATCAATGGCAAGGAGTCGACAAAAGTTTGAGGGGCTGCTAGCGATGTGTTGAAGGGAAGTGAGACGAATGGTCAGAAGGGCATTAGTACAACCACCATTATCACCATGGATGATGCGATCTTGCAGTGGAAGTGAGGAGAAAACGGAGAAAGCAAAGAAACGTCCCACTATGGTTTCTCCACGACAACGGATCAAAAAAAAAGAATTTGAAAATCTAAAGATTGAAAAAATAAGATGTCATTAAAAATTTTGACATTTGAAAATTGGGGGAAATGCAGCGTTATTTCAGAAATTCTGGTATTAAACGAACTGTGATACACTCTACTGTAAAAGAAATAACAACAACTTAATCAAAAATTAAATGCGTGAGGTCGGCCACTTACTGAACGCACCACGTAAAGTAAAATATCAAAATTTTTTCAGCAGCATTATTGCTAAAATGACTATCGAAATAATTAATTAAAAATCTAGAAGCTGCAAATTTTTTGTTGTTTAGTCTCCAAACGTCAGGGAGCCTGCGCTAGAAAGACATGGAAATATAAAATTCAAAAGGCAATGTATTCAGTCATAGAGATGTCGAAGAAACATAAAATCCCAAAGCTCTTCACTTTCGTCTCTTGAGTTTAATGCTGGACATAGATTTTGTATACGAGAAACCACTTTTATACAAATTCTATGCACAGCATTTAATACAGTGGTTTTTGATACAGCGGCAATAGGCTATGTATTGAGAAGCCTTTTGAGAGCGCCACTGACAATATTGGGTGTCGCTCTAGGGGGGAAAAGTAACAAGAGTGGTTTACGGTTGGAGAAAAATTGTATTGAAAGTGTTCAACGTGTCCTGATATGTTAAGAGAAGGTCCAGAAAAAAGCTTTTAATGCTAGCAAAGTGTGTCCTCTGAAACAAGATCATTGGAAGTTTCAAGAAGAACATTAACTAATTGTACCTAATCACTATGTAAAGGAGGCGCAACTGATGTTCCCCCGAACCTATTATCATTTTTATCTAGGCCAAGTACAGCTGTGATGCTTGCACAATCAGACTTTATGCACTGTCATGAAGTCATAGAACTTCACATCAGCTGTTAACGCATAGATGTATCATCAAGATAACTGAAAGTCTTCTTGGTCTCAATATTCAGCCGTAGAGTTGAGAAGTATTCAAACATTAAGAGCATTATAATAAGGCCTCTACTAGGTCATACTAGAAACAACAGTCACTTATTAGACTTCAATTAAAAGGTCTTACAAACAAGTTCCATTCTTCCCAACATTTTTCTATCTCAATTACCTAGGCTAACTTTACTACCCTAAAGGACTGAAAGAATCCGTAGCATATGTGCCACACGGTGCTTTTCTCCGGTATACTAGCTTGATGAACCTTGATGAACTTACTTTTACGGAATACTTGCACCTCACACACAGTCAATGGCTCAAAAGTGGCACCTTTCAAAACTGTCAGATAACGACCCACTTTCTGCTTGCAAAACAACTGTACGACCCTTTGTACTCGTGCAAAAGTCGCATGAAATCTTCGACTTGGAGGTCCTTTATACGTTGCACACAATGATCCCATAGCATTTGCTGATTGCCACGTTAGATAGTCTTCATCACTAAGCCACACAGTTATATCTTTGAAGCGATAAGAGCAGCAGTCAGTTCTGATCCAAATAGCGATCCTATTAATGACTTCAGATTGTCCAAGATCAACTCCCCACCAATGATTGCCATATACATTAGTATGGGTACATTGACCCTTCTTGTAATGACCACTTGTTACACCGTCAACTGCTAATTCAGAGTTTTTCCAAAAGTTGTGGTATTTCCAAATTGAGCTCTGCGCAGTATTCCGTTTCAGCGCCAAATTTTCTTGACCAGCTACTGATCTTGAGATGATTAAAATGTTCAGCATCCACAAAATTGTCATTTTCAAGAAGAATTCGAAGTAATCTACTTCATTCAAAGACATGCTTGATGCACCAAATCAGTCAGTGAAAGCAGCATATATATCATTTGACTGCTTTGTGAATATTTCACACGATTTTTCAAATGATAACCCTGTCTTTTAATCAACCACGCCTTTAATTAAATATTACAGAGAATTAATTTATTTCCCATCACTGTCATGAATTGAAAACTAGAACAACAATTGTTTCATTAAATCTTCAAAGCATGAAATTATTGTTTTCAGTTTCAAAGGTTGCGTGTAGTAGTCACACAATTTTATAACCTATTGATTTCACATCATCCAAGATGTTGCATATGGATGGATATTAGATTCAAAACAACTAACGTCATGTGGCTAATTTTGTGATCCCAGAATTTTCTCTGAATCATTTCTGCTTTGATTGCAAAACTAAAGGGTGATTCAGCACCAGGAATATGCAACCGCATTCGGAACCAGGAACCACAACCACACAAAAATCACAGGTTTCGGTTCCAGGATATATTCTGATATTGGTGATGAACACGTGCGCAGATTCAAACATGAACATGTTCCCAAATTCGTGTTAAAAATCTATACCATCACTTGGTCACACTTACACGTGAAGCTTACTTAAATGAAGCTGCACTCCTTCGAATATGGAAGAGAATCAGGATGATAAAGAATACTGAGTGGAGCCCCGAAGGTCTCTCCTCGGAAAAGTCGCATTGTATAAAGAAGATGATGATGTCGAAAGCGAACTCGATCGACTTGCTCAGGAATCATAAGAGTAACATATTAGATCAACCAGATGAGCTGGTGCAGTCAAAGAAATTAAACAAATGAGCTGGTTGAGGGGATCTACGGTGTGGGAAGTACTTCGCATTATCGAAGGAAGTTCGAGACGAATCTTTTGACCATTCAGCCTTATCATCAATGCAAGTATCTGTTCAGCGGCTGTTTTCAGCATTGAATATTCTATTGGCGGACGTTCGACCTCGACCGAATTAAGACGTTGTGGAGGCCATTTTGTTCCTCAAATACAACCAGTGTGTGTGTGTGCGCGCGCATACGACCGTAACTGCTAGTATGCTCTTATACAATTATAAACACTATTGTATATATCATGTCAGTAAAGATCTAGATGAATGCATGATTTGAGATATCAATGTCATTTAATATTGTATTATATGTACATGTAGATATATAGGACGATGCAATGAAAGCGTTTTATTTTCATTGGGATAAAATGGTTTAATCTTTGATTCATGTGGAAAGCTGATGAAGTAACTAGATCAACAAACATAGATGCATGAAGCTTGAAGCCGTTTATAGAGGATTGTATATCGTTAAATTTCGTATCACGTGGTGAAGACATTCGACAAAGGAGCATTAAGCAACAAAAATGATCAATTTGATTCAATGCGACAGCGCAACAACCAACGAATGTCAAGCACTTCTGAACTTAAAATTTACTTTATTACCTGCTAAATTGTGTAATTTTCTAACACAAGTAATGACGACCAATGGAATGGAAGAAATGATTCTAATTATGTAGGATAATGACTAAGACAATAAAAGAGCGTTTCATACGTCTCAGTTGGTAACTATATCTGTTCAAGTTTCTTTAAAACTGTCGGTATTACCTGGGTCCCACATCTTGCTGGAACCGGACCATTGAGTAATACGAAACCGGAACCAGAACCCTTGTAAGATCTCATTGGAATGTAGCGTGTTGGAAATGCCGTGGCATTTTTCGACATAATGGAGGTGCTTGTCTCATGCAGCTCACTAAATGACTACTGCGCTCAAGAACGAATTACGTACTGTGCTTTCGAACCCAAAGAGTTCTAAAATGAGTACTGATATTTTCACACCCAAAGAGTACTAGAATTTGGGACTCATTTCTTAGTCGCTTTAGTACTCAGATTCAGAGCTGTTTCTAGTACTTATTTGTGCCTTTATGAATAATGGTGTACATGTATTTTGATGCAGTTTCATGATCAGCATTTCACATAAAACGAAAAATGTTTTGTATCACATACTGTATAAGTAGGAGTACATTGAAAAGGAGGACGCAGTGTAGCATATTTGTTCATGTACCTACTAAGCATTGCTTGATGCAAAAGAGCTATGAGGGGATTCATGAATACAACACAGAGCAAATTCATCCTGCCACAATATTTTTTATAATAATCAGATAATTGTAATAAACGCTCGGAAAATGCTTCGACGTCAAAGGTGCGTGATCTTATATGTTCATGTTCAGTTTGCCTCTGCACTACTTAACAGTCAAGTGTTGCTCTGCAAGATGTGAGAAGAATGATGGCCAGGGTGGTCAGCCCACCACTGAAGATCATCTGATTCATCTCATGTCTGCTAAGAGCCGGACGCACACACGAGGAGCCATAAGCCATCAATAAAGATCCAGCCCTTAAGTTTCAATGAGAGCTTGTGCTGAATATTGTGTGGTCGAATTTTCCACTTTCAAATTCTTGTGTATATATTACTTTACTGTCATTATGATCAAAGCCTGTCACAGTATGAATCATTGATTTCAAGGGAGCCACATAATCTAGAGTTTTATGTATGGTACGAAAGGACACCTGCCTGATTAGAACACGATCACCTGAACTCATCAACTCATTCGTATAGAAGTCATCTTTGAATCGCATCCAGATGCTTTGAGCATCATTTTTCAACTCACCAGCTGGAATCCAAAGTGAGATAGAGGTCGCTAGTTATTCAGCAATATCTTATGACATAATGTTCCCAGATCTGGTAACGATGGAAAAGTTAGTTCTTTCATTGCGACTCATTTAATTTGACCAAATTGTACAATTTCAAAGACTCTCGTCTTCATCTTCAGTGGCTTATATAGTAAAACGGAACAATTCAAGACAATAAAATAGTTTAGGTCTATAATTCACAACTTTATAAATAATGGGAAATAGCTGGTATTATTGTTCAATAAGATATATGTGTCATAAGCACTATGAAGACTGATTCTGCAATGCAAGTTTTGTTTGTACGGGCGATGACGGAGAATGATTGTTCAAAGTTCACATGATTGTGCAACGTTATTTCAGATGGTAAAGGGCGACCAGACAAGTGCTCTCGATTACGTGTTTGTGGATGTCTAGTTGTCTCGCCGATGTAACACTTGTCACAGTGTTCACAAGCAAATTTGTGGACTATGTTCGAGGCGAGACAGCTAGAAACTCTATCTTTGGGATGAATAAAATGAGCAGTTTTCATGGTCTTGAAAACGGGAATGATGTTACCATTAATCAGAGTTTTATTGAAGCAACGTATGCGCCTATGAAATTCAATTTCCGATTCTTGAATGCAGGGCAATTTCCAGTAGATGATCTTTATTTCATGCTCATTAGCAACGCTTGTACCAGACTGATCACATATATCATTAACAGTACTGCGAATAATGCTTCTGCTTTCAGCCTTAAGCTTAACATCGAGGATGTAGTGGATGTTGTAACCATTACTGAGAAATAGGTTGACAATGAAATCATTGCAGGTCTTCAACAAGCTGTCATTGCTACATATCCATTTTGCCCTGTAGAAGAGACTATTCATAGCTGCCTGTTTATATTTCTTCGGTCCATACGCACAGGAAGGAATATAATATATGCCAGGATTAGATGGTTTGTAATTCCAAGAAATTTCGAAAACAGAAACATCATCGTGTATGATTTTAGTATCAAGAAAAGAAATGGAACCATTGTCTTCCAACTCGACGTTAAATTTGATGTCATTACTTTGATTATTAAGGAAATTCAGAAAAGTGATTGCAGAATCAGAATTCATAAAAATGGCAAAAATGTCGTCAACATAGCGTTTGTAGAATAAAGGCTTTTGACCATCAAAATTTTCAATTTTCTTTTCAATTTGATTCATATCAAAAGAAGCCATAGTAGGACCAAGGGGAGAACTAATGGCCATTCCATCATGTTGGATGTAAAGACATTTATTGAACGAAAAAAACAATGTTTTTGCAAGCAAATGTAAGTAATTGACGGAGAGTATCAGCGTCAATCGGAAGACTGTCAAAATCAACAATAGATATTATATGCTCGATTGTAGATCCAACAGGTGTGGACCGATTCGAATCTCGAGGCTTCGGAGGTCCCTCTTTGATATATCTATTATCTGATTTCAAGTAAACATCAGAGTAATTCATCGTCAAACTGGGTTACTTTTGAGGGCGCGTAAACGCCTGAAAATGTCCTACATTGTTGCCAGAGAAGATATATGTTAATAATATTGTGCGTAGTTGAGCTATGGTACAATTTAGAAAACCAATGTAGAATATCAGGCGCTTAGGCACCCTCTAATGTCCTAAATTGTTGCCCTCAAAAATCCATGTTAATGTTATATTGTGCGTATTTGAAATGAACTGGACATACATATGAATACACATGTAGATATACGCTGACTGAGATTTCAAAATTGTCTTTCACATGCATCATCATTGAGGAATACGTTGTTGCCTTCCTTGAAATGTGGATTACTAAAAATAATAAAAAACATACTGAATACTTGGTAAAAAAGGTAAACTTGCTTCATATGTGCACGTATCACTGATGCTTCTTAAAAATCCGATCTGACATCACTAACAATTTTCCACTAATAATTTTCCACTTCAATTTTCGAGCAACCGCAAACTATTGTTTGATCGGAGAATTCGGACTTTTTCCAATAGAATTCTACTTCTGTAAGGCGGCGATCACTTTCTGGATAAAGTTAATAAATAGTAAAGACAATAATTTGGCTAGAGAAATATATACTGAACTTTATAACCATATGAATGACTCTCAATATTCCTACACATGGACAGCCAAAGTGAAGATGTTACTGAAAGAAGTCAACCTATCACACATATGGGAAAATCAAAATGCTGTAGATAAAAAAATGATGGAGAAATGTACACGTAGTACTGTTTGAATACTTTCGCACTCAATAGATCGATAGTGCCAAAGAGAGTAATACTGGCAGAAATTATTTGGAATTAGCAAGATTCGAAATGAATTTGAAGCCTTATCTAGATTTAGACGTACCAATGGAAATAAATACGTTGATTTTGCACCATTCTTGAGAAACATAAGTTTTAAAGAAGAATTCTACAATAAAATAACGCCGAAATGAAAGGTATCTACAAATATCAAAATAATTCAAACAAAGTTAGGGAAGAAAGATAAATCATAATAAATTATCAGGCACATGCAGCTTTAGATAAATCAGGTCACCAATCTCATTTAAATTAATAGCTTGATTCTATGCCAAAGCAGTTGCAACGATTTCTATGAAAAATCAAGGTCTGCCTTGATATTTCATGCTTCTTGTTGTTTGATTTCTATGCTGAACAGTATTGAACACTACTGAGAATATCTACGAAACTTATGACACTGTCCGTATCTTCTAACAATGGAAGTACCAACAAAAGCAAGCATGCCGATTGATAAAGTAGATTGCAAACCAAATCTCTACCCAGTCAATACATAACCAACCTACGAAATACAAGGAGAGCCGGTCATTGCTACAGAATATTAGATATTTCTTAATCAGTGTCAATTTGATTACAAGTGAGTTACTTGATAACTTCATTTTTATCTGATTAAATGCTTGCTACTGCACTGTATATCAGTCCTTGCATTATATATTGACCGGCTCTCTAAACCTTACTAATAAATTGTGATTATTATGTAAAAATAAAATTAATCCAGAAAAGATGCAAAATCACAGCAAAGATTTATTCATTTATAAGAATACTAAGACGTGAGATAATTTTAATATTATTGAACATGCATGTTTTTCAATATACAGATAATTCATGATCAATTTTGACATTTGAGTTGTAATGCATGTAATGATTTACGCATGGCCTTGTCTTCCGATCCGTATCATCATTTCACTTACTTGTACATCTCATCCTCCATCCATCATTCATTGTATAAGGACATTTTTATCATTTCATCACTCATCACATCAATGTTATGTATATTTGTACTACGTTTTCCAAGTTGGAAATAAAGGTTTTGACTTTTAACTTTTGACTTTTGTCCTTTTTCTACATTGTACCACAGCTCAATTACGCACAATATTATTAACATACATAATTATTTTCTGGCAATGTGCTATTTCAATGTACTATACAACTTTCTACTCCATGTAGGTATGTTATTGAGAATGAGACACCTATAAATTAATCATACATTTTTAAGTGAATAGGTAATAATAATTAAGAATTAATAATGTGCTTTAATAATAAGTACATTAAATCTAAGGTGAGAATGCATGTGAATGTTTTTCAACAAGAGCCTTTTGCCCAACAGCTGCGGATTCGGCTTGAAGACAATCTTAAGGAAGTCCGCGATCTCCTTCAAAATACAAATTAGATGGTTCGCAATAGGCTATGTATTGAGAGAAGATGAAGAGCATCAGATTTTGGGAGGTCTTCAACGACAGCCTACATTGATGACACACTTGTATTCGTTTCAGCTACACTGTCAAATATCACTTTATCTCTCAAAGTGAATGGATTCTTAATGCATATAAAACTTCAAGCCGCAGTCGTCGTATTTTCTGTCGGCTCCGGCTGCGACCTGCTACCGCGGCTCCGGCTCCGAAACCCTGGTGAAAAGGCATGCCCAATATTGATGAAAAAGTAAAGGGAACTTATTATGACTAACATTCATCAATGAAGTCAGGAGCGACAATTCCTTACATGTGCCAGAAAACTAAAGCAGTAATACTGGAAAAATAGCTCTAGCCACGTTTTGCCAGTTTTAGCCGAAAATAGTGACAAAAACTGATGGTTTTTCACAAGGTGGTAGAGACAAGTCTGGTTTTTGAAACGTGGTATAGACCAGGGTGGTTTTTACCGGCCAACCCTGGTTGCATTAATATCTGCTGAATTTACATTGCCACAATTCTGCTTATTCCAGTCAATTCCGTCTCATGCGAAAATGGAATGCATGCAAAAATGGGAGGGGAACATTTCAACATTTCTGGCAGAATTCAGCTTGTTTCTAGAATGGATTCATCACTTATATTGTTTTAACTTAGCTGCTGATAAATCTACATGTATATATTACGATTATTAGCCATTCATTAAGGTTGAAGTTAGCTTTTTCATGCTCTCTTTTGGAAGTCACTAAGTGTATTTTCTTAATTCATGTTTTTCAATTGTATTAAGCAGCAGAATTTGCAGTCATTTTTCATGTTTTTTTCTTTTTACTTTGATAGTCTATTTCACAGCAATAAAGAGCTTTCTCATGAAGCTATTCACTTCCGACATTACTATGGCTCATTGTAGAAATCATAAAAGCTTTACATTATTGAAGAAATTGTCTCTCTGGTGTGTGTTTCTGCTGCCAATTGGATACTTCCTTTACTTCGTTGCCATTTAAAGTCAACCGAAATACTTGTAGCATTTCGGCACATTTCGGGACCACGCGTCCAAGCAATTTCAGAAAAAAAGCTTTGTAATGACGCACGGTTTGCTTAAGAGATAGGAAAATCCATCCCGCGCCAAGACTCCTCGTGCCAGGTTGCCAGACGTTCGTGCAGAGAAATGACTGACTTTCGACATACCTTTCCGACAATTCTGACCTTCTGTGAGGACATTTTGACAAAATGAACATCAAGACCCCTTATCAGTGCTCTTTCATACCTTTCATGAATGCATTTGGAGATGAATGGTATTTTATTAACTGCAAAACGAGTATCGGGAACGAAGATGAGAAAGTTGTTATTGTTCTCAACTTATTTGATAATCTTCGATAGAGTGACACTCCTGATTACTATAGAATAGACGATGTAAGTTAATGAATGTCGTTTTGTGAGCTAACTTATGGCAAAGTCACTCTGTGCGTTGAACAAGTTATGAAGTCATATATATGATATATCAAATATTCAAAGTCAATCAGTTTTGAACGACGAAAAAGCATACAAAAAATTGATAAATCAAAAATCTCTAAAATTGAAAAGCAAGCTAGTATGTTGATTAGGAATATTTGCAAAATGCCCCATGTGTTCACATTTCAGTCCACCATTTGCTGTCATCTACATGCACAAAATTGAAACTGCTGCGCTAAGAATTATTGATAGAAAAACCTCAACTGTACCACCGATATATTGACGATATAATCATTGGTCCATTAAAGCGTGATCACAATGTTTTGCAAAGCTTGCTGGAAGTTTTCAATATAGTCTATGAAAACATTCAATTTGCTATGGAAATACCCAACAATAGTTCAAGTGTTCAATAGCCTAAACACTTTGGAATTCTTGGATTACATTATAGACATAGAAAATAATCAGATTAGACATAAATGGTACGAAAAAGAAACTAATTCGGGAAATTCTTTAAACAAAAGCAGTTTCGTTCCCAATCATGTAAAAACAAATTATATCGACAACACTATTAAATATGTAAAAAGTCGGTGTAGTACTCCGGAAGATTTTGAAGAAGCTACAATAGCTCTTGATAAAAAATTCAGAAAAAATTGATTTAAAATTACGAAGCAAGAGAAAAAGAAAAAATAATGATATTAGGAAACAATCTTTCCTCAAAATTAAATTTGTAAATGATCGCACGGATAGGCATATCCGGAAACTAATTACAAAATTCTAGAGATTGGATTGATAAGCTGCCCCAATAGCAACCTGTACAGTACCTTGAGAACGGGTAAAGTCGAAAGGAAGCATCATAATTGCAGCATTTGTAAGAGATTGCCGAGTAATATTCTCTGCACTGATCGCTTTCTAGTCTACAAATTTACTTGTATCATTTGCAACAACTTTTACATCGGTCAAAGCAATCTCCCATTTCATGTCCGCTATCAAGAACATTCTCGTGGTATCAAGAATAACACCAAAAGCAGTGCGTTGACCGAACATTTGGCTAACATGCATCAAGAAGTGCACAAATCTATTGACCTATTGTCTCTAGAGATTTTGGGAAAGTGCAGAGATCCATTAGAAACACGCATAACAGAAGCTCGCTACATCAAATACAATTCACCGCAGATAAATCGCAAGCGCGAACTTGTAGAATTCTGAATCTGATTGCTGCTCTCCGCCTTTGATGGTATAAATGTCACTCTGAGCAACTTACAAAAGACTTCGTCCATTGACTTTGCGCCGCTGACGAGGAGAGAATTCCCGAAACGCTCGGCACCTGTAATTGTTTGTTTTAACTAACTTCGACTTTTGGTCAATATATATAAAGAAGGAGTGAACATCTTTACTTTTCCATGATGAAAGCATTGAACTGCAAAAACCTCCTGTTGGCGACCATCACCTACACTTCATTTAAAAAGAAATTTCACGAAGAAGACGAATCTCACGAAATAGATGGTGGCATCTGTTTTGCAAACAGCAGCCATTTTTTCTCGTTGAAAGTGTTCGCTTGTGTTGGTCATGCTCATCGCAGTGCGTGACATCAGTCGATATAGCTTATAATTGTGTTGACAGTTTGACAGATTGATTTCACCTGGTTTTTATGAATAGTTTTGGCAGTGAAATATCTGATATTCCCTCAAATTTACGACAACCACAACTTATATGTTTTGATACTCAAGCGAATAATTTCTGCAGATTCGGATTTAATCAACGAAAATTAACAGGACGGGATGCCTTTTTGTCGCCATATCATACTGAACTCAGTGCTCTCCTCAGATTAGACTATTTTCTAGACTGCTGGTCGACCAAAACTCATCATAGAACTATTCGGATATTGCTATATAATAGACTGCTCCCAGCAACACTTCAATTCACAGCGAACTGTTCTCGTCTGATGAAACTTGCAGATCTAAGGACCTGATTACATCACACTTTGTTAACGCTCGTAGATCCAATGTAAAATGTCACTGTATTTCCTCGAAAATCTGTCGTTTAGATATCATTTTCTAGTCATTATGCTTGAAATGTTGCATCTGATTTCATGTAAAGTCTGAAAACTGAGTACGTCATTCAACTATCTCGGGAAAGTGTCATATTATGGTGTCGTGTTTGAGCTCATTCGAATGCATGTGACACAAGGAAAATGAATATGTTGATTTTTTAGCAATAAGAAGTGTCCATAATGATGTGGTATTTGTAGTTGCCCCTTTCTCCATTCCCATCTCCCGCCCCTGGCCCGCGGCTTGGTGAGAACAGGCATTTTTGTTGGACGCGCCGCGCCGCGTCCGGTGTGAATGGAACTTAGGACTTTCGCGCGTGACAGCCATAATAGGATTAGGAAATCCACCTATAACAAAGAATTTAAATTAGGCTTTTGTGACTGTCGTTTAGGATTTCTTAATTCGTCATGTTAAAGAGTCGTAACTGATGTTCCCCGAACATATTATCATCCCTATCTAGGCCAAGTACAGCTGCGATGCTTGCATGATCAAATTTTATGCACTGGTATGAAGTCATAGAACTTTACATCAGCTGTTAACGCATAGATGTATCTTCAAGTTAACTGAAAGTCTACTTGGTCTCAATAATCAACCGTAGAGTTCAGAAGTATTCAAACATTAAGAGCATTAGAATAGGGCCTCTACTAGGTAATACTGGAAACAATAGTCGTTCATTGGATATCAATGACAACAAACAAGTTCCATTGCAAACATTTTTCTTAATTGTTTTAGTGGAAATCCCCAAGCCTGATGTTGGTAAACAGTGAAAACCAGTTTTCTTCCCTAATCCGAGTACGTTCGGTGCGCTCCGCGCATCATCTTCAGAGAAAATGATACAAGCATGATACGGACACAACCAGATGAACAGAGCTCAGACATGCATTGCAGTGAACATCAAAATGACAAGCCACAAGTCATAATAACAATACCGAAGACAGAAAAACCAGCGAAAGCACATTACTAAAAAATCCAAAAGTAAGGAGGTAGCTAAAAGTCGAAAAAAAGTCGTACGAAAGAAAAAGAAAAGAAAAGGCTTATCATTTTGATGTTCACTGCAATGCATGTCGCAGCCCTGTTTATCTGCTTGTGTCCGTATCATGCTTGTATCAGTTTCTCTGAAGATGATGCGCGGAGCGTACCGAAAGGACTCACTGCTTGCCAACATCAGGCTCGGGGATTTCCTCTAAAATAATCATAAATATGACCAATCCCTTATTTTCAACAAAACATTTTTCTATGTCAATTACCTAAGCTAACTTTACTGCCCTAAAGGACTGAAAGAAATCCGTGGCATTTGTGCCACACGGTGCTTTTCTCCGGTATACTAGCTTGATGAACCTTGATGAACTTACTTTTACGGAATACTTGCACCTCACACATAGTCAATGGCTCAAAAGTGGCACCTTGCAAAACCGTCAGATAACGACCCACTTTCTGTTTGCAAAACAACTGCACAACCTTTTGTACTCGTGCAAAAGTCGCATGAAATTTTCGACTTGGAGGTCCTTCATACGTTGCACACAATGATCCCATAGCATTTGCTGATTGCCAAGTTAGATAGTCTTCATCACTAAGCCACACAGTTATATCTTTGAAGCGATAAGAGCAGCAGTCAGTTCTGATCCAAATTTTGATCCTATTAATGACTTCAGGTTGTCCAAGATCAACTCCCCAACAATGATAACCATTTTCATCAGTATGGGTACATGAACCCTTCCGATAATCACCACTTGTTTCACCGTCAACTGCTAATGCAGAGTTTTCCTCTACGCTATGGCCACTCGAAAATGAGCTCTGCATAGTATTCCGTTCCATCGCCAAATTTTCTTGACCAGCTACTGATCTTGAGATGATCAACATGTTCAGCATCCACAAAATTGTCATTTTCAAGAAGGTTTCGATGTAATCTACTTCATTCAAAGACATGCTTGATGCACCAAATCAGTCAGTGAAAATAACATATATTGTATTTGACTGCTTTATAAATATTGAACACGATTTTTCAAATGACAGCAATGTCTGTTAATCAACCACGCCTTTAACTAAATATTACAGCGAATAAATTTATTTCCCATTAGTGTCAACGGATTGAAGATTAGACCACTAATTGCTTCATTTAATCTTCAAAAGATCACATTATAGTCAATGTCAATCAATTAGTCATGCTAACAATTTCATGCTCCTAGACTTTTTTCTATGTCACTTCTGCCTTCTAGGTATGCAACGGGAATTTACTTTGTGCCGAGTGGTCAAACAAAGAGACGAAAGTGTCTCGATCTCTTCCGCGGAGTGGGAAGCTCGAGTGGACAGACAACTGCCAGATGAATTGTCCCTATCTGACCAACGGCCTGACCTAGTGTTGATCGATGTGGTGTGGAAGAGAATGATTATGATCGAACTAACCGTTCCCTGGGAAGGGAGCGTTGACGATGTGCATATGAGGAAAGCTGCCAAATATGAAGAACTTGCCGAAGGGATTCGGAAGCAAGGGTGGCAATGTGAGCTCATGCCCTTTGAAGTGGGATGCCGCGGTATCGTTGCTTCATCGGTGAGGGAATGTCTTGCTAAAGCCGGTGTTAAAAGCGTAAAGATTGTCATCGGTTGGTTGAGTGCAAAGGCGGATGAAGGTAGCAGCTTTGTGTTAAGAACCTGGGCGCAGCAAGCTGTTGCAGACCCACCATCCGAGAGATACTGAGCTTAATGGGTCGAAATCTTGGTGACGGTGACTCGGGTCCATCACCTATTTGGGTGCAGCAGTTGCTGTTTCACATTGCAAAACTAAAGGGCAAATCAGCACCAGGAACGTCGAATAGGATCCGGAGCCACAGCCACACAAAAGTCACAGGTTTCGGTTCCAGGATATATTCTAAGACTTGTGATGAACACGTACGCAGATTCAAACATCAACATGTTCCCAAATTCGTGTTGAATATCTATACCATCACTTTTCTTAAAAGAAGCTGCATTCCAACAAAGGAGAATTAAGCAACATAAATGATGAATTGAATTTTGTGATCCTAGAATTTTCTCTATGTCATTTCTGCCGTGAATCCAAAGCTAATGGGTAAATAAAACGCTGTGGAGGCTATTTTGTTCCTCAAATACAACCAGTGTGTGTGTCAACAGACGAATGTAACCGCTAGCATCGTCTTGTACAATTAAAGACACTATTGTATATATCATTTCAGTAAAGACATATAGTAACGAATAGTAGTCGCACAATTTTCTTAGTTGCTCATCTATTGATTTCATATCATCCACGATATCACATATGGATGCATGTCAGATTCAAAACAACTCACGTCATGTGGCGTCGGTGATTGAGAAAAGCAAATTTGCAAAGTATTTTAACTAATTAGTCATGCTACCAAATTTTGTGATTCTACAATTTTCTCTGTATAATTTCTGCTTTGATTGCAAAACGAAAGGGTAAATAAGACGTTGTGGAGGCTATTTTGTTCCTCAAATACAACCAGTGTGTGTGTGAACATGCGACCGTAATTGCCAGTATGCTCCTATCCAATCAAAGTCACTATTGATATATCATGCCAGTGGAGATTTAGATTAATGCATGATTTGAGATATCAATGTCATTTAATATTGTATTGTATGTAGATACATAGGACGATGCAATGAAAACGTTTTATTTTCAGTGGGGATAAAATGGTTTAATCTTTGATTCATGAGGAGAGCTGATGAAGTATCTAAATTAGCAAACATAGATGCATGAAACTTGAAGCCGTTAACACACGAAGTTCCCGATTAACCAAAATCTATGGCACTCCTATAGGAAACGTCCTACGGAATTATTGTAATTTTCCTATAGCGGGTAGTGCTATTGCTATGGAACTCTTTTCTATGGCACTGTTGGAATGTTTTGTCCCATTGAATTTTGGGGAACTTTGATCCTATTGCCTGTGGGACTAATTTGTTCCATAGACTTGTGGGAAATCCTGTCCTATCGAATTTCGGGAAATCCTGTTCTATCGAACTTCTGTCCCATAGAATTTTGGGAAATTCAGTTTTCATGGCAGCTCCTAATGCTACAGCGTGTCTAACCCTTTCCGCGACATACTGACGCTTTATGTGATCATGATTGTAAGGAATAATCAGTTTAGTTTAGCAGTTGTGATAATGTCAATTTAAAGACAACATGCATGAGGTATTTGCACTTTTCACTTTCGATCCCCTTGACATGTCGGTGAAAGTCCGACCCAGATTTCAAAAAAAAATAGTTTGAGAATCAATCACACTATGGAGCATTATTTTTTAGCTAATTTCTTGATCATTCACAAAACGCCATTAAATTCAAAAAACAGCCAATGATTTTTAATGTCTTCTCTTTTTAGCCGTTTGAACACTTGCTTCGATGAAAAGTTTCTCAGAAACCATTCACCATATTTCTTTCTCTTCCATTGGGAAATGTAGTAGGAGTTGATCTGCAACAAACAGGAAATGCATTATAAATATGCGATAAATGATAAGTTGATGATGGAACATAGACGTTCTGCATATAGGCAGATCAACTTCATTTAAATCAAAAATAATGCAAAATATTGCAGTTAAAGAGTATTTGATAATTGCTATGTTTCTTGTATTGGAGATTTATATTATTAATATAGGATTATAACATAATAATGCAAATGCGCCCCGCTGTGATCTTGCAGATGAAAAATATCGCCAGAAGTTTCATTTTTACTTGCTTATTGTCACAACCGCGTTTCGTCTGCTATCAGCAGGTGTGACACGCAGAATGAATCAAAGTGATTGAAACATGATTCCTGCTAGAATATCGATCAGACAATGGTCCTTTCTTTTTATTCAAGTTGTCGATGCACTTATTTTCCTATTAGTAATTTTTCCGCATATGTACTTTTTAGCTACTACTTATTCATTTCGTGATTGCTTGTCCAGTGACTGTCCATTGCTTGATCGATGCTCTAGCAGGAATCATGTTTCAATTAGTTTGATTCAGTCTGCGTGTCACACCTAGTGAGAGCAGACAAATAAACTTTTGACAATAAGTAAGTAAAATGAAACTTTATGGAACATTAGACTATATTGGTTTCCATGCATGCATGCATATATTCAAGGTGTAAGTATGTAAAGATATTGTCTTTTCTAACTTTTTGTAAGCATCTTGCGATACTGGTAGAATTTTAGATTTAAAAGCACTGCTATCATTAGAGATAAGATTTATGCTCCTGAGCTTTCACCTACTAAAACCTCATCAGATAAAAAGGAAAGAGGTTTAACTTATTAGGGTGATTATCATGTTTGTATTAAAATTCAAGTGTGAATTTTAATTTTAATAAATAATTAAAATAATTTCAAATATTATGGACCATGGATTCAAGCTTCATAGATAATTAAAATACTGTGGTGGCGGTGATATTAGAGATCTGTCATTACATTTGGTCCATACATGCTTATTTAGAGAGGAACTCATCATCCTTATGAATAGATTATCTTCTTTGTTTCTTTGAAAAGTCGGTCACCTCACTTTGATGGGAATTGTAGCATGGGAATAACAACGAAAGGGTAATCATGGCTAGTACATATTTAATCTCAATAATACATTAATGGATCACGCATACTTAATTACATACATGCATAAAGACAAATATAGGAAGCATCACTTATTTGCTGGCGATCGACACACACTCTCAATTGTAGAATCTCTCGTTTTAACGATCTATTTCTTCACTTATTCAATTAATCAATTAATAAGATTTGATGATGTAAAACCGAAATATAATTATAGGCACAAAGTGGGACAGAAGTATCTGTCGAATGTGCTAACTTATAAGCTAAGATAAGCTCGTAGTATTCACTGCTTTCATGTGTTTTATATCATTATTCATCATGCGCTATTCCCACAATGACCTCCACAGTGGGAAATTTTTAACATCTATTACAAGATCGCATCCCGATTCTCGACAATGCTGTTAATTTCAATTCCAGTCTCACCAATATAAATAAATACCAATTTTGTAATCGCGTTCGCGGTGCTTGAATGTTTTATCATGAATGCCAATCCCTCCCTACGTCGGCGCGCTCTGTTCTTATCTTACCTGTTAACTTCTTCATTTTTATCTTTCAGTGACACGTGTAAATGCCTGCTCAATTTGATTCATTTCATGATTATAAAAATCTGAAGGAAGGTGGAAAGCTCGATTAGCTTTCTCTCATTACTAGTGTGACTTTTACTATATTCGAAAAATGAATACTTTCTCGTAATTATTTCCTTCCTTCTAAGAGAATTTCAAATAAAATATTTATCTTCTTTATCATTTAAAAGTTCTTTGATGCAAAGCGACATTTTCCTATCACACACGGAAAGGGGCGGTCACAGAAAATTCCAGTGGGGGGATTAAATTTAATTGTTCCAATCCTCAAACAGAATAAAATGTGAAATAATCAGCAAATGTCATAAGTTATATTGAATTGCCTGTTTTAAATGACATTTGCATGTATATGTTCATTTAAATGAGATGCCATCATTTGAATTATCAGAGAGTTAGGAAAACGAAATCCGTTAATTAAGCACGAGAGAATATGTGTAAAGCACTTGGTCAACTTTCTTGCATCACAGAGCTGATGGGCAGAACATCTGTTAATTCAAGTGCATCATGTAGGATACGCAATATCACAGCGGGTCATCAACATCTGAGCTGCCTAGGATAAACAAACCTATTGCGGAGGCCGCTACATTCCTTGGTTTTACATGTCTCTAAGTTGATAAGCTCTAAATCAGTGATATAAGCGGAAATGATGTAACGAGATAGAGTTCGTTTCGCCGTCCGACTTTTGTACTATTTCAGTGCAGATACATTGCCAAATTATTGCTTGGAAGCTAAAATGTAGAATTTGCTGATGTTAAATTGATAAATTGAATGTTCATATTTTATATCACAATACTTTGGGCTGGTGGGGGGATGCATCCCGGCATCCCCCCCTTCTGACCACCACTGCACACGTAAAACGCTGCTTGATAGTGATATATTTCCTATCAGAACAACTAAATGTCGGAATTTACACTCCTTTATTTAAGGCGGCCGTCTTGAAATGTATTAATAGATGAAAAGTATTAATTTAATAATTGCAGGATCACAGAACTGAATTGTAGTCCTGATCTTATTAGTGATATTCATGTGGAAAGATATCTTTCATCAGACTCTGGAGCAGGCTATTAAATATGAAAATCCGCAAAATCTGAACCATCCAGAAAAGTGCATGAAAACATGAAATTCTTTCAAAATTATGTCTGAAGGCAACTAAATGAAATTAAATAATTTTGGGTCCCAAAGTCCTGGGAGACTTCAAGCCATGTGCTGCTGACTTCGCAACTCTCCCCAACTCCCAGTCAAAATATTGCGTAACACATACTCGCATAAAATTAGTTCAAGCCCTTCACAATTGATCTGACAATTGACTACAGGTTTTAATTTTCGAACTACTTTTTTATTTTTTACAGAGGTCTATATTTTGATGAAGAACATATTTTTAAACGTGGAGTTATTCATGTCGATATGTGATTGATATAGATGTGAATCATTGCTTAATCTCAATGTTTTTAACAAGTAGGTACACAGAACTGATTTTTAACACATAATTTCCATGCTTGCAAATATCATTTCCTCTTCGTTTTTTCCTTCTTCATTTCTATGAAGAAAAATGTGATTTTTTCAAAACTTGGATTGGCAGTATAAAGCGGCCTCGTTCACATCAGAACAAAGAAATTGAAACACTTCTCAATTAGCTATCTACAAGCACCAAACATGTCAAGCAACAAATTTGATCTAAAAACATTAGCTATGGCAAAAACGAGCCAAACTAAATATAACACAAAAGATTAATATCTTGATTTGAAATTGAAAGCCTGCAGTCAATACCTGAGTCGAAAGGCAAAGCCTTAGACACTAATCACCGTATCTTTTGCATCTAGCTCTTGAAATGATTGATTGATCTTTATGAAATGAAATTAGCTCTTGAGAATAAATCAAAATACAAAATACTTTGAATAACAAAATACTTTTGAATAATTCTTTTACTATTTCCAATACACATTAAAAGTAAATTCTCAGAAAAATACATTGATTTAGCACATTGGATTTGCTGATACGCACCCGCATTGACAACTCTATCACCGGTGCTTAAAAAAATTTGTTACTTTTATATGAAAGAAAGACATGTCTGATCTTTAATCATGCTATTAAAAAAAGATTGTTGAAATTAGTCGATCTGAGATGAATACATGTACGAATTAATGTTGTAACAGAGAAATATGACTATAACACACTATCTATCGCAAAATGTTATGACTGAACTGGAATAATGACAACAATAATAATCTACTTAAAGTTGGGAGGTAGAATAATTAAATATTGAGTTGCATCCTCAGTTGAAAAGAATTGAAACAGATCTGAATAGCTGCTCTTTCATCCAAAATCAGGAATCATCAGCAGGCCTAGTTCACATCTCTCAAGATCGACACAACTCCCTATTTAAGGTTGCAGCCATGCCTGGGTAAATTTGGGATTTGCAATTAGCCAGTTAGTGAAATTTCGATTCATTAAATATCACTTTAAACACACTGCTGGCAAATCGCCTAAGTAAGTGCGCCTGCAATAATTAATAATAACTTCTTTTTGCATGCACAATGTAAATAGAATAATTAAATAGGCCTATTTGATTTTTTATATTGAAAACAATGTTTTCTTATTCCATGTGCATTGTGTTTGCAAAAAGCAGTTTTTATATTAAATTTTTATTTTTTTAAATATTAAATTTAATATTATCATATTAATTATTGCAGGTGCAGTAACTTAGGCAATTTGCCAGCATCAGTGTGTTTAAAGTGATATTTTATGAATGCCCGTCGAAATTTCACTAACTTGCTATTTGGAAATCTTAGAATCTTTAGAATCTTTAGAATTAACAGTGGAGTCAACCTGATAGAATACATATCAAAGCTTTTGAAAGTGAAATTAAATAACGATTTTCTAAATGATAGCTAAAAGACCAAAAATAATTGAACTATAATTCTTTCAGATAGTAGTGTATAAATTGTTAGAACACCGAGGACTTGATAACTTACTTCATGATTCGAGGATTTCACCAAACGTGGATTTCTCAGAAGACGCAGCAGACTCGTTGAAAGAACCCGATCAACCCTAACTGAAATTTAAAAACATAATCAAAATTGTTTACTTAAAAACTTTGCGTATAGCATTGGATGATATTTGCACAGCTGTTTGAAGTAACTGCTAGACCCCTAGATAACTTACGATAATATGCTTTGGCCAGTGAGAAAGCTATGAAACAAGCGGAATCAAAAGATATACCCGGAATCTAAAATAAGAAAAATTCTGTTATAATTTCGATGTAACTAACTGCTGCATCATTTAAGTGATTACAGCGTATCTTCAAGACTTATAGCATAAATGTATGCGTAGGACTTCGCTTAGAAAGTTCTACGATTTTTCAATTAATATCCTGAATAATTAAATCTAAATAAAATATTCAAATTTGCAATAATTTTTGTGCTGTGATAGCACACATCGCATAGCACTTGAACGTGTTGTTGAACTGGCTACTTTACACATACGACAATAGAACGAGGAATAGATAAGACTGTCTACATAAATCTTATAATACAGTAGTTCTAGTTCCTACCTCAAAAAATCTAAATAATTGCATAATTCAATAAAACAGTGCGTGAATGAATTGCTGAAACAATGAGGACTTGATGATTTGACTGATGGACTATACAAATGATAAATTCGTTTCAATTGAACTTACTCCATTGGTGTGATGGTTGAGACAAACCGGATAAGATGATTAATTCAACAAACGACGGATTTTCATAAAAATACGAGACACAGAGACACGACCAAAGGATGTGATTAACAATGACTGTTGCACATGCCAAAAGCATCTGAAATTATACTGAACATGCAAGTGTTGCAATATCATTGGACAAAGTCAGATTACGGAGTCAAAACTGTCGCTGCGCGTTTGCTTCTTTTGGATAGCTTCTATGGCACTCATATTTTCCCACTTCCAGTGCAATTGGATCCAATAGAGTTCGATTGAACGTTAAGGTGTGCTATGGCACTCCCATTGCGTGTCATAGAATACCATAGAGTGCCATTGAATTTGGTTAATCGGGTTGATTGTATATCGTTAAATTTCATATCACGTGGTGAAGACAATCGACAAAGGAGCATTAAGCAACATAAATGATCAATTTGACTCAATGCGGCTGCGCAACAACCAACGGATGTCAAGTAAATGAAAAGCTTGCTAAATACAGATTGTTTCATAAAAAACGGATCACCCTTAAATATCGCCTTAACTTCAACTTTGTCTAACTCCGCCAAACTTGAACGAATTTCTCTGAAATTTGGAAGATATGTCAGTTGTGCTTATTAATATCATTGTTGGAAATTTCAAGCATGAATATTGAGTTGTTTTCCTGTTATAGATAAAAAAGTAGTAGATAATTTGATCTTCATTTAGCAATGTTACACAAAATCATACCTCACTCTTATAAAATTACATTTGTTTCCTTTGCTATGTGATATGTTGTTCTACAAGCAAAAATCTATCAAGCAAAACAAAAATAAAGAAAATTGGTCAATCAGAGCCAATATAGCACCATTATTCATCAACAATAATGTAACTGCTACTTGTGATTAACTGGACTTCATGTTTCATAACTTCCTGACTTCGTTGCGGTGGTGTTGGCAGCACTCCTGATTGCTTTCAGCTAGAAATCTATCTCTTGCCGGTTGAAAACAATACAAAGCACAAATGAACAATAACGAGATCGCATTCACAAAAAGGCAAAGTGTCAGCCTTTTAACGTAGAGACCGCCTAATTTTGAGATTTGTTAAAGCTGATCCAAGTCTCTCGTTAATTGAGATGGCTGCACTAGACTCGTCTATTTCTAAGTCCACTATTCGTAGAAGACTTATTGAGTCGAATTTCAAGAGCTGTAAGAGGCCCTCTCAGATCGAATTATCAGATCAGCATACAAGAAGACGTCTCAGATGGGCAATGAGTCATTGTCACTGGCGAAATCAATGGGATCGGGTTGTCTGGTCTGATGAGGCATCAGTCCGTCTGAAGGATAGTGATGGTCGATTGAGATTATGGATAAAATCTGATCAGGAAATTCCGAGACATTTACATCGTCCCCGGGTACAAGGTGGTGCGATTCTACTGATTTGGGCTGGCAAATAATCAATACCTAGACGAATTGGTAATGTCATTGACAATAAGGGTAGGGCCACAAAATATTAGCTTCTTAAGAACCGTTACTGTATCATAGCTTATCAGATTATATAAGGACATTTAAATATATTAGGGACATGAAAATAACATGAAAAATGCTTTCTGTATCATACTTATGTTTTATTTAGTCAAATTTTAGGATGATCCACTTTTTATGAAACGGACTGTAGATGTTCAGACGAAAATACTTGGAAGTTGGACAGGCAGCCAAAAAGCTTATGAAATAACTAGATTAACAAACATAGATACATGAAAGTTGAAATTTACTTTATTATCTGCTAAATTGTGTATTTTCTAACACTAGTAATGACGACCAATGGAATGGAAGAAATGATTCCAACTGTATAGTATGATGACTAAGACAGTAAAAGATCGTTTCATACGTAAGATTTCATTGGAATGTAGCGTGTTGGATATGCCGTGGCATTTTCTGACATAATGGAGGTGCCTGTCTCATGCAAGTCACTAAATGACTACTGCGCTCAAGAACGAATTACGTACTGTGCTTTCGAACCCAAAGAGTTCTAAATGAGTACTGATATTTTCACACTCAAAGAGTACTAGAATTTGGGACTCATTTCTTAGTCGCTTTAGTACTCAGATTGAGAGCTGTTTCTAGTACTCATTTGGGTCTTTATGAATAACGGTGTACATGTATATTGATGCAATTTCATGATCAGCATTTCACATAAAACGAAAAATGTTTTGTATCACATACTGTATAACTACGATGTCAAGTTGCCTTGAATGCGGATGAGTGGAGTGCGGTAGTTCGCCGAAATTGCTCCCCACACCATGACGCTTCCTCGCCCAAAGTGTGCGGTTTCTTGAATGCAGCAGGCCTGGAATCGTTCTCCTCTTCGTCGGTAAACACGAACCCTTCCATCATGCCGCTCCAAAAGGAACCTTGACTCATCAGAAAAGACAACTGATTGCCACTGAATGAAATTCCAACGAAAGTGTGCTCGAGCCCATCTCAGCCGCTCCCGGATATGATGGGATGATAAACGCCATCGTTGGGAAGGTCGGTAAGCGCGTATGTTTACTTCCCGTAGACGTCTCAAAACGGTCATGTTACTGATCCGTCTTCCATCACGTCCCCGGAAGTTGTCGGCAGTTGCTTGTGCTGTTCTGAAGCGATCACGTAGATGTGCCAGCCGAATGTACCGATCTTCCCTGTGGGACGTCACACGCGGTCTCCCAGTCCGTGGTCGGTCATTCGGCTAGTAATCCTCCATATATGCTGCAGATCTCTTATTGTTGCCCTACACACGTCAAAGTGGCGTGCAACTTCAGAGATAGACGCTTGGTTTCGTGCGTCTTCTTTCAGTCGTGGCATCTTTCCAATCGATGCAATAACCTGTTTTTTAAATACCTGCTGACTGACAGAACTCGATTATCACAGTTCAATTCATTTCGTCAAAATGCAGACCGTGAAATCATGAAATCGTCATTTAACAAAAGGCTATTGTTACGAGGCGTCTTGTGAGTTGTATTCACTACGACCTACCTCACAATACTTGTTAAGACTGCATGAATGCAGACATGTACCTGAAGTCAAATTGAACGCTTTCAACATTGTAAAAATTTCGAAAATCTACCTGGTAGGTTTCTTTTGTTAGAGAATATGCATTGAAAAGGAGGATGCAGTGCACCATATTTGTTCATGTATCTGTGTACCTACTAAGCATTGCTTGATGCAAAATATCTATGAAGGGATTCATGAATACAACACATTACTTTCTAAATTGTGTAATTTTCTAACACAAGTAATGACGACCAATGGAATGGAAGAAATGATTCTAATTATGTAGGATAATGACTAAGACAATAAAAGAGCGTTTCATACGTCTCAGTTGGTAACTATATCTGTTCAAGTTTCTTTAAAACTGTCGGTATTACCTGGGTCCCACATCTTGCTGGAACCGGACCATTGAGTAATACGAAACCGGAACCAGAACCCTTGTAAGATCTCATTGGAATGTAGCGTGTTGGAAATGCCGTGGCATTTTTCGACATAATGGAGGTGCTTGTCTCATGCAAGTCACTAAATGACTACTGCGCTCAAGAACGAATTACGTACTGTGCTTTCGAACCCAAAGAGTTCTAAAATGAGTACTGATATTTTCACACCCAAAGAGTACTAGAATTTGGGACTCATTTCTTAGTCGCTTTAGTACTCAGATTCAGAGCTGTTTCTAGTACTCATTTGTGCCTTTATGAATAATGGTGTACATGTATTTTGATGCAGTTTCATGATCAGCATTTCACATAAAACGAAAAATGTTTTGTATCACATACTGTATAAGTAGGAGTACATTGAAAAGGAGGACGCAGTGTAGCATATTTGTTCATGTACCTACTAAGCATTGCTTGATGCAAAAGAGCTATGAGGGGATTCATGAATACAGCACAGATCGAATTCATCCTGCCACAATATTTTTTATAATAATCAGATAATTGTAATAAACGCTCGGAAAATGCTTCGACGTCAAAGGTGCGTGATCTTTTATCTTCAGGTTCAGTTTGCCTCTGCACTACTATACAGTCAAGTGTTGCTCTGCAAGATGTGAGAAGAATAATGGCCAGTGTGGTCAGCCCACCACTGAAGATCATCTGATTCATCTCATGTCTGCTAAGAGCCGGAGGCACACACGAGGAGCCATAAGCCATCAATAAAGATCCAGCCCTTAAGTTTCAATGAGAGCTTGTGCTGAATATTGTGTGGTCGAATTTTCCACTTTCAAATTCTTGTGTATATATTACTTTACTGTCATTATGATCAAAGCCTGTCACAGTATGAATCATTGATTTCAAGGGAGCCACATAATGAAGACTGATTCTGCAATGCAAGTTTTGTTTGTACGGGCGATGACGGAGAATGATTGTTCAAAGTTCACATGATTGTGCAACGTTATTTCAGATGGTATAGGGCGACGTGACAAGTGCTCTCAATTACGTGTTTGTGGATGTTTAGTTGTCTCGCCGATGTAACACTTGTCACAGTGTTCACAAGCAAATTTGTGGACTATGTTCGAGGCGAGACAGCTAGAAACTCTATCTTTGCGATGAATAAAATGAGCAGTTTTCATGGTCTTGAAAACGGGAATGATGTTACCATTAATCAGAGTTTTATTGAAGCAAAGTATGCGCCTATGAAATTCAATTTCCGATTCTTGAATGCAGGGCAATTTCCAGTAGATGATCTTTACTTCATGCTCATTAGCAACGTTTGTACCAGACTGATCACATATATCATTAACGGTACTGCGAACAATGCTTCTGCTTTCATCCTTTAACTTAACATCGAAGATGTAGTGGATTTTGTAACCATTCCTGAGAAATAGGTTGACAATGAAATCATTGCAGGTCTTCAACAAGCTGTCATTGCTACATATCCATTTTGCCCTGTAGAAGAGACTATTCATAGCTTCCTGTTTATATTTCTTCGGTCCATACGCACAGGAAGGAATATAAATGCCAGGATTAGATGGTTTGTAATTCCAAGAAATTTCGAAAACAGAAACATCATCGTGTATGATTTTAGTATCAAGAAAAGAAATGGAACCATTGTCTTCCAACTCGACGTTAAATTTGATGTCATCACTTTGATTATTAAGGAAATTCAGAAAAGTGATTGCAGAATTAGAATTCATAAAAATGGCAAAAATGTCGTCAACATAGCGTTTGTAGAATAAAGGCTTTTGACCATCAAAATTTTCAATTTTCTTTTCAATTTGATTCATATCAAAAGAAGCCATAGTAGGACCAAGGGGAGAACCAATGGCCATTCCATCATGTTGGATGTAAAGACATTTGTTGAACGAAAAAACAATGTTTTTGCAAGCAAATGTAAGTAATTGACGGAGAGTATCAACGTCAATCGGAAGACTGTCAAAATCAACAATAGATATTATATGCTCGATTGTAGATCCAACGGGTATGGACCGATTCGAATCTCGAGGCTCCGGAGGTCCCTCTTTGATATATCTATTATCTGATTTCAAGTAAACATCAGAGTAATTCATCGTCAAAGTGGGTTACTTTTGAGGTCGCGTAAACACCTGAAAATGCCCTACATTATTGCCAGAGAAGATGTATGTTGATAATATTGTGCGCAATTGAAATGGACTGGGTAGCAATGTAGGAAAGAAGTGGACAGCAATGCTATGAATACAGTTAGATATACGCTGAGATTTCTAAAATGTCTTTCACGTGCATCGATGCAAAAATCATCATTACGAGATACATTGTTGCCTTCTTTTTTTCATATATTAATACCATAGCTAGCTAAGTTACGCACAGTGCCTATCTTCTGGTGAAAACTCTCTTCACCTGTAAAACCTTTCATGTAAAGTCATGTGATTTCTTTCATGCATGGACGCTTCCTGCATCTTATAACGAATGAAATTTGCAAATCAACGAAAACGTGTACGCTATACAGAATGCAGAATAGCCTTATTGCATTGCACTATTACTATGGCTCTATCAGAGGCATAGAAATTGAAAACAATAAAACCTCTAGAATGGAAATTAAGCTTCATGCAATGCACAATAACGGCACATAAATCGCGCGCATTTTCACTTAGATGCGCCTGCCAACGTCTGTATCATTGGGTTAGAATCAGTCACATGAGTAAATCGAAGCTTTTAATTGATTCTTCATGCCCCAACTTAGTTCCCCTGGATGTGCCGCGACCTTGAGTCAATTTCCATTCTGGCGAACTTCAGATAAACAGTTTATTTCTATGCTCAGAGGACAGTAATTTAAAAATCATCTGAAGCTGCGATGAAGATGATGAAATTACTGCCTGATAATAGCGATTCTTACCTTCACATCATGGCATTCTTTCAAGTCTGCCGGGTATAAATCAGAAATTTCCAATTTATGCCAGCCAATTTCTATGTATTTTCAATGGAGCTACAACTTCCTATTTATGCCCTGCTATTATGCTGTTCGTTCATCGACATCTATGGACCACGTCGCAAGTGTGTTTTAATCCACCATAGTTCAGGTATGAATAGAGATTATAGCTATCTGCCGTCGGGCATAAATTCGAAGACATCCTCGTGTGCTGCGCGCTCTCGGATATCTTCCAATTTATGCCCTCTACAGATAAAGTTATGAATATATTGTCTTGGCTATTTTTCATGTTTTGAATGTGATTGGAAGAAGCCAATATTGAAAAATGGTCTTTTTTGCCATTTGTTACGAATTTATTTCAGTTAGCTTCCGTCAACTATTTTCAGGTAAAAAAGAAGGAAATTATGGTCTAGTTTAAAATTTAAAATTCGCACCGACGTGTATGTACAGAAGTCTATGTCATAATAACACATAGAATGAATACAAAAAGACGGAAGGGCTATGGAACAGGTAGTATTGGGCTACATAGTACCTATAGCATCTTAATGATGACCTATTACATTCCTCGACAGATAGCTTATCATTGGTTTTATATCTCTGTCAGCCTCACCTATTATATAAGCGAAATCAGCTATCTACAAATCTAGTTATAATGAGACCATCTAAATTCAAATCATCATAGTCATCATGTGAATGTGGCAATAATATTGAAAGTTTATGCTCTTGTAGAAGTTGTTTTAGAAGGAAAAATTGGATAATACTAATGCCTGCTAAGAAGAATGAATGCTAAACCGACAGTCTCAAAACAATTTTCAGTTCCACGTTCATAAATGCCAAGAGAATATGTATCAAATAATTTCCTGAAATGGTTATTGTATAAGCCTACCATGATTGTAACCGTTTATTCATCCGACTAGTACTTTCAGATATCCTAGCAGCATCCAAATAGCACTTTTAAAAGTCCGACTAGAACTAATAGCTATCCGACTAACACTTTGAGATATCCCAATAGCACTTTTGAAAGTCCGACTAGAACTTATAGATATCCAACTAACACTTTCAAAGATCCGAGTTTTAAAATTAAAGCTCTATGACTTAATTAAAAAGAAATAGGCATAGATTATCCACCATTTACAAGAACTATTGTAAATATGCAATCACTATATCATGTTCACTCAATGCTTTTTAGAAATGAGATCAATTCATGATCTGTTACTTACAATTGTTCATGCATATTAAGTATAATTAAATGACGATGCTATTGTCAATATCAATGACATAACACAGATATTTGGGGAGGTTCATTCATTCAAAAAATCAAAATAGACATTTTAATGCACGTTTCATGAACCGAACTCAAAACTTCCTACTACTAAATTTTTTCTTAATTTCACTTACTTCATAGAAATTCAAATCTATAGATTAATCACATAGCCTACACTCTAAAGACGTTTATCCTGATGCCGGGACACATTTTCCAAGGTGATCGACTTCGATTGATCGAGGCATTTCAGCGAAATGAAGACTATATAGCTGCAGCAAGAACATTAAATATCAAACCTGACACTGCATATAGAATTGTGAAGAAAAATTACAGTACACCATCCATACGAGGCCATCATATACATTTACATATCAATCATTTCATCTTCGATCAACGTGCCTTTGATTTGTGGCAGAGCTGAGTTCATCCAAATCTCCTCGGATGTAGAACTGTCCAATCCTTGCTTTTCGCTTTAGAAAGATGAAACATGTCATTATTACTTCTATACCTGAGGTGACGCAAACTAAAGTCACTATAGTGCCCTATAGGGCATTCAGGCATTGTATCGCGAAAGTCATCTCCAGGACCATTGACAATTTTGTACGTTTATGGCTACGCATCCACAGCCAGTGATATACGTGTTACTCCTTTTGAAATTATAATGTTATTCGAATAAACAAGTGTTTTATTATATATATGAATTTTTTTAACATTTGCGTCTTTAATGGAAGCATAGGCTTACTTTATTAATTCTATTTGCATCGCACCCTCGCATTCGAAATAGCGAGATAAGTAACATTCGAATATATTAATATGACTGGCTTTAATACAAATATTTGATAGGTCTCTAAATACTAATTTTAGGAAGTGGCAGAAGTTATCAGTAAAAAGTTACAAACGTGATCAATCGCACTTTTGAGTGTATATATGTAATTCATATTTTGCATTATAATAATGTAATAATAAAGTGTGACTGCAACTTAAAATACGAGTTTGTGCAAATGTTGACAGATGTCTAATCGGCCTGATGATGATTCTTGATGGGATGAAATAGCAGCAGCTCAGGTCTGTCATATTTTTCAAATGAGGATGCAACTCAATACTTATTTATTTTATCTCCAATGCATTATATATAGTACTTTTTTACAACTGCTATTCACATTTTTCACTTTGTATATTTCACTAAGATGTATAAGTCAGATGATGTTGAAACCAAGTTCCTAATTGTAGCCAAGCTACAGTATTTGCCGCTTATTCATCCGACTAGTACTTTTAGATATCTTTAGAAATCCAAATCAGGGATGCGGAATCGGAGTCCCGGAGTCCTATCAAATGATATGACTCCGGACTATAACTAGACCCGAAATATAATACAAACAAATTATTTATTCTCGTGCGTAGCTTTCACTGTCTTGATGTCAACTTTCTCCGTCAAACAAAAGTACAGAGACAGCAGTGCATGCAAAGCTTGTAATAGTTGAGGGAATGACCCGTGATAGTGAAAAATGGATTGTCTTTTCACTCGGTGATTTAGTAGAGAAGACAGGCCTTCCTAGCCTCAATCACACCTATACGCACCAAAGGTCACATCAGAGACAAAATGAAATACTAGTTTGTTTGAGAAAATTACCTCTTACCCTCACGTTAATCGTGTGTAATGGGTCCTCTAAAGACCATATTAAAATCGAAAGTGTACTCATTTTTTTGAGAAGGATGGGGATTCTCCTGCCTGGTAGAGACTGGCGAAAAACAGAAAAAGAAGAAAAAAGAAGCACACATCAAGAAGATGGGAGGAGCCGAATCGCATGCATCCCACTGAAAGCGACATTTGATGAACTTTCATCGAAAATGATTGATAATTGATAAAGCAATGATCCCTAAAAATAGGTTCAGCTAAGCTTATAATGATCTATGATGTAGGTTGCCAGTTAATGTTTCAAAAAAACTAGACTTTATATATTTGCCACCCGGATCCGAATAGCACTTTTGAAAGTCCGACTAGAACTTATAGATATCCAACTAACACTTTCAAAGATCCGAGTTTTAAAATTAAAGCTCTATGACTTAATTAAAAAGAAATAGGCATAGATTCCTACCATATATCCACCATTTACAAGAACTATTGTAAATATGCAATCACTATATCATGTTCACTCAATGCTTTTTAGAAATGAGATCAATTCATGATCTATTACTTACAATTGCTCATGTATATTAAGTATAATTAAATGACGATGCTATTGTCAATATCAATGACATAACACAGATATTTGGGGAGGTTCATTCATTCAAAAAATCAAAATAGACATTTTAATGCACGTTTGATGAACCGGATTCAAAATTTCCTATTGACTGAGACCATTGCGCGAATTCTTTTCTCTCACTTTTCTTTGTTTGTGAATTTCTCGAATCCGGCAATCTCAATTGGTGCTGCTAAGACTGATGACGCTGCAGCTTTCCACATGATTTTGTATTTGGCGCAGGGAAAGGGTGCAAATAAGATGATGACGGAAGATGTCTCTCAGTTCTTCTATCACTTTCGTATTCGGATTCCAGATGGCATCAATTGGAACTTCAATATACCCACTGACAAGAAGTCCATAACAGAAGTCAAGAACCGTGACATCACACTCGTTAACTACGAGTATGTCTTTTGCAGCTTTGGAGAAAGTGTTCTCACAAAAATTGTAAGAGTGAACACAGTTGAAATTAATTACTGAAGCATATTGATCCCGAATAGTGAAAAATCATAGAAGTAGATGATAATACACTAGAATGGAAGTTTGATATCTTGCCTATGTACAATGATGGCACATGGAAAATCTATGGTTTGTAGATCAGATTCGATCTAAAACATTGTATCATAGTCAAACTATTTGCCAAGTTGGTTGTGGAAGTTGTTGACACCTAATTACAGGATTTTCATGAAGAGAATTGCAAGTGAGATGTCGGCATTGTTTCATGTGAAATAGCCTACTATTCCATGGATTAATATACTGTGTCTATTTGTAGCAGTCACTGACAACTATTTTCCAATTTTTCAATATGTAATGCGAATTAAAAATTGGTTCACAAAGTCATAATTGAAAGTGGTATGTGTTCTGTTTGTAAGAACATCTGAAGAACTCACAGATAGCAAGTCTAATAATTGGATAATTTCTTCTTCAAGCGGCTAAGAAACCTGGCGCTTTTCTGGAATAAATACATTGAAAGTTTCTTTACCGACAATCATTTCTCAAATAAATGAAATGTCGCTGGAACTTTTCAATTAATCATTAAATGACACATGCAATATTTTGGAAGCTGATATTCGAATGCATGTAGAGATTCTGAAAATTGTTCAAATATAGTGAACCCCCCCGGCGTGTGCCATAATTTTCATGCAATTTTCATTCTGTGACTTTCTATGGTAATGTTAATTTCTATGTGAAAAACAATGTCTACAACATCAGATAAATAAACAAAAAAATAAAGAAAATAGAACGACTTATTGGAACAGAGAAGTTGGCGAAATAACTGATGATGAATTACTAGCTAATACAAAGATGTGTGCAGATGGGAAAAGGAAGGAGAAATTGATTCGCATCACATCCAATTACTGTGAATTTCATAATTGCTTCATGAGCTGTTACTTTTCCACAGCTAACACGATAGTCCTCCCAATTTATCAGGCAGGTCTGAAAAGTTCATTGCGGTCTGGTAAGTTTAAGGATTACGGCAAAGGATTGCGGCCCATTGCGGCTTTACATACTTCAACGTTCTGAGCTGCATGGGCTATGTAGAAAATTATCATAGAGTTGAGTTCTGGAAGTCGCGTGTGAGTGGTAATTTTGTGAACTGCGCCACTGACAATATTGAGTGTCACTCTAGTGGGGGAAAAGCAACAAGAGGGATCTACGGTTGGAGGAAAATTGGATTGAAAGTGTTCCACATGTCCGAATATGTTGAGAGAAGGTCTAGAAAAAAGCTTTAAATGCTAACAAAGCGTGTCCGCTGAAACAAGATCATTGGAAGTTTCAAAGGTGACATTAACTAATTGTACCTAATCAACATGTTAGAGAGGCGTAACTGATGTTCCCCCGAACCTTTTATCATCCCTATCTAGGCCAAGTACAGCTACAATGCTTGCACGATCAAACTTTATGCACTGTCATGAAGTCATGGAATTTCACATCAGCTGTTGACGCATAGATGTATCATCAAGTTAACTGAAAGTCTACTTGGTCTCAATATTCAACCGTAGAGTTGAGAATTATTCAAACATTAAGAGCATTAGAATAGGGCCTTTACTAGGTAATACTGGAAACAACAGTCGCTTGTTAGATATCAATGACAACAAACAAGTTCCATTACAAACATTTTTCTATGACAATTACCTAGGCTAACTTTACTACCCTAAAGGACTGAAAGAAATCTGTGGTATTTGTGCCACACGGTGCTTTTCTCCGGTACACTAGCTTGATGAACCTTGATGAACTTACTTTCACGGAATACTTGCACCTCACACACAGTCAATGGCTCAAAAGTGGCACCTTTCAAAACCGTCAGATAACGACCCACTTTCTGTTCGCAAAGCAACTGCACGACCCTTTGTACTCGTGCAAAAGTCGCATGAAATCTTCGACTTGGAGGTCCTTCATACGTTGCACACAATGATCCCGTAGCATTTGTTGATTGCCAAGTTAGATAGTCTTCATCACTAAGCCACACAGTTATATCTTTGAAGCGATAAGAACAGCAGTCAGTTCTGAACCAAATAGTGATCCTTTCAATGACTTCAGATTGCCCAAGATCAACTCCCCACCAATGATAACCATATACAAGAGTATGAGCACATGAACCCATATGATATTCACCACTTGTTACACCGTCAACTGCTAATGCAGAGTTTTCCTCTACGCTATGGCCACTCCAAAATGAGCTCTGCATAGTATCCCGTTCCATCGCCAAATTTTCTTGGCCAGCTACTGATCTTGAGATGATCAACATGTTCAGCATCCACAAAATTGGCATTTTCAAGAAGGATTCGATGTAATCTACTTCATTCAAATTCAAAAATACGGTTGATGCACCAAACCAGTTTGTAGAAACAACTTCTTTCATTTGACTGCTTTATAAATATTGTACACGATTTTTCAAATGATTGCAATGTCTGTTAATCAACCACGCCTTTAATTGAATATTGCAGAGAATTAATTTATTTCCCATCACTGTCACAGATTGGAAACTAGAGCAATTGTTTCATTAGATCTTCAAAGCATCAGATTATTGTTTTTAGTTTTAAAAGTTGCGGAAAGTAGTCACAATAATTTCTTAGATACTCATCTATTTATTGATTTCATCAAGAGAGCTGATATGGAAAAGTGATTCTATCTATATAGGATAATGACTAAGACAATAAAAGAGCGTTTCATGCGTCTAAACTGTAATTATATGTAGCTGTTTAACTCCTTCAAAACTGTCGGTATTATATGGGTCCCACATGTTGCTGGATAGGCACCACTGAATATTCAGATGGTTTCAATGGTTCCGTGTCCCCAGTCATCACTTATATAACAGATAATAAGAAAACGGCGTGCTTGCATACAATACATAGATCAGTTCTTATCTCTGAAAGATGACATAAAATAAAGAAGCCATTGTGTTTTGTAGTTAATAAGATAGATAATGAAGAAGAATAGATAGTATAAAGTTAGCAACGAGCTCTTTTAGGTTATTGTCCAAAGAAGAATCACTGTAGAATTGAAATATATTCAAGTCACAGTCAAAATGCTCTGTTATTCACGCCAGCTAAGGCTGACCAATATGACATGTAAAACGTAAGTCATTTCATTTGAGCCAACACAGAGAACGATGAAAATGAGAGTTTTTTTCCCTTATTCTTCGAACTATTGCCGACATTTAATTATCATGTGTTAGTTGTAAAGCTTCATCTGAATGATGGATAGTGGACAAGTAGCAATCGTTCATGACACTGGATGTGAATTTCAGACATGGAATCACTTGATAGCTAATCTAGTGAAAACATGGATATGCAGTAGACTACATCTGTATGAACCTATTCTTATCTTTTCAGTCGAAGCAATGAATCATCAATCAACTACGAAGTTCTTACCATGAGTCAATTCAATCACCTGTGTTGTCTCACAAATCACAATCAATTAATCAATGTTTTCTAAATACAATACATGGAATGATAGTCAAATTCTTTCGAAACATGTCTTGATGACTTTTAGATGTTGCCTTGTTAAAGTGTGTTTATTTTATCCAGCTTTTCTTATGTGAAAGGGGCTTTATTTCTAAGCGTAGGTAGCTTGTGCTTCCCAATTCTGCTCTTATATTTTCCGCATGTACACATCTTTCTTAAAATGAAATTTTAGTTAGCTAGTAAGGGGTCTTCATTTGCATAGAACATGAATAATTCATGAAAATCACTAAGAGTATGAAATGAAGAAGTCCTTCCGACTGTACTTTGAGTCTTGTGCGAAATATGCCGTAAGGCATTTTTCGATATAGTGGAGGTGCATCTCTCATGTAAGTCACTAAATGACTACTGCGCTCAAGTACGAATTAAGTACTGTGCTTTCGAACCCAAAGAGCTATAAAATGGGTACTGATGTTCTCACACTCAAAGAGGACTGGAATTTGGGACTCATTTCCTAGTCGTAGTTAGTACTCAGGTTCAGTACTGTTTCTAGTACTCATTTGGGTCTTTGTGAATAACGCTCTTCCTGGCCTACGAGAAAGACCTCTTCTACGGATTTATAGATCTAGGGAAGGCATATGATCGTGTACCTCGTAGCGTGGGTCAATGGGCCCTTCGGAGAGCAGGTGTCGGCGAATGGATTGTACCAGCGGCAATGATGCCGTACGCGGGTGCAAGGACAGTTGTGAGGACTGATGCAGGTTTGGCTGATAACCTTTGTGTCAATGTTGGTTTGCATCAGGGCTCTATTCTCAGTCCGTTGTTGTTCGTGCTGGTGATAGACGCCATCTCAAAAGACACCAGTGCTGCTTTGCCTTGGGATGTGCTATATGCTGACGACATCGCCATTGTGGCAGAGAGTGAAGAAAGACTAGAGCAAAAGATTTCAGAATGGAAGTGCGGACTCGCAAAGAAAGGACTGAAAGTTAATGCGTCCAAATCAAGTGTTCATTTCGTCAGTGGGTGGTAGTGAGGCAGAGCCATCAGGAAATTTCCCGTGTGCGATATGTAAGCAAGGGATTGGCCAAAATTCAATAAGATGCATACAATGTGCATGTAAATGTAATGGCATCAGCGACAGTCTACGACTACAGCATATGAGTTCCACGTTCAAGTGTAAGCGATGCAGAGGCCAAGTGATAGAACGTCCTCAACCTGCACACCTGTTGGTCGACGGTGACGAGCTTCAGATATTTTAGCGCTTCTCCTATCTTGGCAACGATCTACAGGCAGGTGGTGGAGTAGATGCTGCTGTCAATAGAAGAATTCGATGCGGCTGGGCAATCTTCAAGGAATGATGCCGTTCCTCACCTCACGTGCTCCGTCCCTCCACATGAAAGGAAGAGTATATGATGCCTGTGTCAGGAAGGGCATGATATACGGAAGCGAGAAATGAGTTCTGAAAGTGGACAGTCAAGAACGTCTGGAGAGGGTGGAAATGCACATGGAAAGGTGGATGTGTTGCTCGAAGCTAAGTGACAGAAAGCGGAGTGACGATTTGAGGGATATGCTTAACATATCGAAGCAATATTCGATGTCATGGAACGAAATCGACTCAGATGGTTTGGCCACGTGATGCGAAAAGATCCCATAGACTGCGTCCACCAAGTGTTGACATGGAAAGTAGGGGGAAGAAGAAGAAAAGGTCGACCTCGGAGGACATGGAGTGACTCTGCTGCCGCTGATCTCAAGCAGAATGGTCTCAAACCGGATGACGCAAACGATCGTCAACGCTGGCGCTCTGCGATCCACAGCATTGGGAAGAATCGTCCAACCCTACGAAGTCGGAGAAAACGGACGTTAAACGCATAAGTATAAGTAGGTAATTAAGGTGTACATGTATTTTGATGAAATTTCATGATCAGCATTTCACATAAAACGAAAAATGTTTTGTATCACATACTGTATAAGTAGGAGTACATTGAAAAGGAGAACGCAGTGTAGCATATTTGTTCATGTACCTACTAAGCATTGCTTGATGCAAAAGAGCTATGAGGGGATTCATGAATACAACACAGAGCGAATTCATCCTGCCACAATATTTTTATAATAATCAGATAATTGTAATAAACGCTCGGAAAATGCTTCGACGTCAACGATATGTTCTTATATGTTCAGGTTCAGTTTGCCTCTGCACTACTCAACAGTCAAGTGTTGCTTTGCCAGATGTGAGAAGAATAATGGCCAGTGTGGTCAGCCCACCACTGAAGATCACCTGATTCATCTGATGTCTAAGAGCTGGAGGCACACACGATGAGCCATAAGCCGCAAGCCATAAGCCATCAATAAAGTTCCAACACTAAAGTTTCAATGAGAGCTTGTGCTGAATATTGTGTGGTCGAATTTTCCACTTCCAAATTCTTGTGTATATATTACTTTATTGTCATTATGATCAAAGCCTGGTATAGTAAGGACCACTGATTTCAAGGGAGCCACATAATCTAGAGTTTTATGTATGGTACGAAAGGACACCTGCCTAATTAGAACAGGATCACCTGAACTCATCAACTCATTCGTATAGAAGTCATCTTTGAATCGCATCCAGATGCTTTGAGCATCATTTTTCAACTTACCAGCTGGAATCCAAAGTGAGATACAGCTCGCTAGTAATTCAGTAATGCTGCACGTGCCACTTATGTTACTTACTAAAACCGATCTGACACCACTAACACCAATCAATTTTCGAGAATGTTGTAAGGAACATGCAATGCATGTATAAAAGAAAAGTGTCAATGATTGTCATGATATAGATATGATTTATTTATTTTTCACCGTGCGTATAATGTAGATATCCTGTCACTTTATTTTACCTGTAAAGCAGATTACTGCACGGGCGTGCAGTAATATTTTCATTATTGCACTGGTTGAATTATAGATTTCTATATAGATATATGCGATTGAATTATATAAAACCCGCTTATTATTTAACTCATCAAACACCATAGAATTAGATAAGTCATGAAAAATAAAATTACCTACACAACCATAGAAGTGGATAATAATACACTAGAATGGAAGTTTGATATCTTGCCTATATACAATGATCGCACATGGAAAAATCTATGGTTTGTAGATCTGCTTCGATCTAAAGCATTGTATCATAGTCAAACTATTTGCCAAGTTGGTTGTGGAAGTTGTTGACAGCAAATTGCAGGATTTTCATCAAGAGAACTTTAAGTGAGATGGTGTCATTGTTTCATGTGAATTAGCCTACTATTCAATGGATTAATATACTATGTCTATTTGTAGCAGTCATTGACAACTATGCAGTCATCCAATTTTTCAATGCTGGAATACGAATCAAAAATTGGTTCAGAGTCATGACTGAAAATGGTTGATGTACTGGTTGTAAGAATATCTCAAGAATTAAATGATAAAAATTCTAATTATTGGATAATATCTCCTTCCAGCGGTTAAGAAACCTAACGCTTTCTGGAATCAACACATTGAAAGCTTCTTTACCGACAGTCATTTCTCAGATAAATGAAATGTCGCTGGATCCTTTCAATTAATCACTAAATGACTTATGTGATATAGTGGGATGATATTTTGGAAGCTGATATTCGAAGGCATGCAAAGGTTTTGAAAACTGTTCAAATATAATGAACAGGGGAACCCTTATAAGTAAGATTAATACTCTGAGATTTCTTGGCCTCTGATTTCAAGCTGGAGTTATGCATGTTCTGTAAATCGACATTACAAGTTACGTATGTGTCTGATTATACTCTTGATTGATTATAGGAGCGATATTTCAAAATGATGAACGTTCAGAACGTTTTACAGGATTTCCTTCTTTGTCATCCTGTCGCTGCAGCATTTTGAAAATTCACTATTGCTTTTGTGTACTGATCCTTGGACTAGGAGCAACAATCCAGATCACAAATTGTTTTGATAATAAAAAATGCCAACCCGAAAACAAGAAAGCCAGTTCGCAAAATTTGCTTTTTGCCCCAATTAAGTTCCCCGGAATGTGCCATAATTTTCATGCAATTTCAATTCTAGGACTTTCTATGGTATTCTTAATTTCTATGTACACAACTCTTGCAAAGATATCCCATCTTTTGCTTTCTCCTCGATCAACATTCTATGCCCTCGCCCTTCTGGCTCGTGCATAGATATGTTGACCTCGAAGAAGAAAGCAATAAAGATGGATATTTTGCACTAGTTGCGTAAATAAACTATTATGATTTTAGAATGCTAAACGTCTTCACTAACATTCAGATGGACCTTCGGCTCTCATTAGTTATATCAAATAAAGACCTCGAATCTTTGCATTATCTATTACTTAAGAATATGACACTTCATATAGTTCTTAATTACATTTCAAAGCTAAGCATGGAAGTTGTGACAATAGAAACGCATCTATATCCATGCACTTCCATAGAGCGCGAGGAAGCAAAATTGATTCAACTATGTGGCAAAGAATCCGGAAGGCGATGATATTATCACTGCTGCTCGCCTTCTAAATAGAGCTTCTGCTCGTTTGTTTTGATGATATACCTGATAAATACGAGAAATATAGCTGTATAATTATTATAATTATGTTATATTATTCTTTAAATCGGACCGCAATCATTCATTGTTGCCTTCCTTTTTCCACATAATGTACGCTACATGTGTAGCTTTCTACAGAGTTGATCATAAAAAACGGACCACCTAAATTATGTCAAACTTTAATAGATTCTCTGCATTACAATTTCATGCTACATTGACAGGCCATACATCATTCGAGAGCTTATGTTCTCAGCTTTTCAATAAGCTATTATATATTCGTATCCGTCATTATATAAGATGGAGAGAGGTCAAAATGTGAAAAACGCTACTTTCAAAAATCTCAAATTTTCAATATGAACATGATGATGAATGAAACACGAGGTGAAAGGGCTTCCTCTGAGCATTCTTTTGAAGTATTACTCGTCAAAATCGGTGTACTTTTAGAGAAGTTATGATGCACCAAATGTATTGCATAATTTACTGTTTCTGAATGTTGTTGAAAAGTTGCTTACATCTTTTGGCGCTAGTGAGGTCATATTCACGCTTTTAATATCTAAGGTGTCTAGACGTCTGCTGTCAACATTAAAATCAAATTGTTGGATGACCCAGATAAGTTGTAAATAAAGTTTCTATTCGACTCAGAATTCATCTTATGTCATGATGACTGAGTCGAAGCTTGTGAAAGAGTTTTGAAGGGCATAACTTTATACTGTTTTGTCATAAGGACAGTCCGAACAGCTAGTTTGCCGAAAAGTAGTTTTCCCAAAGACCACCGTCAACTAACTTGGGAAAACTAATGTTCAAAACTACAGTCTCTAACAAAAGTTTAGGACCATGCACAAATTTCTATGCTATTCGGCATTTGTGATGTTTTTATGTATGTAATTTCTTTCTCGTGCTTACTATTTTTTTTTACTAATTTAATTTTTTTTCTCGTGAGTCATGTGACGAATGCGCTTACGAAGTTCCCTAATTGAACAATCAAAGTTTCATTTCGAGTTGATATCTATGTATTGAAATTTGAATTTTTGAATATGCAACGTACAACAAATCATAGCTTTTCACGTCACTTACTCACGAATCTTCATCACGATGGGTCGTGCGAAGACACTGACACCGGAATTGCGAGCACAAATCATTATATATAAGAACTGTGGGAAAACTGAACGCCTCATTGCAAGCATCTTGAACATTTCAAAGACTGCTGTTCATGACGCCATTGTCAAATATTCGTCAACAAAATCTTTCGTGGAAAAGAAGCGCACCGGACGACCCAGGAAGACTTCAAGGCATGACGACCGAATAATTCGTCGAATGGCTGTCCAGAACCCTGAATGCACAACCGGCGATATCTCTACTGAACTTGCGTGGAGGGAATCCATGTAAGCAAAATGCTTGTTTCACATCGCTTGACCAATATTTTGGTTTGAGATCATTTCCTCCCGCCAGAAAACCGTTTTTGACTACACGAATGAGAATGAAGAGGTTATCCTTCGCTCGACGGCATATCAACTGGACAACCGACATGTGGAGGAGGGTGTTATGGTCCGATGAGAGTGCAATACAATCGTTTGGAAGCAGAGTTCTTAGAATTCGACGTCCTTCTAGCCAAAGGTACAATCCCCGTTATGTTGTCTCCACCATGAAACACCCTCAATCCTTGATGGTTGTGGGGTTGTCTGTCGTCTCAAGGTAGGAGCACACTGTCATGTGTTCCTCCAAAAGTGACACTTAATGGTGAGAGGTACCTGAACATCTTGAAAGAGAAGCTTACGACTCACATGAACATCTCCGGTTGTACGACATTCATGCAAGATGGAGCCCCGTGCCATCGAAGCCGGATGATCACCAAGTGGTTGCAAAACATAAGGATTCAACTTCTTGAACAGCCCGGACTTAAATCCGTTGGAGAATGCATGGTGCATACTGAAAAACAAAGTGTCTGTGCGTCGTCCCTCAAGCCTTGAAAGCTCAAAGCAACCATTCGAGAGGTCTGGTGCACTGAAATACGCCCAGACATGTGCAAATGGCTTGTGGACTCTTTGCCTGAAAGACTGCGGGCAGTTATTCAAAACCGTGGTGGCCTGACTCAATTTTGATGTGATTGACAACATTTCATCCATTCATGACAGTTTTATAGATGATACGAACATTTGTTCATGATAAATACTGGAAGATACAACAGTTTTAACTTCGAATTTGTAAAAAAATTATGGGCGGTCTTAAACTTTTGTTAGGGACTGTAATGTGGAAACTATTGTGGAAACGTTTTCCGTCAACTAATGTGGAAAACTAATTTTTTTTCTCGCGTCCTAGAAAAGTTGGATCCGGTCGGAAAGGAGAGAAATTAAGCTTTCGAACAGCTTGGATAATTTTCCACTTTGTAAGAAACGATCCCACTTTGTCTTCGGTCCGTTGAGGAGTTCACATATGAAGCCGTCGGTTTCTGCTATATCGGTGACACGTCGTCTGAAAAGTGAGCACTTCATCAGCCGTAAGAGACCATCAGGGATAGAATTGACCGCCAACCAAAAGAGCTTGAGGCTGAAGTGGGCGATATGGCATTACCAAGGCTTTCTCAATGGAATCGAGTTGTTTAGACTGATGAAGCGTCTGCATGTCTCCGGGTTTGCGATGGCCGTTTGAGAGTTTGGATGATGTCAGGTGATGTAATTCCTCATCATTTCAAAGATTGCTTATATGTGCTGCGATACGGATAAATGGCCTAACTGAAATCCATATCGAAAGGCATAACATGAAAAATTTTCAAATGCACATTTACTGAAGCTTAGTGTGAGTCGAATAATTCATCCTGGAGATTGTCTTTCTCGACTTGAAGTTTTGTTAAGGCAAGAGAGGGAGAGTTTACATCAAGCAGTGATCAATAACCTGATCGAAAGCATGTCTTTCCGGATTCGATAATCAATTGAACTTTTTGGCGATGTTGAGAAATATTAGTGACCACCTGTGAACCTACTATTGCCCTTTAAAGGGCCATATGGCTCTACACAACCACTGAACTTCAAAGTTCAAGCTTATTTCAACCTTTATTAGTCTGCCGAATTTGTACCCGTAATTGACAAAGCTTCATTTAAGTCAGACAAAATTTAGGTTGTCCATTTTTTATGACCATCACTGTATGTATACAGGTTGATAATTCCCACATTCAGGTCGCTATATATCACCATGATTACCTAGATATATTCCCTAGACTATTTACCTATTATGCAAGGATATAGGTGATGGTGACAAAGCGCAATATAATTTGAAAAAGCATCTCTGGATTTCTTTGAAAAGTTCCCTGGTGCACTTGCAATCGATCACTTTGCTTTTGCTGCGGTAATGTCTGTTGGTGCGCTCATTGAGGGCATCCATTTTGTTGAACGATGCCAACTTCGATAACTGTCATTCTCTGTACGTACAAGGTGTAACTACAGTTCTACCATGGATGATGCATGTAGGAAGACCTTTCTGACTGCACACCTTGACTGGACAACATATATTTTGTAGTGAGATAAATCAACTACATGCTACATTCAAGTGATTGTTAATCAGTGTGAAGCTAGAACGTTTTCTTTGGATGATAAACAGAACTTTCCTCTTGTTTCATCCGTCATTATTACGTGGAGTGTAATTAACCAAATACATTGCATTTCTTTACAAAATGTCGATTGGTATCCTGCCTGTTTTTTTGACTGCAACCTGTCCATTGTTTACAGGGTTGGCCGGTAAAAACCACCCTGGTTTTACCACCTGGTGAAAACCGGTAAAAACCACCAGCTTTTGTCACCATTTTTCGGCTAAAACTGGCAAAAACTGGCTAAAACTATTTTTCCGGCATTACTACTTAAGTTGTTTGGGTACATACAATATAAGGAATCATCGTCACTCCTTACTGTATTGATGAACGTTAGTCGCAATAATTTCACTTTACTTTTTCATCATTCGATAAACATTTAGGCCTGTATTTTCACAATTCAAACCTATCAATATCGTATTTCAATCAAGAATATGTTCCAAGTATAGGTGTAAGAATATGAATTACTATAAAAAATATTGTTATAAAGCTGTTGTGCATTATTCTTCTAAGTGTACACGCATTTTGTTGCTTTACGAATTTCATTCATTGTAAGATGCAACAGACGTCCATGCTGGAAGGAAATCACTTGGCTCTGTATAAAAGATCGAAGGGTAGGAAAATGTAGAAATCTGGCCTCGGATTTCTACAATTAACCTCCCTGCTGATCTCATCAAATAGCTTGTCTTCTAAATCTGTGGCAAATGTCCCATACCCATTGTGATTACACGAATATTACTATGAAATTTATCCTGCACTCCCTGAAGGACTAGATTAAAAATTTTGACCTTCACCATTTTTCATGTCATGGTAATTTACTCTCACATATTTAGAGGATAAGGTTATGTTAAATGAATTTAAAACGAAAGTAAAGTGTTGATTTGAGCTCAAAATATGGAAATTTCAAGAACTTCAAACAAACTTGTATATCACAATAATGTCAAAATTTGTATGTCGCTCTCAGATTCCATTAACAAGATTAATTTTACACTGTAAACCAAACTGTGCCCAATATGTGACCAATAATATGCCCGACGCATTTTTCGTCACATCGGCCACATTTTTGTCAACTATGTGACTTCCATGTGACCGATGATGAATTGCCATAAATCATGCATATACGGCGAGTACTTGATGAGAATAATTCAAATTGACTTTGCGAATGCTTTTCGGCATGTTTTGTTCAAGAATATCATTGGCAAGAAGATAATATCATATTGAACTTGGTTTGATTGAAAATTGTTTTAATGAGGATACTGATTGTATAGCTTAAAAATCTGACACATTTTTCGTCACATTGGTCACATTTGGTCACATATGTGACCGATGATGAATCACCATAGATCATGCATATGCGGCGAGTGCTCAATGAGAATAATTCAAACTGACTTTTCGAATACTTAACGGTGTGTTTTGTTCAAGGATATTACTGGCAAGAAAATGCTATCACATAAAGTCACATATCTGCCATGTTGAATGTGACCGATTTGGGCACATTTAATCACATAAAGGCAGTGGCAAACGTCACATGTGCTGGGCACATAATCGGTCACATATTGACCACAGTTTGGTTTACAGTGTACTGCTTAGTGGAAATGTTCTTTTGTTGAGATTATAACTGAAGCTGTTCAGACATACACTGTACCTCACTTTATCAAGATTGCTGATGCGAACTATGTTATTTAATTATTATTTGTTCTTACAGATCATGATTTCCTGCTACAGTCACAAGTATTAGTACATTTAGTACATTTATTTCTAAAAAGTAGAAATGCATTCTAAGTGACTGTTGCACATTGCTTGATTTGGGAGCTGAGATTTTCCGGTGCAGAGACTTTTTGATAGAGTGTTTTCTCTGCATTCATGAGACCTGGGTTCGAATCTAGATCTGATGAAACCTAAGCTACTATTAAAATACACTCTACACTGTTGCTGAACACTCAACACAGAAGAATGACAGTGGGATTATTGAAGCTCGTCCACATGAAGAAAGTGGTTTGCTTAATTTAGTTCTATGTATAAACCAGTTTTATTTATATATTTATTTTCATTTTTTCATTAATTTGATGATAATTCTGCGAGTATCTAACAACTTCTGTTGCATGAACCAAAGAGCCAAAATGGTGCTGAAGTCTACATTTGTTCTTAAATCACAAGAAAAGGGCAGAGCAATCGTAAAGAAAGACAACATCGTTTGTCGTTCGCTATAAAAACATATCATGTGGCTCCATCACAGAATGAATGTCATGTTTTGGAAGATAAGAGATGTAAACTGCAAACCCGCATGCACGTAAGACACCCCAACTTGCCGTCGATCATTTCGTAAAGCAATTCGTAATTTCGTAAAGCATTTCGTAGCCGGTTTTTACCAGTTTTTACCAGTTTTTGCCGGTTTTTACCACTTAGTGGCAAAAACCCAACCCTGAGATAAATGCTTGCTGAGATTTGCTGAGAGCAAAAGTAGCAAACATGAACTAAATATGAAAAGTTCCAGTAAAATTTAAGATCAGGGCTTCCAGATCATTTGGCAGCGAATCATCATTGCTGCGAAATGAAGGGAAAAGAAATTAGATAGTGACCAATAGAATTCAAGGTGATTTGGCAGCCGAATTATGGTTTGGCAGGAAATGACCTACCAGACAGTCGGATTTCACCCAGGCTACCAAAGGAACACGGTCTGGTAGTCAAATAAGCCAGGCCGGTCTTCATTTGGGAAGAAATTTGTTTCATTTGGTTGCTGACGGTTTACAGTGTTGGGTAATCAAATTGTTATTTTTGCTGTAAGATAAATATCGATGATGCTCTTTCGAATGTTTTATGATCCTTCTTTGAAGAATAATGGAAATCCCGTGACGCGTCCACAGCAATCCACATTTCAGAGTACAATCAGAAATGTAGGAATGCTACAGGAACTTTGAATGTATGCAAGTAATAGCCTATACAATTTAGCAGCATTTTACTTGCCAAGAAATCTCATGTGGTGCTTCTATGTGACATTATTAATTAGAATTGTCCACTAACATGTAGGCTTGCAATGCTTAATCTATGGAACAATAATATCGGATAATGAAACTTTGTACATAAACATGAGCTTTTGAGGGCAATAGTATATGACATTTGAGGGCGTGCAAGCGCCGAATATGTATTACATTGTTGGGCAGAAAAACCTACCTATATTTTTGCGCAATTGAAATTGACTGGCAGCAATGTAGTAAAAAAGCGTGCAACAATGCTATGAATACGCATGTAGATAAATGCTCATTGACATTTTTTAATGTCTTTCAGATGTATCGAGGCAAATAACACCATTGTGCGTAATTTGATTATGGAAGCTACAATGTGGAAAAAAAGAAGACAGCAATGCATCTCGTAATGATGATATGTGCATCAGTGTGTATCTAAATATGCATTCTTAGCGTTGCTGCCAGCCCATTTCAATTCCGCACAATAGTATTAACATAGATGGTCGGGCAACAATTTAGGACACTCTGAGGCACTTTCGCACCCTCAAATGTACTACATTGCTGTTCTCAAAAATCCACGTTAATGCTATATTGCGAGGTGCATTGTCTGCTAATATTTCTAAACCTACGGTTGATTAATGTCGGATTGTGACAATTGTTGTTTCAGATGATTACAGCATGGAAGTTACTGAATAGACTTCTAAATTGCAAAAAAATATCATATTACAGAGAGTCTATAATTAGACAATGGAAATACCACATGAGACTTCTCGGCAAGTAATGAACACATCGTCGGTTGCTAACGGGGTTTGAATTCGATTGTCACCTAAAAACTTCTTCAGTAAAACCGATTGCAGTTCCTGAACATGCTTAGACCATGTAGTCGAGAAATGTCTATTTAAGAAAAATTCATCGAGCAATTTTCGAGAAAATTCAAATTTTACATCTTTTGAGTAGTATAAGAAAGAGCATTTTTAAGATTTTTCAAAGAATTTCTCCAAAAAATCAGTTTGAAGTATTTGAACATGCCATGGAAGCACACGTAAGAAATATCAATCTTTCACATTTTCATCGAGCTATTCCCGAGAAAATCCAAATTTTGAGTTGTTGAGTAGTATAAAAATTCACTATTTTTTACTTTGATAAAAATATCTTTGGAAAACCTGTTCACATCGTTAAATGTACTCTACTATATGTGAGTGCAGTTAAAAAAGGTAGAAAACTTTCTAAAATACTTTTTATCAAACTTTCCTCGAGAAAATCCAAATTTTTAAATTCTAATTAGCTCTAAGTTTATTGGACGAATATTTCTCATTATGATGGAATTTGAATTACCCCATGCCAAATAATACCTTTTCAAGCAGAAATGAATGATAAATGCCCTTTTTTACAGATGAAGAATGAAACTTTTATTCTAATTATAAATTTTATTGATCAAAATGCTATCCATATCGATTGTTATAGGCAATAACTGCCGAAAGTAGTTTCTTCTCGTAATTGGGATGAGTGGTGTTCGTGATTTTATAGTTTTTCATATTTCAGAAAACTCGACGGATTGTTCACTCCACGTCCCATCCCGATTCCTTTCAGTTCGCAAAACGGCGGCACGTGGAAATGATGATGATGAATAACGTTAGCTAATGATCAGAAAGTCAGAGAATGACTCCTATGTTGATTGTTTATTGATTAAGTAAAGGAGACTTAACTTGTCCGGGATTTAGTGCGACAAAGGAACTAAGAAATGTTCAGATAACTAAACTTTACAATGCACTACATAATTCGAAAATTTTAGACATCTGCACACCGTGTGAAATAGCTGACGTATCAGTCAGGTTGTGTTACATGCTCATCAAAGAGAAAAGAAATAGTTCAACAAGCTTCTATATTTCGATTCTCCCAAAGGAACTCATGACAATAAAGTCTTTAAAGGACAACGTAGCATTAAATATCTGCACACACGTATTCAATCAAGGTTGTGCAGGAAGACGTTGTTCTCCAGACAGTCAATCGAGATGCGAAAAGGAATTTGCGATCATCGAGAAGATGTTTGTGGTTACAGGTAACCCGACAGTGTCAAGAGAGTCAGTTTTAAAAGACACAAGCTTCCGTTGTTCAGATGAATGCTTAGAGTTCAACAAATCACGCTGATTCATGTTCAGAGTAAAGTTCATGATTTGAGAAATACATGTATATCACTATGACAGCTGCGATAACGTGAAGAATCGCCATAATAAAGACATAGGCGACATTTCTTGTACTAAGATGTACTAAACTCCTGCTACTACAAAGGAGTCTCATAATGGGGAGGTTCAATATTGCCACGAGCATGCTAGGAAGAGTCGATATTGGTCACTATCATAGTCAGACAAATCATACGTATATTCTTCATAGCTTTAATCATGGTCACATGAAACATGGTCATCATGGTCATGGTCATCATGGTCTATGGTATCATGGTCATCATGGGTTCATCATGGTCATCATGGTCATCATGGTCATCATGGTCATCATGGTCATCATGGTCATCATGTTCATCATGGTCATCATGGTCATCATGGTCACAATCGTCATCATGGTCATCGTCATGGTCATCATGGTCTATCTACAAACCATAATTGTTGCCATAATTGTTGCCATAATTGTTGCCATAATTTTTGCCATAATTTTTGCCATAATGGAGTCCTCGACCATGAACATTCACACATAGTGTGCTGAATGTAGATAGAATGAGGAGACAGGCGAGTAGATTTCCATGCTTCATTTCCATTTTCTGCAAAGAAAACAGCCGTGCTGTATAAGATTTCAAATCACACATGTTCTCGTGACATTCTTCAATATCAATGATATGCATGCAAAACAAAAGCGACATTTGAACACATGTAGTATAAAGAAAATAGATCTTTGATTTCCTGGAGAAGTCAAGTGATGCATACTCGTAACTAGCCAAAAACCACCAATTTCCTGACTGATGTGAGTGCTAGAGTGTGTTGATTTCTAGAAAATGGATTTATTTGCAATGAAAAGTAGATGCTGCCTTCTTCGTCGACGTGAACATGCCAGGACAAAAAACAGGACAATATTTACTTATTCTGTTTACGTTTCATTTCGTTATGTGACACTCGCAATCATCACTATTGCACAATAGGGTCGTCAGTAGACCATGAATCAAGTACACTGTAAACCGTATGCCACAAATGGATGAAATGTCTGCTACCAATTGCTTTATTGCATTGCATTTGATAGCGTTTTTAACTGTTTGTCAGCAAGGCTACCAGACGTGTATGGTGCCTACCAGATACTTCTACTTTTTCTAATCGCATAAGCATGTTAATAAAACACACTTAGCTGTAGATCAAATAATTTTCATAACATCATATCATGAATGATACCAGATTTCTACCAATTGAAGAGTTGAAATCAATGCCATCGATAATTGTTTATTCGATTGCCATCTGAATTCTCCATGGTCGATTTCAATTTGGTCTCATTTTAAGTTTTGCTTTGTTGGCACCAGTGGTTGATAATGCGGATGTGTTCAGACTCTGTGGTGGATTCCTCTCTACCCGAGAAAAAGAGTATTGTTTACTTCTGAAATTGTCTCAAAATGCATTACTTTTGGCAATTTTCAATGCTTTATCATGATTTACATGATGCTTTTGTGAGTTTCATTGGAATGATTTATGACATATTTCAAATTGAGACTTTATTTTCAAATTCCGTTTTTAGGTTATTTTCATGACACTTCAACAGCGGTGAAGCCAACCGCTTTTAAAGTTAAAAGCTTTTCATAACTAAAATTAAATTTAACATTTTTCATAATTTAATTTTTTATAAATTCGTGCATGTTTTTGCACGGTGCTCATTACTACGTTATGAGTAGTTGGATATTGACATTTAAGAGTCAAACTTACAAACTGAACTCGATTATGTTGCACAGAAGTCTAACAGATTTTACAAAGAATCAATAAATTTACAACTATAAACATTGCATAAATTCGAAATTAAGCCACGAATCAATCCAGAATGATAATACATTTTAATTCATTAAAGAACAAGTACAATTATGTTTTAGATACATAATGGAATGTGGTTAGAGTGTATTTATCGCTCAATCAAGTGAATTCAGTCATTTAGTAAATGAAAAAAAACAGGAATTATCATATTCCGAGATTGGTAGAAGTTAGATATTAGATCTGAGTTCTAATCTACTCGACTTCAGAAAGTTCATTCACCATTTATGTTTAATTTAATGCAAGATACAACTGCCGCTTAAAAATATGTAGTATACCTGCTACCGTTAATTTTAGAGTAGCAAAAGTAGCAAACATGAACTAAATATGAAAAGTTCCAGTAAAATTTAAGATCAGGGCTTCCAGATCATTTGGCAGCGAATCATCATTGCTGCGAAATGAAGGGAAAAGAAATTGGATAGTAACCAATAGAATTCAAGGTGATTTGGCAGCCGAATTATGGTTTGGCAGCAAATGACCTACCAGACAGTCGGATTTCACCCAGGCTACCAAAGGAACACGGTCTGGTAGTCAAATAAGCCAGGCCGGTCTTCATTTGGGAAGAAATTTGTTTCATTTGGTTGCTGACGGTTTACAGTGTTGGGTAATCAAATTGTTATTTTTGCTGTAAGATAAATATCGATGATGCTCTTTCGAATGTTTTATGATCCTTCTTTGAAGAATAATGGAAATCCCGTGACGCGTCCACAGCAATCCACATTTCAGAGTACAATCAGGAATGTAGGAATGCTACAGGAACTTTGAATGTATGCAAGTAATAGCCTATACAATTTAGCGGCATTTTACTTGCCAAGAAATCTCATGTGGTGCTTCTAAGTGACATTATTAATTAGAATTGTCCACTTACATGTAGCTTGCAATGCTTAATCTATGGAACAATAATATCGGATAATGAAACTTTGTACATAAACATGAGCTTTTGAGGGCAATAGTATATGACATTTGAGGGCGTGCAAGCGCCGAATATGTATTACATTGTTGGGCAGAAAAACCTACCTATATATTTTGCGCAATTGAAATTGACTGGGCAGTAATGTAGTAAAAAAGCGTGCAACAATGCTATAAATACGCATGTAGATAAATGCTCATTGACATTTTTTAATGTCTTTCAGATGTATCGAGGCAAATAACACCATTGTGCGTAATTTGATTATGGAAGGCTACAATGTGGAAAAAAAGAAGACAGCAATGCATCTCGTAATGATGATATGTGCATCAGTGTGTATCTAAATGTGCATTCATAGCGTTGCTGCCAGCCCATTTCAATTCCGCACAATAGTATTAACATAGATGGTCGGGCAACAATTTAGGACACTCTGAGGCACTTTCGCACCCTCAAATGTCCTACTTTGCTGTTCTAATAAATCCATGTTAATGCTATATTGCGAGGTACATTGTCTGCTTATATTTCTAAATCTATGGTTGATTAATGTCGGATTGTGACAATTGTTGTTTCAGATAATTACAGCATGGAAGTTACTGAATAGACTTCTAAATTGCAAACAAATATCATATTACAGAGAGTCTAGGGCTAGATGTAGATGTACTATAATTAGACAATGGAAATACCACATGAGACTTCTCGGCAAGTAATGAACACATCGTCGGTTGCTAACGGGGTTTGAATTCGATTGTCACCTAAAAACTTCTCCAGTAAAACTGTTTGCAGTTTCTGAACATGCTTAGACCATGTAGTCGAGAAATGTCTATTTAAGAAAAATTCATCGAGCAATTTTCGAGAAAATTCAAAATTTTACATCTTTTGAGTAGTATAAGAAAGAGCATTTTTAAGATTTTTCAAAAGAATTTCTCCAAAAAATCAGTTTGAAGTATTTGAACATGCCATGGAAACACACGTAAGAAATATCAATCTTTCACATTTTCATCGAGCTATTCCCGAGAAAATCCAAATTTTGAGTTGTTGAGTAGTATAAAAATTCACTATTTTTTACTTTGATAAAAATATCTTTGGGAAACCTGTTCACATCGTTAAATGTACTCTACTATATGTAAGTGCAGTTAAAAAAGGTAGAAAACTTTCTTAAATACTTTTTATCAAACTTTCCTCGAGAAAATTCAAATTTTAAATTTCTAATTAGCTCTAAGTTTATTAGACGAATATTTCTCATTATGATGGAATTTGAATTACCCCATGCCAAATAATACCTTTTCAAGCAGAAATGAATGATAAATGCCCTTTTTTACAGATGAAGAATGAAACTTTTATTCTAATTATAAATTTTATTGATCAAAATGCTATCCATGTCGATTGTTATAGGCAATAACTGCCGAAAGTAGTTTCTTCTCGTAATTGGGGTGAGTGGTGTTCGTGATTTTATAGTTTTCCATGTTTCAGAAAACTCGACGGATTGTTCACTCCACGTCCCATCCCGATTCCTTTCAGTTCGCAAAACGGCGGCACGTGGAAATGATGATGATGAATAACGTTAGCTAATGATCAGAAAGTCAGAGAATGACTCCTATGATGATTGTTTATTGATTAAGTAAAGAAGACTTAACTTGTCCGGGATTTAGTGCGACAAAGGAACTAAGAAATGTTCAGATAACTAAACTTTACAATGCACTACATAATTCGAAAATTTTAGACATCTGCACACTGTGTGAAATAGCTGACGTATCAGTCAGGTTGTGTTACATGCTCATCAAAGAGAAAAGAAATAGTTCAACAAGCTTCTATATTTCGATTCTCCCAAAGGAACTCATGACAATAAAGTCTTTAAAGGACAACGTAGCATTAAATATCTGCACACACGTATTCAATCAAGGGTGTGCAGGAAGACGTTGTTCTCCAGACAGTCAATCGAGATGCGAAAAGGAATTTGCGATCATCGAGAAGATGTTTGTGGTTACAGGTAACCCGACAGTGTGCAAGAGAGTCGGTTTCAAAACACACAAACTTCTGTTGTTCAGATGAATGCTTAGAGTTCAACAAATCACGCTGTTTCATGTTCAGAGTAAAGTTCATGATTTGAGAAATACAAGTATATCACTATGACAGCTGCGATAACGTGAAGAATCGCCATAATAGAGACATAGGCGACATTTCTTGTACTAAGATGTACTAAACTCCTGCTACTACAAAGGAGTCTCATAATGGGGAGGTTCAATATTGCCACGAGCATGCTAGGAAGAATCGATATTGGTCACTATCATAGTCAGACAAATCATACGTATATTCTTCATAGCTTTAATCATGGTCACATGAAACATGGTCATCATGGTCATGGTCATCATGGTCATCATGCTCATCATGGTCATCATGGTCATCATGGTCATCATGGTCATCATGGTCATCATGGTCATCATGGTCATCATGGTCATCATGGTCATCATGGTCATCATGGTCACAATCGTCATCATGGTCATCGTCATGGTCATCATGGTCTAGCTTCAAACCATAATTGTTGCCATAATTGTTGCCATAATTTTTGCCATAATTTTTGCCATAATGGAGTCCTCCACCATGAACATTCACACATAGTGTGCTGAATGTAGATAGAATGAGGAGACAGGCGAGTGATTTCCAACCTTCATTTCCATTTTCTGCAAAGAAAACAGCCGTACTGTATTAGATTTCGAATCACACATGTTCTCGTGACATTCTTCAATATCAATGATATGCATGCAAAACAAAAGCGACATTTGAACACATGTAGTATAAAGAAAATAGATCTTTGATTTCCTGGAGAAGTCAAGTGATGCATACTCGTAACTAGCCAAAAACCACCAATTTTCCTGACTGATGTGAGTGCTAGAGTGTGTTGATTTCTAGAAAATGGATTTATTTGCAATGAAAAGTAGATGCTGCCTTCTTCGTCGACGTGAACATGCCAGGACAAAAAACAGGACAATATTTACTTATTCTGTTTACGTTTTCATTTCGTTATGTGACACTCGCAATCATCACTATTGCACAATAGGGTCGTCAGTAGACCATGAATCAAGTACACTGTAAACCGTATGCCACCAAATGGATGAAATGTCTGCTACCAATTGCTTTATTGCATTGCATTTGATAGCGTTTTTAACTGTTTGTCAGCAAGGCTACCAGGACGTGTATGGTGCCTACCAGATACTTCTACTTTTTCTAATCGCATAAGCATGTTAATAAAACACACTTAGCTGCAGATCAAATAATTTTCATAACATCATATCATGAATGATACCAGATTTCTACCAATTGAAGAGTTGAAATCAATGCCATCGATAATTGTTTATTCGATTGCCATCTGAATTCTCCATGGTCGATTTCAATTTGGTCTCATTTTAAGTTTTGCTTTGTTGGTACCAGTGGTTGATAATGCGGATGTGTTCAGACTCTGTGGTGGATTCCTCTCTACCCGAGAAAAAGAGTATTGTTTACTTCTGAAATTGTCTCAAAATGCATTACTTTTGGCAATTTTCAATGCTTTATCATGATTTACATGATGCTTTTGTGAGTTTCATTGGAATGATTTATGACATATTTCAAATTGAGACTTTATTTTCAAATTCCGTTTTTAGGTTATTTTCATGACACTTCAACAGCGGTGAAGCCAACCGCTTTTAAAGTTAAAAGCTTTTCATAACTAAAACTAAATTTAACATTTTTCATAATTTAATTTTTTATAAATTCGTGCATGTTTTTGCACGGTGCTCATTACTACGTTATGAGTAGTTGGATATTGACATTTAAGAGTCAAACTTACAAACTGAACTCGATTATGTTGCACAGAAGTCTAACAGATTTTACAAAGAATCAATAAATTTACAACTATAAACATTGCATAAATTCGAAATTAAGCACGAATCAATCCAGAATGATAATACATTTTAATTCATTAAAGAACAAGTACAATTATGTTTTAGATACATAATGGAATGTGGTTAGAGTGTATTTATCGCTCAATCTAGTGAATTCAGTCATTTAGTAAATGAAAAAAACGGAATTAGCATATTCCGAGATGGGTAGAAGTTAGATATTAGATCTGAGTTCTAATCTACTCGACTTCAGAAAGTTCATTCACCATTTATGTTTAATTTAATGCAAGATACAACTGCCGCTTAAAAATATGTAGTATACCTGCTACCGTTAATTTTAGAGTAGCAAAAGTAGCAAACATGAACTAAATATGAAAAGTTCCAGTAAAATTTAAGATCAGGGCTTCCAGATCATTTTGGCAGCGAATCATCATTGCTGCGAAATGAAGGGAAAAGAAATTAGATAGTGACCAATAGAATTCAAGGTGATTTGGCAGTCGAATTATGGTTTGGCAGCAAATGACCTACCAGACAGTCGGATTTCACCCAGGCTACCAAAGGAACACGGTCTGGTAGTCAAATAAGCCAGGCCGGTCTTCATTTGGGAAGAAATTTGTTTCATTTGGTTGCTGACGGTTTACAGTGTTGGGTAATCAAATTGTTATTTTTGCTGTAAGATAAATATCGATGATGCTCTTTCGAATGTTTTATGATCCTTCTTTGAAGAATAATGGAAATCCCGTGACGCGTCCACAGCAATCCACATTTCAGAGTACAATCAGGAATGTAGGAATGCTACAGGAACTTTGAATGTATGCAAGTAATAGCCTATACAATTTAGCGGCATTTTACTTGCCAAGAAATCTCATGTGGTGCTTCTATGTGACATTATTAATTAGAATTGTCCACTTACATGTAGGCTTGCAATGCTTAATCTATGGAACAATAATATCGGATAATGAAACTTTGTACATAAACATGAGCTTTTGAGGGCAATAGTATATGACATTTGAGGGCGTGCAAGCGCCGAATATGTATTACATTGTTGGGCAGAAAAACCTACCTATATATTTTGCGCAATTGAAATTGACTGGCCAGCAATGTAGTAAAAAAGCGTGCGGCAATGCTATAGATACGCATGTAGATAAATGCTCATTGACATTTTTTAATGTCTTTCAGATATATCGAGGCAAATAACACCATTGTGCGTAATTTGATTATGGAAGGCTACAATGTGGAAAAAAAGAAGACAGCAATGCATCTCGTAATGATGATATGTGCATCAGTGTGTATCTAAATGTGCATTCATAGCGTTGCTGCCAGCCCATGTCAATTCCGCACAATAGTATTAACATAGATGGTCGGGCAACAATTTAGGACACTCTGAGGCACTTTCGCACCCTCAAATGTCCTACTTTGCTGTTCTAATAAATCCATGTTAATGCTATATTGCGAGGTACATTGTCTGCTTATATTTCTAAATCTATGGTTGATTAATGTCGGATTGTGACAATTGTTGTTTCAGATAATTACAGCATGGAAGTTACTGAATAGACTTCTAAATTGCAAACAAATATCATATTACAGAGAGTCTAGGGCTAGATGTAGATGTACTATAATTAGACAATGGAAATACCACATGAGACTTCTCGGCAAGTAATGAACACATCGTCGGTTGCTAACGGGGTTTGAATTCGATTGTCACCTAAAAACTTCTCAGTAAAACTGTTTGCAGTTTCTGAACATGCTTAGACCATGTAGTCGAGAAATGTCTATTTAAGAAAAATTCATCGAGCAATTTTCGAGAAAATTCAAATTTTACATCTTTTGAGTAGTATAAGAAAGAGCATTTTTAAGATTTTTCAAAAGAATTTCTCCAAAAAATCAGTTTGAAGTATTTGAACATGCCATGGAAGCACACGTAAGAAATATCAATCTTTCACATTTTCATCGAGCTATTCCCGAGAAAATCCAAATTTTGAGTTGTTGAGTAGTATAAAAATTCACTATTTTTTACTTTGATAAAAATATCTTTGGAAACCTGTTCACATCGTTAAATGTACTCTACTATATGTGAGTGCAGAAAAAAAGGTAGAAAACTTTCTTAAATACTTTTTATCAAACTTTCCTCGAGAAAATTCAAATTTTAAATTTCTAATTAGCTCTAAGTTTATTAGACGAATATTTCTCATTATGATAGAATTTGAATTACCCCATGCCAAATAATACCTTTTCAAGCAGAAATGAATGATAAATGCCCTTTTTTACAGATGAAGAATGAAACTTTTATTCTAATTATAAATTTTATTGATCAAAATGCTATCCATGTCGATTGTTATAGGCAATAACTGCCGAAAGTAGTTTCTTCTCGTAATTGGGGTGAGTGGTGTTCGTGATTTTATAGTTTTCCATGTTTCAGAAAACTCGACGGATTGTTCACTCCACGTCCCATCCCGATTCCTTTCAGTTCGCAAAACGGCGGCACGTGGAAATGATGATGATGAATAACGTTAGCTAATGATCAGAAAGTCAGAGAATGACTCCTATGATGATTGTTTATTGATTAAGTAAAGGAGACTTAACTTGTCCGGGATTTAGTGCGACAAAGGAACTAAGAAATGTACCGGATGTTGTAACTGTAGATCTTTACGCGCAAAGAAGATAATATTTCAGTACTGAATTGTTGTATAGGCAAGGCATGAGAAACTAACCAGCAGAGAAATCCGTCCAATAATACAGTCCGTTTCATAAAAAGTGGATCATCCTAAAATTTGACTAAATAAAGCATAAGTATGACACAGAAAGCATTTTTCATGTTATTTCATGTCCCTAATATATTTAAATGTCCTTATATAATCTGATAAGCTATGATACAGTAACGGTTCTTAAGAAGCTAATATTTTGTGGCCCTACCCTTATTGTCAATGACATTACCAATTCGTCTAGGCATTGATTCGATGACATCGTTGATTTTTGATTGATCTAACTTTCTCCACTCTCTTTTTAACAGTGACGTAAGTTGTGATACGCCATCTGTAGGTATCAGTGAACGACGAACGTTACGTTTTAGAATACTCCATACATTTTCTATGGGATTCAGATCAGGAGAACGAGCTGGTCAAGATAGTGTCCTAAGCCCTAATTGAGACTTGCATAAGTTGACTCTACTACTCCTGTGACACGTAGCATTATCATCCATAAATAACCAAGTCGATGGATCACCAAGTTGATCTGTCATTTGGCCAATGTTCATTCGTAAAACATTCACATAGCGTTCAGAATTCATGGTTTCTTGCTGTATGTGAAGTTCAGAGCGGCCGGCCATTGGTCCAAATGCCAGCCCAAATCAGTAGAGTCGCACCACCTTGTACTCGGGGACGATGTAAATGTCTCGGAATTTCCTGATCAGATTTTATCCATAATCTCAATCGACCATCACTATCCTTCAGACGGACTGATGCCTCATCAGATCAGACAACCCGATCCCATTGATTTCGCCAGTGACAATGACTCATTGCCCATCTGAGACGTCTTTTTGTATGCTGATCTGATAATTCGATCTGAGAGGGCCTCTTACAGCTCTTGAAATTCGACTCAATAAGTCTTCTACGAATAGTGGACTTAGAAATAGACGAGTCTAGTGCAACCATCTCAGTTAACGAGAGACTTGGATCAACTTTAACAAATCTCAAAATTAGGCGGTCTCTACGTTTGGATGTTTTGCGTGGACAGCCAGAGCCCTCTTTACGACAGAGTCGAAAATCATCATTATGCCATCGATGCACATTTGTGTAAGGGACATTTAGTCGCTTGCTTGTAGCTCGCAAAAGAAAACCCTAGTTCTAGCAAGGCTGACACTTTGCTTTTTGTGAATGCGATCTCGTTATTGTTCATTTGTGCTTTGTATTGTTTTCAACCGGTAAGAGATAGATTTCTAGCTGAAAGCAATCAGGAGTGCTGCCAACACCACCGCAACGAAGTCAGGAAGCTATGGAACATGAAGTCCAGTTAATCACATGTAGCAGTTACATTGTTGTTGATGAATAATGGTGCTATACTGGCACTGATTGACCGATTTTCTTTATTTTTGTTTTGCTTGATAGCTTTTGGCTTGTAGAACAACATATTACATAACAAAGGAAACAAATGTAATTTTATAAGAGTGAGGTATGATTTTGTGTAACATTGCTAAATGAAGATCAAATTATCTACTACTTTTTTATCTATAACAGGAAAACAACTCAATATTCATGCTTGAAATTTCCAACAATGATATTAGTAAGCACAACTGACATATCTTCCAAATTTCAGAGAAATTCGTTCAAGTTTGTCGGAGTTAGACAAAGTTGAAGTTAAGGCGATGTTTAAGGGTGATGTATTTTTTATGAAACAATCTGTATGAGAGTCCGTACCTCGCCATATACATGTACAATATATTTTTAACTTGCTTTAAAAAATCATAAAAAAATCAAACCAGTAGCTTAAAATGTCAAGCCAGTCAAGTTATGACAATTAAAATCATCTGCAACCAGAAAAATAAGATGCCTAAAAACATTTTTCGCTAGAAATTCAAAAATTAATCGAATTACTCGTATAAAGGATTCAGAATTTGAATTTTCTCGGGAATGGCTCGATAAAAATGTGCAAGATTGGTATTTCTCAAGTGTGCTTACATGGTATGTTTTAATAATTCAAATCGATTCTTTGGAGAATATTTTATGAAAAATCTTAAAAATGCTCTTTTTCATACTACTCAAAAGATTTAAAATTTGAATTTTCTCGAAAATACACACATGGACTAATATGATGAATTCTTCAAAAACCAAGTTCTCTTCAACTATTTTATTAAGAGCTTTCGGGTGAATGCTCCACCCGTCTTCAAGCACGTACAGAGAGTGACTAGAAGCTGACGTTAAGCATGGAATACCGATTGCAATTCAAAAATCACAGGACACGCTACTGACACTGTCCACGTAATAATACGCAAGACATTCTACTGACATTTATTTTGATTAATTACTACATAAAATTAAAACGTTAAGGCAATACTACTTAGTAAAGAACTAAAGTTATATGTCAAAAGACGTAAAATAAGTTAACGTTAAAAAATTTGCATGGAGGAATACACAACAGTCACTGAATTGTAATCGGTATTCCATGCTTAACGTCAGCTTCTAGTCACTCTCTGTACGTGCTTGAAGACGGGTGGAGCATTCACCCGAAAGATCGCAATAAAATAGTTGAAGAGAACTTGGTTTTTGAAGAATTCATCATATTATAACTGCTAGTTGTTCTCTGAGAAGAAGGATATGGATGAATACATGGACTAAATATGTCCAGAAACTGCAAACAGTTTTATTGGAGAAGTTTTTAGGTGATAATCGAATTCAAACACCCCTTGGGCCTATGATTTGTACATTGCTTACTTTGAAATCTCATATGGTATTCCTACATTGTTGCTCTTTTTCCACATTAACCACATTGTGCCACAGCTAAATTACGCACAATAATGTAGGACGATACAGCATTGTAGGAAAAAAGTAGGCATCTAGGACATAATGTTATGAGCTCATATGTGGATATGCGCTCAGAGAGATTTCTCTATAAAATATCTTTTACATGAATTGATGCAAATAGTGCATCATCACTGCGAGATGCATTGTCTACTTATTTTTCTAAATCTAAGGTTGAATATTGTTGAATATGTCTATATCTAGTTAATGTAATTGAAAATTTAACATTTTCTATGCTAATTTGTTGACATAGATTTTAGCAGTGAATGAAGTGAAATCGTTTAACATTAGATAATTAACGTTAACCAAATATACCATAGCGATGAAGTGACATTTAGCTCATGTCGCTGAAAGGCTATGGTACATTTGGTATGTCCCATAGCTGTAAACCATCTATGATGCTTACAAGATATGAACTATGATAGAAAGCTACAGATATGACTCTTGCATCAACCATGGACTCCTAGATATATAACATCTGGACTGAAAGCTGAAATTCATTTATACGCAAGACGGCTGATTTGACTCTGATAGCAGATGGAGAAGAAGATTAGGTATCTAATGAAAGTGAGATGATTTAAAAAGAAGTAGTAGGAGTTTCTGAAAATCAATTGGGAAATCAAAGGATTGCAACCAACTGATCATCGCTGGCTATATTAAATGGAACAATAGCGTTTGACAGCAAGATTTGTACAAAGCACGAACGCAGTGCGTAAAATTATGGTCAGTGGAGACAGCATCAACAACATCAGCTTGAGTCTGATCCAGTCTGTAATGTGAAATGTGTCTGATCCCGTCTTGATTTAGGCCCCATTTAGGTGTGGAAATAGTTAGAAAAAATACCGATTCAAATAAATATTTCTACAAATGTCAATGAGGAATTAATGAGTGATAGAAGATTAGAAAATAATGCGATTCCTACTGTCTTTAAAGTCTCCGTCTGATTTTTTTGACGATGACCAAAATGATGAAATCTGTCGCGGCCAGAAGCGGCTAAAACGTTCTCGTGATTTTCTTGAAGTGTAAATGGGCACAATGTAAGGAATTTATAATATTGAATCTGTGGAGGACGTAGAGAAGAGAACAGACAGAAGCAGAAAGAAGAGAAAGCAAAGAAAAGAGTAGAGAATGTAGTAAAGAGAGAGATGAAGACAGAAAGAGAAAAGAAAGAAGGAGAGAAAGAAAGGAGAAAGAAAAGAGCAGTAAGGAGCGACAGGAGAAGAGCAAATGAGCTAAAGAAAGCGAGAGAGAGAGAAATTTAGAGAGAAAGAAAAAGCAAAGAGACGCAAGAGAAAGTAGTAAGAAAGAATAGAAAGAAAGAGAGAGGAGAAGAAGAAGAAGTAGAAAGAAGATAAGAGCAGAAAGTAGAGAGAAAGGAAAGAGTAGAGAGAAAGAAAGGAGAAATGTAGAAGAGAAAGAAGAAAGAGAGAAATGAAGAGAAAGAAGAGAGGAGAAAGAAAGAATAGAAGAAGAAAGGTAGTAAAGAGAAAGGAAAAGAAGAAGAGAAATGGAGAAAGGAAAAGAGAGAAATAGAGAGAAAGAAAGAGAAAGAAATAGAAAGAAGAGAGAGAAATGAGGTAGGCAAAAGAAGAGAAAGAATAGAAGCAGAAAGTAGAAGATGAGTAGAGAGCCAGAGCAGAAGAGCAAAGAAGAAGAAAGAAGAAAGAGCAGAGAGAAGAAAGAGAAAGAAGAGAAAGAGAGGAGAAGAAAGTTAGAAAGCAGAAAGAAAGAAGAGGAAGTAGAAGCAAGAGAAAGAAGAAAGAAAAGCAAGAGAAAGAAAAGGGAAAAAAAAAATAAAAAAAAAAAATAGTTAGCAGTAAAGAGTTTAGAAAGAAATGAAAAGAGAATAGAAGCAAGAAAGAGAGGAAAGATAGAGAGCAGAATTAAAAGAAAGAAGGAAGAGAGGAAAAGAAATAGAAAGTAGAAAGTAAACGTAAAAGAGAAGAGTAGAAAGCAAAGAAGAGAGAGCAAGGAAAGACAGAAAAGAAAGAGTAAGAAGAAGAGAAAGCATGACAGCAATAGAAGAGGAAAGAAAGAGAAAAAGAAAGAAGGAAAGAAGAAAGCTAGATGAGAAAGAAAGAGAAAGAGTTGAAAAGGAAAAGAGATAGAAAGGAGGAGAAAGTAGAGGAGTAGAAGGAGAGGAGGAGAAAGAAAGAGAGAAGAGTAAAGCAGATAGAAGAGAAGAATAGCAAAAGAATAGAACAGACAAAGAAAGAAAGAAAGTAGAGAGGAAAGAAAAAGGAAAAGAGAAAATGAAGTAAATGAGAAAAGGAGAATTGATTAGATGCGAGGAGAGATAGAGAAAGAAGAAAGAAAGAGAAGAAAGCGTGGAGAAGAGAAAAGAAATGAAGGAGCAGAGAAGAATAGAGGAGAAAGAGAGGAAGAAAGGAGAAAGAGAATAGAGAAGAATAAGAAAGCCAAAGAAAAGAGGAAGAAATAGAAATGATTAGAAGCAGAAATGAGAAGAAGGAGAAGAAAAAGAATGAGAGAAGAAAGAAAAAGAATAGAAAGAGAAGAGAGTAAAGAAAAGAAAGAAAGCAGAGAGAAGAAAACGAGAGCAGCAGAGAGAGAGAGATGAAAGAAAGAAAGGAGAAGAAGAAACATAATGAGAGAAAAGAAAGAGAGAGGAGAGAAATGAAGCGAAGAAAGAAGAAATAGAGAAGGAAGTGTTAGAAGGATAAAAGAAGAGAGAACTAGAGGAGTATAGAAGAAAGAATTAGCAAAGAAAGGAAGAAAGAACTAGAAGGAAGAGAGAAAGAGAAAGAAAGAGAGAAGAAAAGAAAGAAAGAGGAGAGAGAGGCTTAGAAGTGTTAGAAAAGAAGACCAGTAGCAGAAGAAGACAAGATAGAGAGAAAGAGGAAGAAATGAAGAATTATGAAGTAAATAGAAAGAGCAAAGAAAGAAGAAAATAGTATAGAATAAGAGAAAGAAGAGTGAGCAAAGATAAGAGAAAGAAAAGAAGAAAAGATAGAATAGAGAAAGAAAGGAAAGAAAAGAAAGAGAAAGAGAAGCCAGAAAAAGAGAGAAAAAGAAGCAAGAGAGTAGAATGGAGAAAAGCAAGAATAGAAGGAGAAAGAGAAAGAAATGAAAGAATATGAGAAAGAAAGAAATGAGAGTGAAGGAGAGAGAGAAGAGAGCAGCAAAGAAGAGGAAAGAGATAGATCGAGAGAAAGAAAAGAAGAAAGTAAGAGAAATGAGTAATGTAGAAGAAGAAAGAAAGAAGATAGAACAGAAAGAGAAAGAAGAAGAGAAGAGAGAAAGAAAGAGTAAAAGAATGTTAGAGTAGAGAAATAAAGAGAAAGAAATCGCAAAGGAGAAGTGAAAGAGAGAAGTAGAGAAAAGCATAGAAAAAGAAAGAAAAAGAGAGAAGAGAGAAGAAAAGAGAATAGTAGAAGTAGAGAAAGAATAAGATCAGAATGTAGATACGAGTGAGAGATTAGAAAAGAATTAAGAATATGAAAGAAAGAAGAGAATAGAATAGAAGAAAGAAAATGTGTGGGTGTAGAGTAGAAGGATATAGGAAGGAATGCAGAGAAAAATAGAGTAGAAGAGAGAAAGCGAGAGAAGAATTAGAGAGAATAGGGAAAGAAGTAAGAGAGAGAGAAAAGAAAGATAGAACAGTGAGAAAAGAAAAGAATAGAAACGAGAAAGTGAAGGAGAGAAGAAAGAGAGAAATAGAAGCAAAGTAAAGCAACTAGAAGAGAGAGAAATAGAAGACAAAGAAAGAAAGAAAGAGAAATTTCTAGAGATAGCAGAAAGAAAGGAAGAGAAAGAGAAAGAAGTAAAGATGGCGAGAAGTAGTAGAAAGAAGAAAGAGAGAAAGAGAAGAGAAAGAAGAAAGAAAGAGAAAGGAATAGAAGAGAATTAGAAAGAGCGAAGATAAGAGAAAGAAAGGAAAGAAAGAGAAGAGAGAAGAAATTTGAAAGGCAAAGAAATGCGAGAAAGAAAGAAAGCTAGAATGGGAGAGAACGAGAAGAAATGAGAAAAGAAGAGAGTAAAAGAAAGAGAGAAAAGAATTAGAGAATAGAATAAGAGAAAGAGAGTAAGAGATAAGAGTAGAGAAGAAGTAGGAGGTAGTTAAGAAAGAAGAGAGAAGAAAGAATAGAAAGAGGAGAGAAAGAAAGTGAAAAGAATGTAATAGTAGAAAGATAGAAAGAAGAAACGTAGAAGAAAGAGAAATATAAAGAGAATAGAGAAAAAAAAAAAAGAAAGAAAGAAGAACGAGAGAATAGCCAAGAGAAGAGAAAAGTAGAGAATAGAAAGAGTAGAATGAGACGAGTAAAGTAGACATGGAGAAAGAGGGAGGAAAGAAAGAGAAGGAGAAATAGAATAGCAAGAAAAGTAGAAGGAGAAGAAATGAGAGAAGAGAAAAGAATAGAAGTAATAAGAAAAAGAAAGAAAGAGAAATAGAATAGAAAAGCGAAAGAGATGAAAGAGAAGAAAGAGAAAGAAAGTGAAAGGTTAACAAGATTTGAGTAAAGAGAGTAGAAGGCAGACAGAAAGAGAAAAGTAGAATTTGAGAAAGAATGAAGAGATAGGAGTAGAGAAGAAGAATTAGTAGAGAATGAAAGTAGGGAGATAAGAGATAGAGAAAGGAGAAAGTAGAATAGTAGGTATTGAAATAGAATAGAAGAACAGATAATAGTAGAAGAGAGTAGAAAGAGAAAAAGTTAGAAAAGGAGCAAAAGCAAATAGAAAGCGGGAGAAAGAATGAGAGAGAAAGAAAGAAAGCGAGAGAAAAAGAGAAGAAGAATAGAAGAGGAGGAAAAGAAAGTGGAAAGAGAGAAAGAAGAAAGGAGAAGGAAAACAGAAAAGAAATGAAAGATAGGAGAAAAGAATAGAAGTGAGGCAGAAGAGAGAAAGAAAGAGAAAAGAGATAAGAAAGTGGAATGAGAAGTAGAATAGGAGAAAGAGAGAATAGATGAGAAATGAATTAGACGGGAAGAAAAGAAGAAAGAGAAGAGAAATGAGAGAAAAAAGAGAAAGAAAGAAAAGAATGAGAGGTAGAAGAGAAAAGAGCAGAGAGAAAGAGTAAGAGAATTAGAGAAAGAGACAATAGGAAAAGAGAAGAAGAAAGCAAGAAAAGAGCAGAGAAAGGAAAAGAAGTAATAGAAAGAAAGAAGAAGATTATGAAAAAGTAAGAGGTAGAAAGAAAGTAAAATGTAAGAAAGAAGAAGAAAGAAAGTGAAGAAAAAAGAGCAGAAAAGGAGATTGAGGAGAGAGACGAAAGCTAGAAAGGAGGATGACGAGAAAGATGGGCCAAAGAGAAGAAAGAAAGAGAAGAGAAAGAAGGAGAAAGAAAAGAGAAAGAGTAGAAAGATAATGAGCAGCAAGAAGAGTAGATAGGAATAGAAAGAGGTAGAAGAATGAAGTAGAAAGGAGATAGATAGCAGAGAAAGAGAGCAGAAGATAGAGAGGAAGAAAGAGAAAGAAGAAAGGAGAGAAATGAAAATGTGAGAAAAAGATGAATAGAATAGAAGGACAGCACAGAGAATAGTGAGGATGTAGTAAGATTAGAAGTAGCAAAAGAAGAACTAGAAAGAGAAGAAAGGAAAGAAAGAGAAAAAGAAAAGTAGGAGCAAATAGAAAGGAGCAAAGATGGAGAGAGGCAGCCTAGGATAGAGAAGGAGAGAAATGTAGCAAAGAAGAAAGAAGAAGAGAATGAATAGGAGATAGTAGGAGCAGAGATAGGAGTAAAGAAAACAGGTAAATGAGAGAATAGAAATGAGGAGCAAGAAGAGATAATAGAGAAAGAGAACAGAGAATTAGAACAGTATGAGAGACAGATGATAGATAGAGTAGAAGATAGAAAGAGAGAAGAGTAGATCGCAGTAGAAAGAAATAACGGAAAGCCAAGGAGGAGTAAAAGTAGAGAATTAGTTTAGAGAGGGAGTAGAATAGGTAAAAGAAGAGAGGAAAGGGAGAGAAAGGAAAGAAGTAGCAAAGTAGAGAGAGAAAAGTATATTAGTTGAGAAAAGGAAGAGAAAGAGAGAAAGTAAAGGCAGAAAGATAAGAAGATGAGCAGCAAAGCAAGAATTTGAAGAGAGAGAAGCGAGAATTAGATGAGAAAGTAGAAATGAAGAAGAAAGAGAAGGAAAGTAAAGTATGAATTGAGTGAAAGAAATGAAGAAGAGCAATAGAAAGAAAAGAAAAGGAAACTAGAATAGACAAGAAAAGCATAGAAAGAAGAAAAGAAGAGAGTAGAAGAGTAAGGAAATGTACGAAAGAGAATAATTGAGATGAAAGAGAAAGAGAAAAGAGTATGAAATATGAAGCGCCCCCCCCCCCCCCCCCCCCCCCCCCCCCCCCCCCCCCCCCCCCCTAAGAAAATGAAGAGAGAGAAGAAAGAAAGAAGATAGAAAAGCAGAAAGAAGAGAGAATAGAAAGAAAGAGAGAAAGTGGAGAAAGAAAGAAGTAGATAGACAGAGCAAGAAAATGAAGAGAATAATGAGAGAGCAGGAGAGAAAGTGAGAAAGAAGAAAGAAGCAGAAAGAGAAAGGTGAGAGAAAAGGTAGAGCAGGCAGATAGAAAGAAAAGAAAAGGAAATGACGAAAGGAAATGAGAAGCACAGAAGTAAGTAAAGTTAAAGAAGAAAAGAGGAGAAGAACTAGAAAACAGAGAGGAGAAGAAAAAGAATTAGAAATAGAGATAGTGAGAAAGAAAGATAAGAAAGAATAATTAGAAGCTGAAAGTAAGAGAAAGAAAAGAAATATGAAGAGTAGAGAGAGAGTAGAGAGCAGAAAAGAGAGAGTAAGAAAAATGGATACACAAAAAAATAGAATAAGAAGAGAAAGTTACTGAAAATGTAAAGGAGGAGTGAAAGAAGGGTAGAAAGAAGGGTAGAAAAAAGTAAGGAACTAGAAGAGTTAGTAGAAGAGAGAGACGACAAGAAGTAGAGAGAAAGAAAATAGATAATAGTAACAGAATAAGAATAGAATAGGAGTAGAGAAAAAGAAGAAATAGAAAAGATAGAAATGAGCAAGTTAGAGAAAGATAGCAACGAAGAAGCCAAGAAGAAGAATAGAGAAGAGTCTAGTAAATTTAGCAGATAGAGAAAGAAGCAGGAGCAAAGAATTTAGAAGCAATAGGAGAGCCGAGAGAAGGAGAAAGAAAATAAGAGAACAGAGGTGAGTAGATAAGAAAATGTTGAGAAGAGAAGAGAAAGAGAAAGAGAAAGTTAGAGAAGCAAGAAATTAGAGTAGAAAGAATAGTAGAAAGAAGCAAGTGGAGCAAAATTAGAGAGAAAGTGAGATAGAGTAAAAAGATAGAAGAAAGGAAGAAAAGATATGGAGGAGAGAAGAGAGAAGACGGAAATAGTAAGGAGAGCAAGAAAGGTAGTAAGAATGAAAGATGAGAGAAAGAATAGTAAAGCAAAGAAAGAAATGAAGCAGAAAGAAAGAGAGGAGAAAAGAAAAAGTGAATAGATAGAAATAAAGTGAGTTAGCAAAGAAAGCAAAGTTAAGGAGAGTATGAGAAAAGCAGGAGAGAATTAGAGAAGCAAAGAAAGAGATAAGAGATCTGGAGAAAGAGATGAATGAAAGAGAGTAGAGATAAGAAATTATGGGTGGGCGAGAAAGAAAGAACAGAAGAGAGAAAAGTATAGAATAGAAGAGTAAGTAGATTTCTAGAAATGTAGAGCCAGGAGAAGGAAGGAAAAAAACGAAGAAAATGTGGAGAGAAAGCGAGAAAGAGCAAGAGTGAATGAAAAGAAAAGAGTAAGAGGGGTAGGAATAGAAAAGAAGAAAGAGATAGTAAGAAAGTAAGAAGAAAAAGAAGAGTAGGAAAGAATTGAGAAAGAAGAGGAAATAGAAGAGAGAAATAGAGAAGAAAGAAAAGAAAGAAAGGAAATGAAAGCGAGAAATGGACAAGTATGGTAGGAAAGAAGATAGAGAGAAGAGAGAGATGAGAGAAGAGGAGAGCCAGAAAGAAGAGAAGATAAGATAGGACGAAGAAACGTAGAAAGAAAAGTAGAAAGATAGAAGAAATGATAGAAATGAGAGAATAGAAGAGTGAATGAGAATAGTAAGAAAGAAAGAAATAGCAGAAAGTAAGAATAGCATAGAAAGAGAGAAAGTAGAAAGCAATAGAAAGAAAAGTAAGCCGAGAAGATGTAAGAGAATAGGAAGAGGAGAAGAAGAATAGAACTAGAAAAGAAAGAGAAGGTGGAGAGAAAGCTCATATGATAGAGAGTATGAAAGAAAGAGAGAATAAGTGTAGAGAAATAGAGAAAGAAGAAAGACGAATAGAATAGAATAGTTAGAAGAAAGTAGAAGAGAAGCCGGAGAAAAGAAAGGAAGAGAAGAAGAGAAAGTAGAGTGAAGCGAGGAGATGGAAAGAGCTAAGAGAGGAAAATAGTTTAAGAAGGAGAAAAAGAAATAGAAAAGTAGAAGAGAATTAGAAAGAAGTGTAGAAGAGAAGAAAAGAAGATATGAAATAGGGAAGATTAGAGAAAGGAGACGAGAGAGAGAAATGAGAGTGAGAAGAGAAGACAATAAAGGAGTTAGGAGAAATGAGATAGAAACATGATAAGACAGAAGAAAGAAAGAAGAGAAAGAGAAAGATAGAAAGAGGCAGATGAAGAAGAAGAGACATTGAGAGAAAGAGGAGAAGTAGAGTAGTTAGTAGAAGAAAGGTAGACTGGAGATAAGTAAATGCGGAGAAAGTACAGATAGAAAAAGGAAGAGAAGAAAAGGAAGAAAAGAAGGAGTAAAGAAATAGAAGTAAAGAGAGAAGAAAAGAAAGAAATAAGAAGGAGAAAGAAAAGAAAATGAAATCAGAATAGGAGAAAAAGAGTTAGTGGAAAGAAGAGTGAAGAAGCAGGAGAATGAGAGAGAGAAGAAGAAAGAAGAAATGAGAAGAACATAGAAGAAGTGAAGAGAGAGAAGAAAAGAAGAGGTAAAGAAAAGGATAAAGAAGTAGAGAGAGAAATAGAAATGGAGAGAGATAGAAAGAGAAAGAAATAGAGAAAAGAAAGAAGAGAGAGAAGAGTAAAGATTAGAAGAAGAAGTAAAAAGAAAGGAGAGAAGAAAGAAGAGAAAGTAAGAAAAGAAGGAAAGAAAGAGGTTAGATAGAGAAAGAAATTTAGGAATAGACGAAGGGAGAGGGTAGAGAAAGAAGAAGAATAGAAGAAGAACGAAGAAGAAAAGGTAGAAGAAAGAAAGAATGATTAAAGATGAAGAACGAGGTAGAAAGAAGAAAGAAGAATGAGAAAAAGAAGCAGGGAGGGAAGTGAAGATATGAAGAAAAGCCAAGCAAAAGAGATATAGCAGGAGAATAGAAAGTTAGAGAATGAAAAGAAAGAGAAGAAAAGAATAGAAGAATAGAAAGAAAGAAAGAGAAGAAATGTAATAGATACGGAAGAAATAGAGATTAGAAAGAACGTAATATGAAAAGAAGAAAGAATAGGAGAAGAAGAATAGAGAATAGAATGGAGAGAAGTATAGCTTAGGTTTAGTAAGAGAAAGAAGAAGGAGAGAAGAAAAAAGAGAATGAGAAAAGAAGTAGAGAAGAAATTTAGACAGAGAATCAGGAGAGAAGGAAATCAGACAAGTAGAAGGAAAGTAGAAAGAAAGATTAGAAGAAAGAAGACTAGAAAAAGAGGAGAAGAAAGAGAGAAGAAAAGAAGAGAAAAGATAGAAAGAGAAGAATAGAAGTGAAAAGAGAAATAGAAGAAAGAAGGAAGAAGAAGCAAAGAAGAAAGTATGAAATGATAGTGTAGAAAGAGTAATAGAGTAAGGAGAGAAATAGTAGTGAAATGAAGAAGAAGAAGAAAGAAGAGGTGTAGGTCGAGCATGAGAAGAGAGAGACAAGGAAAAAAGAGAAAAGAGAGAGAAAGAGAAAGTAGGAGAGCGAGGGAGAGTAAAGGGATAGAAGAGAAGAGAAATGAAGGAGAGTAAAGAGAGAGCAGGTAGAAAAAAGAAGAAAGAAAAGATCGAGGAGAAAGAGAAAGATAGTAGAGAAGAGTTTAGTTAGAGAAAGAAGAAAGAATAAGAAAGAGAAGCGAAAGAGAGCAAAGGATAAGAATAGAGGAAAGTTGGTGAAAGAGAAAGGAGATTAGAATAGTAATTCTTAGGAAAATAGAAAGAAGGATGTGGAAAGAGGAAAGAAAGTAATAGAAAGAGAACGTAGAGAAAAGAAGAATAGAGAGTAGAGAAGAGAAAAAGGATAGAAAGAATGAAAAAGAAGAAGTCGAGAGTAAGAATTAGCAATAGGATGAGATAGAAAGAAAGGAGAAATAGTAGGTAGAATGAATGAAAAGAGATAGAAAGATAAGATAACAGAGAGGAGAATAGAAAAATTAAGAAGAGAATAGTAGAGAAGAGAAAAGAATAGAGAAAGTAGAGAAGAAGTGAGGCAACTAGTAGAAAATGTAGAAAGAGGAAGAAATAGAGAAGACCGGAGAAAGAGAAGAGAAGAGTAAAGAGATAGTAAGAAAGAGAGAGAGAAGAAAGAAAGATATAGAGAAAGAATAGAACGAAAGAAGATAGGAGAAAGAAGAGTTAGAGAAAAGAAAGTTAGAGAGAGAAAAGAAAGAGAGAGTGAATGAGAAGAGTAGAGAAGAGATAGAGCAATAGAAAGGAGAGAGAATAGCTGCAAGATCAGTAATGAAGAAAGAAGATAGAGAAAAGAAGAAGAAAGCAAATCGTAGAAGTAAGAAAAGATAGAAGAAGGAGAGGCATAGAGAAGAAAAGAAAGAGAAGAAGAGAGAAAGATAGCAAAGAAGAATAGTAAGTGGAAAAGTAGAGAAGAGAAGGAAGAGAAGTGAAATCAAAGAATAGGAAAAAGAGTAGAGAGAAAAGAAGAAAAATGTAGAGTAAAATAGGGGGGGGAGAAAAGAAGAGAAAGTAAAAGGAGATGTAGTGAGTAGAAAGAGGAGAGAAGAAGGTAAGCAATAGATGATGAGAAGAGAGAAGAAAGATGAATGAGAGAAGGGAGTAGAAAAGAAGAGAAGAAGATAGCAAAGGAAAGGAGATAAGAAAGTAAGAAAGAGAAAGATAGAAGAAGCAAAGAAAGCAAAAGAAGGATAGAGAAGTAGATTGGAGAGAAGAGTTGTTTAGAGAAAAGAAAAGAATAAGTGAGCAGAGAAGCAAGGAAAATAGAGAAATAGAAGAGGGTGGAAAGAGGTAGAAGAAGAGATCAAGAAATAGGAGAAGAGAAGAAAGAGAGAAAAGCCAAAGAAAGAAGGTATGTAAAGATGAAAAAAAGTAGATGGAGAAAAGATTTAGAAAAGGAAAAGAGAAAGAAGAAAGCAATAGCGAAATGCAAAGAGGAGAAATGAGAGAAAGAGAGGATAGAAGAGAAGAGAAGAAAAGAAGAATAGAAGAGTGCAAAGCGAGATAGGAGAAAAGTAAAGGGATAAAAGCAATTAGATAAAGTAGAATAGAGATAATTGAAGAAAGTAGAGAAAGCAGAAAGAAGTAGAATGTAGAGTAGAAGCAGATTAGAAAGAACAGAACAGAAAGTAGAAGAAAGTTAAATAGTAGAGATAGAAAGAGAAGAAGGAAAGAAAGACAAAGCAGGTAAACATGAATAGAGAAGAGAAAAGAGAAGAGCAAAAGAAAAGAAAAGAAAGAGAAGAAAGAAAGCTGAGAAAGAGAAAGAAAAGTAGTAGATAGAGAGACCAAGAAAAGAAAGAATTAGAAAGAGAATAGCTAGAAAAGAAAGAGTTAGATAGAGAGAAAGTGAGAAAGTAGAGAAGAGCAACAGATAAGAGAATAGTAGTCGGAAAAAAAAAAAAAAACAGAGAGCAGAACTAAGAAAATAGGCAAAAGAAAGTCTTAGCAAGAGAAAAGATAATAGGAAGTGGGAATGAAGGGAGAAGAAAGAAGAGCAGAATTTAGAAAGAAGAGAAGAGTAATAGAAAAGGAAAGAAAGATAGTAAAAGAGCAAAGAGGTAGGCAAGAAGAGAAGAGAAGAGAAGGAGGAAACGAAAGTAAGAGAAGGAGAAAAGAAGAGAGAGAGAGAGAAAGCAGAAGCGAACGGCAGAGCAATAAGATAGAAGAGAATAGTCAATAGGGAAGAGAGGTAGAAAGAAAGAAGGAGATAAGAAAAGTGAGAGGGTTAGAGAAAAGTAGACAGAAGAAGCAGAAGAGAAATGAAGAAGAGAAAAAAGGAGAATAGAGAGAGAAAAGCAATTAGATAAAGATAAGAAGAAGAATGAAGTAGAGTGAAATAGTAAGAAGAGAGAAGAAAAGAAGGAGTGAGAGAATAGCAGAAAAGAGTAAAGGATAGAGAAGAACAGAGAAAAGGAGAAAGAGAAAAGGTAAGTATTGAGAGAGAGAAAGTTAAAGCAGAGAAAGAGAAGGAAGATAGTGAGGTAAAGGTAAATGCTTGAGAACTAGTATTATGAGAGGTAAAAGAGAATGAGTAAGGAAGAGGTAACTTAGGGAGAAAGAATAGCGAGAAGAGAATAAGTGAAAGAAAAGAAGAGATGAGAAATAGAGAAAAAGAGAAGGAAGAGAATAGAAAGTAGAAAAGAAAGAAAGTTAGAGAGACGAGAAAAGAAAGATATGAGAAAAGAGGATGAGGAAAAGATAGAAGGAAAAGAGAAGAGGTTAGTAAATGGGAGTAGAAATTCGAGATAGAAAACGAGAAGAAATAAGTAAAGCAAAAGAAGAAGGAAAGTTGATGGAAATTGTAAGTAGAGTAGTAGAATAGATAGAGTAGAAAGAAAGAATTGAGAGAGAGAAGGGAAGAGTTGAGAAAGGTTGAGAAAGAACCAGAAAGAGAAAAGAAGAGGAAGAAGAAAGTAAGAGAGAAGAGGAATAGGAGTAGTGAGGAAGAGAGATAATGAGAAAGGAAGAAATAGAAGTAGAAGGAAAGAAAGGAGCATTGTAGAAATAGAGAAAAAGAAAGAGATGAAGAGTAGAGAAAGAGAAAATGTAGGAGGAGAAATTAGAAAAGAAAATAGAAAGAATGAAAGAAAGAGAAGTAAGAGACGAAGAAAGAGAAGAAGAGAATAGAAAGAGACTAGAAAGACTGAGTAGATAGAAGAAAGAATAGAAGAAAGAGCGAGATAGTAAAGGAGAGAAAGAAAATGAAGTAGGATGAAAAGAAAGAAAGAGAACGAGAATAGAACCAGAGAATAGGAGTTAAGAGAAAGGACAGATAGCAGAGAGAGCAAATGAAGAATAGAAAGTAGATTCTAGCATAGAGAGAAGAGAAAGTAGGCGCGAAGGAGAAAGAGCGAATTTAGTAGAAGAAAGAAGAAAGCAAGAAGAGTAGAGACAAAGAGAAAAGAAATGAGAAGAAGAGTAGTAGACTAGTAGAAGAAGTAAGTAGAGGAAAGAAAGTAGATAAGAAGTAGGAAGGGAGAGGAGTAGCAAAAGGTAGGAGTTAGAGAATAGGAAAGCAAAGGTAGAGAAGAAGATATAGAAAATGAAAGAGAGGAAAGAAGAGAAGGAGTTGAGAAATAGTGAAAGAGAGAAGAAAGAAGAAATAGAAGTTGAGAAAATAGAAAAAAGGATAGATAGATAGAAGATAGTCAGAATAGAATTAGTAGTAGAGAGAAAAGAGTAGAAATGAGTAAAGATGAGAGAAAGAAATAGAATGAAAGTAAAGAAGAGAGCTGTAAGAGAAAGAGAGAGTGAAAAAAGAGAAGAAGAGAGAGAACAGAAAGTTAATGAGTTAGGAGAGAATGGAGAGCAAGAAGTAGAAAGAAATGAGGAGAAGTAGAATGAGAATAGGATAGAAGAAAGAGAAATAGACAGAAGAGAGAAGAAGCAATGAAAGACCTAGTATGAAAGATAGAAAAGAGATGAATAGAGAAATGAGGAGAAAAGAAGAAAGAGGAAACAGAGGAGAATTCGTGGTTTTGATTGCCCTAATGGTAGAGGGAGAAGACAGAGGTAAAGAGTTAAATGAGTAGAGATAGTAGGTAGTGAAAGGAAAGAAGGAGAAAGAATAGTAGAGAAGAAAGAGAAGAAAAGATAGATCTAGCAGAGAAAAAGAAGAAAGAATAGAAAAAAGTAGAAGAAGAGGAAAGAAATGAGAAAGAGAAGGAGCACAGAGAAGTATAATAGAAAGCAGATAAGAGGAGAATAGCGAGTGAGAAAGAGAGGGAGAAATAGAAAGAAAGAAGAGAAGAAGGAGGAAGAGAAGAAAATATAGTAGATGATTGAAATGAAGCAGTAAAAGAAAGGAAATGTAGGAAAGAGAAACTGGAGAATGAGAAGAAAGTGCAGATAGAAAGAAAAGCAGAGTGAAAGAAAATGTAGAAAGAAAGAAAAGATAGAGGGAAGAAAGTAGAATAGAAGAAGATTAGAGAAGAAGAAAGGAAGAAATTAGCAGATTAAGATAATGAATAGGCGAAATAGGAGACAAGCAATAGAGAGAGAAGAAAAGAGAATGAGAGAAGGAGAAAAGAAAGAAGAGAAAGTCAAAGAAAATGTAGAAGAGAAAGAGAGAAAGAAAAGTAGAAGAGGCTAAATGCTGAAAAGAGTAGTAAGAGAAAAGATAAAAAAAGTGCGAAAATGAGAAGAAGAGTAAGAAAGGAGAAAGGGAAGTTAGAGAGAAAAAGACATAGAGAGAGAAATCAGAAGAAACGTAGAAGAGGAAGAAAGAGAAAGAAAGAAAATGAAGAGTAGAAAGAAGTAGAAAGAAGAAGATAGAAAAGAAAGAGAAAGAAAAAGAGCAAGAGGAAGCAGTGAATAAGGAAATAGCTAGAAGGAAAGATCAAAAGCTAGAGTAGAAAGTAAGTGAAAAGAAGAAAGAAAGGAGAAAGAGCCTGAAGAGAAGAGAGATGAGAAAGAGAGAAATGAGAAGAGAGTAGAGAATATAGAGAAGAAGAATAGAAGAGAAGGGAGCAATAGAGAGCAGAAATGAAGGATAGAGAAGAAAGTAGAAAAGAGAAGAGAGAAAGAAGTAAAAGATAGAGAAGAGAGAAAAAGAGAGAAGAAGAAAGTAGCAGGGGAGATGAAGAAGTGATAGAAGAAGAAAAGGAGAAAGAAAAAGTAGAGAATAAGATAGCCTAAGAGAAGCAGAGAGAAGGTTAGAGTAGAGAATGATAGAGAAGCAGTAGAGAGAAAGAAGAGAGAAGAAGAAAGAAGAAGAAAATAGAAATAGGAATGAAAGAAAGAGAAGTTAGAGAAAGCATAAGAATTAGAGAAAAGAAAAAGAAGGAGAAAAGATAAAGAGAACAGAGAATGTAGTAGAAAAGAAATGAGAGATGAGAGAAAGAAAGAAAGCAAAAGAGAAGGAGAGATAATAGTAGAAGAGTAAGAGTTAGAAAAGAAAGAGAAGAGAGGAGTAGAGATAGAGCCGTCCAAAGAGAAATAGAAAAGAAGAAAGAAATGAAGAAGTAAGAAAGCGAAAGAATAAAGAGAAAGAAAGAAAGTGATTAGAAAGAAAGCTGAAAGGAGAAAAGAAGAGAATGAGAAAGATTAGAAGCAAAGAGCGAGCAGGAGAATTGAAACAAGAAGAAATTAGAAAGTGAACAAAGGAGATAGAAAGCTATAGAGAAGAGAAAAGAAAAAGATTAGACAGAGACAGGGAAGAATGGGAGTAGAGAGAAGAGAAATTAGAAAAGAAGGAGGCAGAGAAGAGAATCAGAGAACAGACAGAAGAAAGGAAAGAAAGAATAGGAAAGTAAAGAGAAAGCAAGGAGAGAAGAAAGTAGAAAGTAAGAGCTAAAGAGAGCAGTAAAGAAAGAGAAATGGGAGAAAAGAAAATGACTAGATAAGAAAGAAGAGAGAAAAGAAGAAAGTGAGAAAGAAAGAGAGAGCAAAGAAAATAGAGGAAGAGAGAAAGCAAGAGGAGAGAGGAATAGAAGAAGAAACGAAATGATAGAGAGTAAAGAGAAGGAGAAAGAGTAGTAGTTGTTAGGAGAAAGAGAGGGGAGAAGAAATAGGAGAACAGTAGTAAGAATAGATAGAAAGAATTGAAAAGAAAGAGTATAGAGACAGAAGAAATTGAGAGCAAGAAAGTATAGAACAGAATAGGAAAGAAGAATGAAGAACGAACGAGAGAAGAAGAACGAGTATAGCAAGATAGATAGAAAGTACGCATGAGAATGTGTTAGAAAGAGAGAATATGAGAATAGAAGAGAGAAAGGAGAGTAGAAAGAGTAGATAGTGAAGAGAAAGATAGATAGTAGAAGATTGAGAAAGAAATGAGAAAATAGGAGAAAGAGAAAAGCCTAGAAAAGAAAAGACAAGTTAACTCAGCACAGAAGAAGAAAGATAAATGAAGAGAAAGAAAAGAAGAGCAGAGAAAGAAATGAGAAAGTTAAGAAAGAGAAAAGAGAGAATGAAAGAAAGAAGAGAAAGTAAAAGAGAGAAAAGAAGAGAGAAGGAAAGGAGAAGAGAAAGGAAGAAAAGGAGAAGATAGAAGAGAAAGAAAAGGCAGAAAAGGAGAAGGAGAGCGAGAAAAAGAAAGAAAATGTAGAGCGAGAAAGAGTAGTGAAGGAGTGAGAAAGCGAGGACAGGAGAGAATAAAGAAAGAAAGGAAAAGCGGAGAAAGTAGTAAAAGTAAGACAGAATAGCAAGAGAATAAAGATAGAGAGAGAGAAGAAAGAAAATGGAGAATAGAAAGGAGAACGGAAAGAAAAGAAGTTTAGGAGAAAAAGAGAAGCATATAAAAGCAAGAGGAGAAAGAGGAGAAAAGAGAAGAGAAATAGATAATGGCAGATAGAGAAGGAGTAAAGTAGTTGTGAAGAAAGGTAGTAAAGAATAGAAAAGAGAAGTAGGAGAAGTTAGTAGAGAGAGAGAAAAGTAAAAGAGTAAGAAAGGAAAGAGAAAAGAAATAGACTAATGAGAGAACCAGAGAGGAGAAGGTTAGAAAAGAAAGCGAGAGAGAAATGTAGAATAGAAGCGTAAAAGAAAGAAAGTCAAGAGAGAGAGAGAAAAGGAATAGCAAAGAGAAGAGAGAGAAAAAGAAGAGGATAATAAGAGAAGAAAGAGAAAGAAGAGAAAGAGAGGAAAGAGATTAGAAGAAATTAGTTAAAGAGAGAACATAGAAAGAAAGTATGAGAAAAGAAAAGATAGAGAAAAGAATAGAAAGCAGAAAAAAAAGATTTGAAGAAAGAAAGAATAGAAATAAATATGACAGATGAGCAGAAGATAGAGATGAGTAGAGAAATGAGATGATGAGTAGAGAAAAGAGAGTAAAGACGAAAAGGATGAAGAAGAAAGGATACGAAAAGAGAACAAGGTAGAAAGAAAATAGAAAGAAGAGAAGAGAAAGATAAGAGAGTAAAGGGGAGGATAGAAAGTGTAAAGAATGTAGAGAACAGTTTAGAGGATGAGAAAGAGAGAGAGTAATTGGAGAAATAGAGTAAAAGACAAAGAAGAGATCGTAGTAGAAAGAAGAAAAGATAAGTAGAAAGCAAAAAGAAGAAAAATGAGAAAGAGAAGAGAGGAGAAGTAGAGTTAGAAAGTAGGAGAGAATAGAAGAAGAAAGAAATGTAGAAAGAGAAGAAACGAAAAAAGAAAGTACAGTAAGAAGAGGATGTGGAAGAAAGAAGAGGAAAAGTAGAGAGTATTAGAGTAGTAGTAGAAAGAAAAGAAGAGAAAGCAAGCAGTAAATGTGAAAGAAGAGTAGAGAAAAAGAAAGAAAGAAAAGAAAAAGAGAAAGAAAGAAAAGAAAGAAATAGAAAAGTAAATGAGTGTGAGGAGAAGAGAATAGAAATGTGAAAGAAAGAGAGTAGGAGAAATGAATACGAAAGGAGAAAATGAGAAGTAGGAAAATAGAAATGAGAAAACAGAAAGAAGAAGAAAAGAAATGGAGAAGCAAATGAGGAGAGAGAAAAGAACAGAAAAAGAGAAGAAAGAGAAATAGTAGAAGAAGACAAGCAAATCAGAAAGAGAGAGCAAAGAAAGTCGCAGAAAAGAGCTTAGAAGAGAGAGTAGAGAAAGACGAATCTAGAATAGAAAGAAGTAGAAGAAATCAGAGAAATGAATGTAGAGAAAAGAAGGTAATAGAATTAGGGAGTAAAGAAATAGTGAGAGAATAGAGAATGAGAGAAGAGAGAAACAAAGAAAGAAATAGAAGAAAGAGTAGCAGGAGAACACTGAGAAGAAGAGAAGAAGAGAGATAGAAAGTAATGAGAAAGAAAGCAAGAAGAGAAGTAAGGAATGCAGAGAGAAAGAGAGAAAGAAGAAACGAGAGTGAGAGAGAAAGAAGTAAGAAAGAAATTGGAAAGAAAGAAAGTAGAAAAAAGAAGAAAGAATATTTATGAAGGTAGAAGAAAGGAAGGTTAGAAAGAAATTAGAAGAGTTAGAGAGTGAGTTAGAGTAGAATTTAAGTATAGAAAGAAAGAGAAGTTGAAAGATAAGTAGAAAGAGAAGAAGGAGAAACGATGTCCAAAAAGAATTAGAATAGATAGCTTAGAAGAGGACTGCCAGCAAATGAGAGAAAAGAAAGAAATGATTAAGGAGAAAGAATAGAGTGTAGAAGAGAGGTTGAGAAATAGAAAGTAAAGAGAACAGAGTAAAGCAAAGAGACAAGAGAATAGAAGAGAAAGAAGAGACGAATCGAATGAGGCTATAGAAAGAGAAAAGAAGAATAGAAGAGTATAGAGAGAAGAGTAGAGAAGAATAGTAAAAAAGAAAAGCAAAGTATGAGCAAGAAATTGTGAGAAGAAAGTAGAGAGAGATAGAGAAGAGTGATGAAGAGAAAGAGCAAAAGAGAATGACGAAGAAAGTAGAAGTAGAAGGTAGAAGAGTAATTTTGAGAGGGAAAGAAATAGAATATTAGAGAAGGAGAATAGAAAGAAAACGAAAGAGTAGTGTAGAATAAGATAGAAGTAGAAAAGAAAGCATAGAAGCCAGAAGAAAAGAAATTAGAATAGAGAAGAGAATAGAAGTAGAAGAAAATGAAGAATAGATAGAAAGAAGAGAGAGAAGTAAGAAGAATAGAAGAAGGAGAAGACAGATAAGAAGATATTAGAATAGAACACGAAAAGAGAGAGATTGAAAGGAGGTAGCAGAAAGTGTTGAAAGAACTAGAGAAATAGAGAAGTAGGAAGAGAAGTGTGAAAAGAAATGATACTTGCCTCAGAAACGTTGCATATATCAAGGTTTTTGACAAAACTTGGATGAAACTATTATTAAACTCATAATATATATGTATTATCTTAACGCGCTGTCGATGACTCATAATCACAAGATAACGTTCATGATAAAAAAAGGATTCAAAATAATCTTGCACTGAAGTTATACACACTAAAAATTACATATATACAACATTTTATATATTATATATATTCATTATATATATATATATATTTATACTATATATATATATATTATATATATATATAATAAAATAAATGAATGAAAACACTTCTAAGAATATGTTAATTCGCACGAGCGCTATTATATTTATATATATACAGTCCGTTTCATAAAAAGTGGGATCATCCCCAAAATTTTGACTAAATAAGAAGCATAAGTATGACACAGGAAAGCATTTTTTTTCATGTTTATTTCATGTCCCGTAAGTATATTTAAATGTCCCCTTATATAATCTGATAAAGCTATGATACAGTAACTCGGTGTCATTAAGAAGCTAATATTTTTGTGGCCGCTACCCGTATTGTCAATGACACTACCAATTCGTTTCTAGGCAGCTGTATGTCGCCGTTGATATCGTTGATTTGTTTGATTGATCTAACTTTCTCCACTCTCTTCTTTTTAAAACAGTGGACGTAAGTTGTGATACGCCAATCTGTAGGTAGCATGTGAACGGGACGAACGTTGCGTTTTAGAGAATGACTCCATACATTTTCCTATGGGATTCAGATCAGGGAGTAACGAGCTGGCCAAAGATAAGTGTCCTAAGCCCTAATTGAGACTTGCATTAAGTTGGACTCATGTACTTACTCCCTGGGACACGTAGCATTCGCGCCCCCACCCCCTCGCCCCGCCCTCCGATCATCATAAATAACCAAGTCCGATGGATCACCAAGTTGAGTCTGTCATTTGGCCAAATGTTCATTCGTTTAAAACAGTTCACCTAGCGTTCAGAATTCAGATGGTTCCTTGCTGGTATGTGAAGTTCAGAGCGGCCATTTGGTCCAAATGTCAGCCCAAATCAGTAGGAGTCGCACCACCTTGTACCCGGGGACGATGGCAAAATGTTCGGGAATTTCTGATCAGATTTTATCCGATAATGATCAGAATCGACCATCATCTATCCTCTTTCAGACGGACTGATGCCTCATCAGACCAGACAACACACCCCCCGATCCATTTGATTTCGCTTAGTTGATCAATGACTCATTGCCCATCTGGAGACGTCTTTGTTGTATCCGCTGAAATTCTCGATCGCAATTACGAACTGACGAGGGCCTCTGTACAGTTCTTGAAATTCGACTCATTTAAGTCTTCTACGTACGTAGTCGGTCTTAGAAACTTAGCACCGCCCTGTCCCTCCAGTGCCCCAACACACACCTACTCACGTTAAACGATGAGACGTTAGCGATCAAACACTTATAACAAATGTCTCACAAATTACGGCTGGTCTCTACGCTTTGGATGTTCTTGCGTGGGACGGCGCAGAGCCCTCTTTACGACAGTAGTCGATCTCATCATTATTATGCCATCGATGGCACATTTGTGTAAGGGACATTTAGTTCGCTCTTGCTTGTAAGCTCGCAAAGAAAACTTGTTCTAGAAGGCTGACACTTAGCCTTTTGTGAATGCGAATCTCGTTATTGTTCATTTGTTCTTTGTATTGTTTGTTCAACCGGTGAAGAGATAGATTTGTCTAGTGAAAGCAAAATCAAAAAAAATCAGGTACTTTGGTAAGGGTTGAGTACTAGTCTTCTGAGCTATTCGTTGTACGATTTTGGTAAGTAATTGTCGAGGGGAGATTGGAGTTCGTAATAGGGTTGAGGTATTAGTTTCGATAATAGTTGTAGGAGATAGATGTGTACTGTATTCTGTTGATTTTTGAATGAAGTGCTGCACACACCGCAAGAAGTCCAGGCGAAGCTTATGGAGACATGAAGTCCAGTTAATCAAATGTAGCAGTTACTTTATTGGTGAATGAATAATGGTGCTATACTGGCTTCTGATTGACCGATATTTCTTTATTTTTGTTTTGCCTTGTAGGCCTTTTGGCTGGATGTAGAAACAACATAGAGTACATTAAACAAAGGAAACAAATGTAATTTTATATGAGTGAGGTAATGATGAGTTGTGTAACATTGCTGAACTGAGAGATCAAAATTATCTACTACTTTTTTATCTATAACAGGAAAACAACTCAATATTCATGCTTGAAATTTCCAACAATGATATTAGTAAGCACAACTGACATATTTTTTGTCTTCCCCCCCCACGCACTGTTCAGAGGAAATTCGTTCAAGTTTGGCGGAGTTGAGACAAGTTGAAGTTAAGGCGATGTTTAAGTGTGATCCATTTTTTATGAAACAATCTGTATATATATATATATAATAAATAAATAGAATCAAAAATGGCAATAATGTAAGAAATGATTAACCCAAATCATAACAATCTAAGTATTTCCCTACCGGTATCGTCTCTTCTCGAGAAAAGACTTCCTTTGAAAAGTCTCGAGAGGAGATGATACCGGTACGGAAATACTTAGATTGTTTTGATTTGGGTTAATCATTTCTTATATATATATATATATATATATATATATATAGAATTTTGTTTAATCAGAGAAAAATGGCTTGTATTGGTACTCGGAGTTTCATGTATGTGGTTATACAATCATCAGCCAAATGAACATTGCAATCTACAGCTTTTGGTTAATATCACAGATAGCCTAAATAGTAGTCAGAAGTGTGCGGGGCGTAAATATATATATATATATATATAAATAACTAAAATCCCAACACTAGAATCCCAAATTAAAAATGAACCACCTTATGAGTGCTGATGCATTTCGTTGACTTTAGTCAACTTGTCAAAGCACTAAAATGAATGTTTATTGAAATCATGGAGTATACAAATTCAAAGCACACAAAATACCAAGACATAGGACAAATCATTAACTCAAGAGGAATTCAATGAAGGATGAAATATCTTAATAAAATGAGATTCTTTAGCCTCTCTCTGTACTCGAGACATCTCAGGTGCTAAAAGAAAAAATGGCATAGCACGAAAACCTTTGCCACAGTTATTGATGTGGCGGCTTTTAGTGCTTTGACAAGTTGACTTAAGTCAACGAAATGCATCAGCACTCATAAGGTGGTTCATTTTTAATTTGGGATTCTAGTGTTGGGATTTTAGTTATTTACATATTCAACATTTGCTTTTAATATATATATATATATATTATATTATGATGTTATTTTTATTTTCTTTACTTAACGTTATTGGAAGAAAAGTCTGTTTTAAATTTTTGAAAACTTGATGAATAAAAATTATGCTGATATACTTTTCTTAAGATGAAATCAAGTTTTATCATTCAAAATGACTTGACTACTTCGGTTATCGTCGATGATCAAACTTGTGATATTGTTCCTGATTCACCTATCTTTTGCACAAGTTTACAGCACTTGATCGCAAAGCCAAATGTTTTTCGATTCACTTCAAGGGATTTTACTCGGTCACACATATGAGGTTGCAAATAAGGCTGCTCGAACAACAGTGCAATGAATCTTGTTTTAATCCGATGTGTGTGTGTCGCTTGAACGTTTTTCATCGAAACGTTTTAACAGCATAAGCTTAATAAAAAGAAAACTGTGAAGATTATTTTCCTCTGAGACGATGTTAATTGATATGATTCATATATTTAGTCACCATCTCATAACTCTCTTTAAGAACTGCAACTTGTTATTCCAGCCTACGAATACATGTATGTGCATCTCATAAAGCTTCATTAATCAAATAAAAATCAAATATAAACCTTGACTGCAAACTGCAAAACTGAATGCCGTCATACCTGGAACACCATATTCGTAATGAGCAAAAAGTTAGCAGGAATGTTTAAGTACCTAACTTGGTTGTTGTACGAGATGCTGATATTTCGATTGGAAAGATATTTTTCAGCTACATTCGGTACTTCTGCGAATTTGAGTTCACAGTGTAAAGACCACATCGAGTGCTTCATCACTGTATAAGCTTAGTCCACAATATAGTCAAGAGACTAAAAAATCCTTCTCCAGTACCAAATGCGACTCAACACAATGCAGATCTAAAAAAGGGATTATCATAAAGCACACAGAAGCTGTGTTTTTTCAATGTGCATACATACAATTGAACAGATAAAACGACATTTTCCTGACCAACACAAGGTGGTGTGGTGACAACGGTAGAGCAATTTGAAGTTATGTCTCAAAAACTTTATAGTCTCAAATCTGATAGATGAAATAGTTCAAGGTATCAGTTTTTCAATGTCATTCATTAGTGAGTAAAACGATGATCAGTTGACTGCAGTCCCATATTCTTCTGATTTCCAGAAACTCGGCCTACTTCTTCTTCTTAAATCATCTCGCTATCACTCGATAACTAATATTCCACACCTAAATGGGGCCTAAATCAAGACGGGATCAGACACATTTCACATTACAGACTGATAGACTTAAGCTGATGTTGTTGATGCTTTCTCCACTGACCATAATTTTACGCACTGCATACGTGCTTTGTACAAATCTTGCTGTCAAACGCTATTGTTCCATTTAATATAGCCAGCGATGATCAGTTGGTTGCAATCCTTTGATTTCCCAATTGATTTTCAGAAACTCCTACTACTTCTTTTTAAATCATCTCACTTTCATTAGATACCTAATCTTCTTCTCCATCTGCTATCAGAGTCAAATCAGCCGTCTTGCGTATAAATGAATTTCAGCTTTCAGTCCAGATGTTATATATCTAGGAGTCCATGCATCAACAAAGTGATTATAATGACTTTTGAATTGATGTTTTGACAATGGATATCCATGCTTTGACATTCTCTGTCTTTTAGCCATAGAAATGAAGCTACATGCATAGAGTGCGTTGATATATGACTCTAAAAATGAATGGAAAGATGCACAAGAAGTCATGTACAAAAAGTAAGGTGCAAAATAAAAACATCGAATAACCTACATAGACATATCTTTACAGATATACACTCTTTAGCAAAATTAATGTTGCATGCGGTGTTATCACTTGTGAAATGTAATTTACCTTTCTTTTCCTGTCTTATAATGTAATATTATGTCTGTTCTTTGATGCGTTGAAGAGAAAGGAACATTTTGCGATAACTGGTGTATATATTTTGAAAATGTTTTCAGTCAATAAGTAATCAGAATCGAGTGATACCTCCACGAGCTGCGATCACTGCTGAGATGCGATCATTCATGCTCTTTATCAATGAGTCAACAATAGATTGTGGCATCAATTGCTATGTTGCCAGGAGCCAATGTTTCATCTCTTTTATTGTTTTTATGGGAGTGGAACGACAATTGATTTTCCCACCGAGGAAATCCCACACATGCTCTATGGGATTCAAGTCAGGGCTGCCGGAAGGCCAGGGCAGTGATCGTATTGCACGTTGTTTCTTGAAGAATTTTACTGCACTCGCTGTGTGAGCTGGTGCACTATCATCATAAAAGATGAAATTACGCAAACGTCGATGTACAGTCCACATTGAAGCCTTTTGGCTCCACAGACACACTAGCTCTTGTGCAGACGATAATCTGTGAATTCCAGCCAGTCTGATTAGACGTCGGTTGCTTCGAGATGTCGTGATTCTTTTCCGTCCTGATCGAACACCATTTTTACATTCTTGCATTTCTTAATACCAAATTCTCTTTGCCAACGCCAGAAAGTCTGTCTTGGCGCACACTTCTTCGGTTTTTCACTTTTAACCAACTGCACATCCCCTAAGAAAATCAGTCTTTAGTCTGTCGATTCACCATGACCATAAACTCTTATCATTTGATAAACGGATAATTAGCAATAACTATGGTACTGTATCTATACGCTATTGATGACTACCTAAGGCTCACTATCTATGTACACAGCATATGCATATGCATTAGATTGTCATGAGCTGAATTTGAATGAAAATCATGCCTATGTTACCAACTTCTTAACAAATGAATTAGGCAATGTAACATTAGCAATGATTATGTATCCAATAATGCGCATAATTGTCCTGTGGATGTGTCCAAATACTTTTCTGAAAGCTTTTTCTCCTGTCTATACACTGATCTGTGTTTCATTTGTCTAACCTATGATTTTGATACCAAAACTTTCAATTAAAGAAAAGTAATTGTGTTTGACAAAATTTTATGTGGTAGACAACCGGTCAAAGATGCAGCCAATAATCATAGTGAATCCCCAAGAGGAGATCAATGCCATTCAGATGATGTATGATACTTTTGTAATCAAATGAATTGAGCAGACACTGAGATATTTCAGCAGTTGTAGTGATGTAACATTAATTTTGCTAAGGAGTGTACATGCATTTGTCTATCGTGAGGCAATGATATCATAGCGGAATCATAGATTTTCTTAGATCATAGATTGCATCTCCATACCGAAACATTGCTTTTCTGTGCCAAAATTAACTTACTTGCTCAGAACTACTCCCCTCTACAAATGTACTGACCTCTTGCATTCTTTGGCTTCAACCATCATCAATTGCTTGAGAAGGACTGCTTATGTTGATTTCATAGGTCCCAGTTTATCTCAAGCTGTTTTGTCAACGAAGCATGGTGGTTTAGGAATTCGACGTCCTAGTGATATTGCTCTTCTAGCTTTCATATTTTCCTTATATTCTACAGAGGATTTGGCGAAGTCTATTTTACTAAATGTTGCGGACTTGCCTGCGTCTTTTTTCATAGATGAAGCGAAAATAGAATGGCAATCTCTTGGTCTTCAGTTTTAATCTTCCAAGGATTTTGCTATGCAAGAAATATGGGACAATATTCGACAAGACCATCATTTTGACATTCTGTTGGCCCACGCCAACCAATTTGATCGTGCGCGCCTACTTGCAGCCAAAAGATCAGAAAGTGGTTCTTGGTTGCCTGCTTATCAAGTTTCATCGCTGGGTACGCATTTAGACGACAATGCTTTCCAGATCGCTATCGGACAAAGGGTCTGAGCAGTGATTTGTGTACCTCACCAATGCCGTTGTGGCGGTATGGTCGACGAGTTGGGCCTTCATCCCTTGTCTTACCAGCGTCATTCCCAAGTGAATGACATAATTAGACGATCTTTACAGGCCGCAGGAATTCCATCAATCCTCGAGCCGATAGGCCTGAGTCGCGATGATGGCAAACGACCAGACGGGATGTCAACTTTTCCTCTTCGACGTGGAAAGCCGGTAGTGTGGGACTTCACATGCGTCGACACGTTCGCACAATCGCAGTCAGCCATGAAAGCCAGATTTTCTGCCTCAGCTGCCGAAAATGCAAAGCGCACAAAGTATTCGATCATTATCAATGGGCCTTTCATTCTCGAGCCAGTAGCGGTTGAAATCTCCGGTGTATATGGGAAGACCACCAGCCGCTTCATAAAAGAGCTCGGCACCGCCTTTCTGAAGCCACGGGCGACACACGAGAAACAGCATGGCTCCAAAAAAGGATCGCGATAGCTGTCTTCGTGGCAACGCCCTTAGCATTCGCCTGGCTGGCAAAGCACTATAGTGGGCATGCAAAGCACCAACTTTTACTCCTCGCCCTCGTTCTTTTGTGATGACTTACCATGAAAACTTGACTTGTTCTCTAACTTATCTTGTTGATTACATCCGCAAATGTTACTTATCGGAAATACATTAACAGCATAGACATGCTATGGGACATTACTTTTTTTGACATCATCTCAAATAAATATCGCCGATAAGCAATACTTCTATGCCAAAGATATTCATTTCATGGATATCTTGGCTACATATCTCTGGAAATCTATGGTTGTATTCATTGATATGATTTGTTTTAACTATCATTTCTATACCTAATCGCGATGTCTATATTCAACAATAGCAATGTTAATACGATGTCTTGGAAGCGAGTCAAACACTTGGAAGTCAAAAACTTGAGCTTCCACTCTTCCTCAGGAATTTTTTATAAAAGAATAGACCATAAAAGGCCTGTTACATAAGCGGCTTGAAACAAATTCAAATGATCAACGAAGTCATAGAAATGAAAGTTTACGTCTTACATGCAGTTAAGGGATTTTTGGATCATACACTGTAAATCGATGGATACGAAAATTACATACAAACATATACCAAAATTACATACAATTTGAAACTAGCATCTGATACAAGATCCTCGTATGTTTACGGAGATCTGATATGTTTTTCATACGGCATCTCACTTACTTACGTATGTGATTGGTATGTAGCGATACAAACTATTCTACCTGTGATTGGCTGTTTTACACTGAAATACGAGTTGTTAGTATGTTTTATATACGAGACCCGATGCAAACTCATCCTTATTCGTATGCCTCTGGTATATGTTTCGTATGAGCAGCTTTAAGTCACATAGCAAAAAATATATGTGTATTACGTACTACTGTCAAATAACTTTTATCGGTAATACCAGTCGTGAATATTTTTTGTTTGATAAAGTGATATTTAACTAGATTAGATTTATTGTGAATTATATGCTCCACGAGATTGTCGTTGTTGCTACTTGTCTAGCAACATTAATAGGACGTTTAGTTAGCTCTACTTTATGAACCAAGTTATAATCAAAAATTCATTCAATCGATATCTTTCGTGAAATCATGTTAACTTATATATCTCAAACAAAACCATTTCTGCGTTCATGAATTATAATGTGTTTTTATTTCGGATTGATAATATGCCTAATTTCAAAATTACATGATGCATAATTGTTGATGGCTAAATACTTATTGATTGTTCATGAAATGCCTTAGACTCACGTGTATTAAAATCGAATTCAGTATTGTAAGTTTGACTATTGAATGTCATTATCTCAGTACTTACAGAACAGTAGTAACATTAGTGTGATCTTTATTGACAAAAGGCCTTAAATCGACATACTTTGCACATGATTTATGCTTTCTTTTAACATGGTGCTGGTATGGCTTTAGTATGTAAAGCATGTCACATTTGAAATAACATACGAAAAGCATAAAAATATATACCAAGAGAGTACAGAAGTATACCAAAAAATATCTTGGTATGCATCCTTCGTATGTGATTGGTATTGAGCGATTTACAGTGTAGATAGGGAATCATTGGAATACATGCTGCATGTTGAGGCCGAAGGACCACTCGGTCATTAGCTGACTGATAAATTTAATTTTTGTTTCTTTCTCTACATTTCATTGCCGCTTAGCATTTCCAACACTGTCACCTGAACATCTTCCAGGGAATGCTGATGTTGAATGCAATGATAAGGGACCACTTTATCATCCTTACAATGTCTGATGTCATTTTCAAAAATATCTTTAACAATTTTAACCCTTATTCAACCACTGAAAGAGAAAATGTTAAAGGAGAGAACATGAAAGTTTTCGACAAATTGTGATGACAGAGCTTTCGAACAACGAGGAATGTCCTGTAACAGCAATGAAATTGTATTTTTCCAAATTACCTGTTGAAAATCTGTTTCCAAAGCCAAAGGTCAATTGTGCTGGAAGTCAATGGGTCTGTGTGAAGGAACCATTAGGAAAGACACCTCTCAAAATGATGAAAAAAATATCTGAAAGAGCTGATCTCAAGTCTATCTATAGGATTCACTGCATTCATTCAACGACAGTAACGACTCTAGAAGAAGCAGAATTTAGTGATCAACGCGTGGTGGCTGCTATAGGGCATAAGTAAGTCTCGCTCAAGTGCACAGCGGTATGACAAAAGTGCATCGAATGAGAATGTGACATTCATTGAAAAAATAAATGATTACAATTGCTGTCCCATGGATTGGAAATGAAAAAGAAAGAAGATGGGAATCCAGTATCAATTTGTATTCAACGTCATGAATTGTCATTACCACGACGATAATTGTTTAGTTGAAAAACGTTTAATGACCGGACCACCATCAAAATCGATGAAAATTTGTACTGATGGGGAAAGGAATCTTGCACGGAGGGAGGAGCTGTTTACATTGTTGCAAGACTGCATAGATATATAGTAATATATAATAAGAATAGCATGCATGCTCTATTTGTCTATAATGAAATAGAAAATTATTGTTATAGACGATGCATAGCTTTCCGGGACGTCAATGAATTACCAGCAAAAACATGGAATGCAATGAAGGACATTTTCACGCGCTTACGCGCCTTCAAATGTCCTACATTATTTGTGCCCTCAAATATGCATGTTGATGTTAAATTACACAATTACAATTAATGAAATAAATATTTATAATTAATTAATAAAACAACAATAAATATCAAATATAATAAGATTAATAATTATTTCATTAATTGTAGATGTCTAGAGGTCGGATGACATTTTATCGGCATCTGATTTACTGATTCTCTACAATAGGGTATACTACACTGATGACGGCAAATAAGCCAGAAACGTTTTGTAGTTCCCGTAATGATTTAAGACATTTTGTTCTTACCTCTTGAATTTTTCCATTTCGGGGTCTCGGCATATGATTAAGATTTATTCTTTCACTGGCCAAATGTGTCAGCTGCCGGCTTTATATGTACATCCACCTACCAATGGTTTGTGCATAGTATCATATATACTCACTGACATAAATAATGAAACCAACTATCATTGACTTGAATGGAAGTTTGTTTCATTTTTTTCTATGGTTTGAGATGATATCTCGCTTTCTATGTATCACCATTGAACTCCATATGATAAGGGAAATGTTATAGGACCATCAAATTTCAAAATTTGATATTGATCACAGTAACAGCTAGAAGTTGAACAGAATCACCACCTACTGCTGACCAGATTTGACTTATGAAATGGCGCACGATGACTTTACCAGAGGAATGGCAATTGGGATGATGCGTTGTGGGCAAAGTTCTACAACTGTTGCGAAAGAATTGAAAATTTCAAGGGTCGTTGTATGGAGGTGGTGGTGTCGTTGGAAAGCAGAAGGAAATGTGGAAAAGAAGAACGGATCAGGAAGACCAAGAGTATCATCCAAGCGGACAGATGCACGCTTAGTTTTAGCTGCTAAAAGAAACAGATTTGTGTCCGTCCCGAAGCTAATTGTGTACTGGAAGGTTGCTGGGAACGTTGCCTGTAGCGTTCGAACTGCATATCGAAGATTGCGAGAAGCTGGTATACAGTCTCGACGACCCGCTGTGAGAATTCCCCTGAGCCTGGAACATCGAAGGAGACTAGTGACGTGGTGTCAAGGTCATCAGTCGTGGAGTGACAGTCAGTGGGAACATGTGAGGTTTACTCTCGACTTCAACGACGGTCGGATCCGTGTTCATCGCTTGCCAAGTGAACGATTTGCTCCATATTGCGTCAAAGAACACGACCGGTACGGCGGCGGTAGTGTCATGGTTTGGGCCGGTATCTGGCACAATGGAAAAACACCAGCAATCGTAGTGAAAGGAACATTGACAGGACAGCGATATGCCGACGAGATCGTGACACCGGTCGTGGTTCCAGCAGTGACATCGAATCAATTGATTTTTCAGGATGACAACGCAAGACCCCATCGCGCTTCAGTGGTCTCTAACAGGATAGCAAGCAGTGGAATCCCAACCTTGGAATGGCCCTCACGTTCTCCCGACCTCTCCCCCATCGAGCACTGCTGGGATGAACTTGGTCGCAGAGTGAGGGAGAGGTACAACCACCCACCAGTGTCTTTGAAGATGTTGGCCGACAGACTGATCGGGCAGTGGAACCTCTTAGACCTGGCATTCATCCAGCGACTGCTCATCCATGCCCTCACGCATTGATGCCTGTTTGGATGCTCGCGGTGGTCAAACCCGTTTCTAACTTAAGTTGATAAAATCATGAGTATCAAATTAAATGTTTTTGAGTAAAGCATTCGAGTTCTCCTTTTACAAACAACAAACAAACGTACAGTACAACCAAGTTTAAGTCATAAGTATTCATATCAAGACTTGTTTCATTCTTTTTGTCACTGAGTATATATATATATATAATCATTCTGACACTGAAATGATTAAAATCATCAATAAATCCTCGACCGGAATCGTCAATGAAATTTTACTGCAAAAGTGGACTTTGAATTGTCAAAAGGAAGAAAATATCTCGTATAACAGATGGAGATTAGATGAGTCATGGCTGTTGGACTATGAAAGACGATACGGAACCGACACTATGAAATCATACAACACAAACATATCTGCAAAATCAAATGAATTCAAAACGTATAGTAGTAAGAAATGACAGACGCTATCAAAACGTGCACAACAGTCAACAAGATGATCAACACTTTCAAAACGGAGATAGATTGAAATTTTTCGCCTACAAAGATTCTAGAAACAAAGGTTGCCATAATTATGAAAGTGACTTCATCAATCAGTCAGACTCATACGAGCAACAACATGACAACAAACCTCGAATGTTTGAGAGAAATCATGCACAATTGAAAAGAGAACAAGACAATCTACAACATAATAGAAATGAGGCTCATCGAAACACATTCAGTCACAATCATCAGAGTCCTTTCTTAGGCGGAGGCAAGAAGAATTCAAATCGAGAAATGCCACAATGGAAATCAATGAGACAAAGAATCTACAATTAAAGGATACAAGTACATGCAAAGATGTTCATGTTGATCCCAAAGTTATAAATTTATCAAACCAAAAATCAGAGTTGGAAGTGGGTCGTGGGTCATGGGTCAGGTGAGTCACAAAATCTCGTGGGTCACGTGGGTCATGGGTAATGTTTTCCGAAAAGTTGGTGGGTCAGGTGGGTCGTGGGTCACATATGTCGTGGGTCAGGTGGGTCGTGGGTCAGACTTCGTTGACCCACTTCCAACCAGTTTGACCCATGATAGATTTGACAGTCTCAAATGCAGCACACTTCATTTATTTGTATTCTTATCATTCATGAAAAATGATTGAGTCAGTGTCACTGAAAGGGTGATGGATGTACACAGTCAAAATATGAAACAATTGACTTTCACAAACCTCATACAGTTTTGAAAGGGACGGAATTCACACAAATTAAAGGCTCGAAAACAATTGCTGCTGTCTACTGAGAGATGCATTGTTGAGTTGGTTGGTGGAGAAAAGTTGTTTGAGCCCAATTGTGTATGCTCGATTCTCTGTTGCTATGTCTGACGATACCCAATGATGTGTGGCCTTGATTTCAGAGATACAGCTACTGAAGAAGTCAGGTATTCAGAGGTTTTATTCATCTTGAAAATTTTCTTGCAATGCCAGCCGACCTTCGCTTTGCTTGTTTCGTTTGATTTTGTTGGTCTTCCGTAGAAAATATCCTCTGGTAGAGATTAGAATGGTAAATCTCGGGTAAAGATTGATCAGAGCCTAAATATTTTCGAAATATGTAATTGATCAAAATATCTTGATAATATACCCACTTGTATACATGCTTCATTTCTAAAGTATTTCACCGTTCAATCCACTTTCGCATGGTACATGTTCCATGCATCTCATTGCTCATTCGATGCATGATAATCTGAAATACGATAATTCGAACGACGGTCATTGATCTAGAATTATCCCTTTCACACAGACTTATTACGGCAGAGCCTTGTGAGGAGATATTTTTTGACACTTCGTATCAGTAAAAAGTTTTGTTTTGATATTTGATTTGGTATCAATAAAAATAGGAATATTTACATGATGTCGCTAATGATTGTTATCACAAGGTACTCGTACATATAGCGCCACTCAAATATATCAGTTCATCTATATGTACATTGTAATCTAATTCCTGAATTGTAATCTTGTCCTCGTGCAATTTTCTACTCACGCGTTGCGCATGCTTATTCCATTTGCTTTTCAATGAATGTCACTCTTACATCAAATATGCAACTTTCTACTTAAATTTAACATTAGCGGAAGTTAATGAAATTTGAATCGAAATCCATCTGAAGCAACAAAATATTAGTTTGACGATTTTTCTGTAATAGCTTTCACACATGTAGTATCTAACATGATAAATGCATGAATAAATGATTTAGGCCTACTGGAATCTTATTTTTTAACTTTAATTAATTAAGAAATGTAAAATTTGAAATTCAGACTGCAGGGCCCTCAACTTAACTAATTGTCTCTCTACGAATTAAATAGGTAGCACAAAAAGGGATAGTCAAGAAATATAACACGAAACAGAATCGTTCAATTTTTTAGAACCTTCGGTATTTGGGGTACATGAACTTTGATTATAAGATAATTTTTATGAGGTCGCATGTATATTTATTATGTGACAAGTGATCTGATACACTTGAATCTTCATAACAAGTCTTAACAAACTTACTACGAGACCTCTACCTAGATAGACCTAGAATCTTGAATGAAAATGAAACTAAAGATGATACCAGAAAAGGAAATTGCACTCACATTATTCACCCTTGCAGCATGTGGGTCAGGTCGGTCAAGTGGGTCACATATGTCGTGGGTCAGGTGGTCATGGGTCAAGTTTCGTTGACCCACTTCCAACTCTGCCAAAAATTGGACAAATCTGAAATACTGCTGCTATCGAAAGGTCTGAAATTTTCCCCTACCCCAAGTGAAAATAACACTGAACTTTCAACGGATATTAAAACCTATGCAAGAAGCCTCAGATTAGCTGAATTTTTTCATGGCACAACAACATGCGATGTCAGCCTGGTTCAAAATAAATCAACCTTCAATCTTCCGAAAGGACAGAATCAGCTACTTGATGCCCTATGTGAAACTATAGAGTCCATTGATTTAAACCAGATTAAATGCAATAAAAAGGGAAATTTGTCAATCAATGAAAGCAATGCACTATATATACGCGAATTGAAATCAAATGATGAAATAATTATCAAAGAAGCTGACAAAGGAGGAGCTGTTGTTATTATGGAAAAAAATTTTTATGAAAAGCGGATTGAAACTATGCTAAATGATTCACAATTTTACCGAAGGGCTAATGATGATCCATACAAGAAATCTATGCAAAGAATCAAAAGATTGGTAAGTGGAAATTTATTTGAAAATCTTACAATGAAGGAAAAAGACTTTTTGACAAAATTTGATTATAAAGGAAGCAATTTCTATGGATTACCAAAAGTGCACAAATCTGAGCATATAAAGAAATCAATTAATGAGCAAAACTCCGATTACATTCGTTGCATCAATCCTCCAGATTTGAAATGTCGTCCTATTGTTGGTGGACCGAACTCTCCAACACAGCGACTAAGTAGACTACTTGACATGATATTGAAACCACTTTGCAGCTTTATAGAAAGTTACGTAAGAGATGACTTGCAGTTTCTCAAATTTTTACCAAATCATGCTCATGAAAACACCAAATTGGTGACATTTGATATAGTGAGTCTTTACGCAAACATACCTCATGGGAATGCAGGCTATCAAATATTGGATAACAAAGCACTCCGACAAAATTGATGAACGTTTCAAATACGAATTTATACTTCATGGTATAGAATTGATTTTGACGAATAACAATCTTGCATTCGGTGAACATTATTACACTCAAATAAAGGGAACAGCGATGGGCACAGTTGTTGCGCCCACATATGCAACACTTGCCCTTGCATTCCTAGAATTAAAACTATATGAAAAAATTGAATCGCTGTGGGGTGAAGAAACATCGAATTATGTTAGAAATAACTGGAAGCGATACCTGGATGATTGCTTCATTCTATGGACTCTGGACGATGAAAAATTGAAAACTTTTGCACAAATTTTGAATCAATTAGATAGCAACATACAATTCACAATGGAGATGGATGACAATCAAATTTCTTTTTTGGATATTATGGTTATAAAAGAAAATAACAAAATTGTCACAGATATGTTCTATAAACCAACAGATACACACCAATACCTCCACTTCCATTCCAATCACCCCCGTCATACGAAGCGAGCCATCCCCTATAATCTTGCAAGAAGAATCTGTACTATAGTGAACGATGAATGCCGAAGAGAAATCCGCTTGCATGAATTGAAAGCATTTTTGATCAATCAAAAGTACCCCATTGATCTTATTTCGGATGGTTTTAAAAAAGCGAAGGAATTGAATCGAGCAGAACTTCTAAACGCAAAGTCAAGCGATGGCAAAGTATCTACATTACCTTTTGTTTCTGCATATAACCCTAGAAACACAAATGTAACTGCAACAATAAATTCTATCAACACAACATGAAAATTGATCAACAAACCAAACATGTATTTGAGAACAAGAAATTTATCATCAGCAAAAGACAACCTTCAAGTTTGAAACGCATATTGTGCAAATCCCAATACAATACTAATGACAAAATAATGGTAACCAAATGCAATGACAAGAGGTGTGGTACATGTAACTACATCAAGGAAGGTGACACATATAACTTCAACGGCAAACTATTCAAAATAAAACAAAGCATGAATTGCTCGACACAAAATGTCATATATGTCATCACATGTAATGGATGCAATGAATATTACATTGGGGAAACTCGGAATACCTTGAGGGAACGCTGCCGAATTCATAAAGAACAAATAAACATTCCGGAATATCGAAAAATTAGCCTAAGTGAGCATATCGATGAATGTGGCCAAGGGAAACTTTCTATATATCCATTCTACAAGATATTTTGCAATGATAGCACAGATATCATCAGAAAAATGAAAGAAAGATATTTCATTGACTTGTACAAACTAAAGCTAAATGCTAAATGACACTCATGCAGATAGTTATTAACGACAATTCCAAAATTACTTGTAAATGATGTAAATAATCATTTATCTGTTCTATGCACCTGAAGAAGGATTAAATCCGGAAAGCGCTTGTGCAAGAAAGAATTGTTTTTTAGTAGTTCGATTTTCAAATCAAAAGCAATTTCTTTTATATATATAATATAGAAACATGTTATATAATACCATTATAAACCATTATATTATATATTATATATTATTATATATATTTACATAATATCAGCATATTATAGCATAGTTACGATGCTCGAAATAATTAGAAAATTTCAGACATCTGCACACCGTGTAAAACATCTGACGTAACAGTAAGGTTATGTAACATGCTCATCAAAGAGAAAAGAAATAATTCATCAATCTTCTATATTTCGATTCTCCCAAAGGAACTCATGACAACAAAGTCTTTAAAGGACAGAGTAACATAAAATATCTGTACACACGTATTCAATCAAGGTCGTGGAAAAAGACGTTGCTCGCCAGACAGTCAATAGAGATGCAAAAAGGGATTTGCGATCATCGAGAAGATGTTTTTAGTTACAGGTAAACCGACCGTGTGCAGGAGAGTGTTTTTTGATTTCTTATAAAAATTTTTTCAAGAATAAAATGTCAATCGCTTTGATGCACCACAATGCCCTAGCACTTCTATCCTTGAATATAGTGGAGATTGGCAGGCATGAATTGGTTCTGACTGGGGCACCGCGTTACTTTGACTCTTGATTTCTTTTGATTCTCTTTTATATATTCTGTATTACATAGTTTAAGGTATAGCATTTGATATTTCAGGATTTATGTCTAAAAAAATGCATTGCTCTAGCTGTAAAAAACACTAAACACGGGAGTCAGATTTAAAACACACAAGCTTCCGTTGTTTAGATGACTCCTTAGAGTTCAAAAAATCACGCTGATTTTTGTTCAGAATAAACTTTATGATTTGAGAAATAGCACTATGACAGCTGCGACAACATGAAGAATCGCCACAATAGTGACAGGCGACATTTCTTGTACTAAGATTTCTTGTACTAAACTCATGTTACTACAAAGGAGTCTCATGATGGGGGAGGTTCAATATTGCCACCAGCACGCTAGGAAGAATCGAAATTGCTACAATAGGCATATTCTTAATTGGCATCATCGAAAGAAGAATTATGCGCCTTCCAATGGCTCATGGTCACTATCATCAGCAGATAAATCATAAGTATATTCTTCATCGCTGTGATCATGGTCACATGAAACATGGTCATGGTGACTATCATCGCCAGTTAAATCATACGTATATTCATCATGGCTGTAATCATCGCCAGTTAAATCATACGTATATTGTTCATCGCTGTGATCATGGTCATTGTAACTATCATCGCCAGTTAAATCATACGTATATTCCTCATGGCTGTGATCATCACCAGTTAAATCATACGTATATTCATCATGGCTGTAATCATCACCAGTTAAATCATACGTATATTCTTCATCGCTGTGATCATGGTCATGGTCATGGTGACTATCATCGCCAGTTAAATCGTACGTATATTCTTCATCGCTGTGATCATGGTCATGGTCATGGTGACTATCATCGCCAGTTAAATCGTACGTATATTCTTCATCGCTGTGATCATGGTCATGGTCATGTTGACTATCATCGCCAGTTAAATCATACGTATATTCTTCATCGCTGTGATCATGGTCACATGAATCATGGTCATGGTCATGTTGACTATCATCGCCAGTTAAATCATACGTATATTCATCATGGCTGTAATCATCGCCAGTTAAATCATACGTATATTCATCATGGCTGTAATCATCGCCAGTTAAATCATACGTATATTCTTCATCGCTGTGATCATGGTCATGGTGACTATCATCGTCAGTTAAATCATACGTATATTCTTCCACGCTGTGATCATGGTCACATGAATCATGGTCATGGTCATGGTGACTATCATCGACAGTTAAATCATAGGTATATTCATGATGGCTGTAATCATCGCCAGTTAAATCATACGTATATTCATCATGGCTGTAATCATCGACAGTTAAATCATAAGTATATTCATCATGGCTGTAATCATCGCCAGTTAAATCATACGTATATTCTTCATCGCTGTGATCATGGTCATGGTCATGGTGACTATCATCGCCAGTTAAATCATACGTATATTCTTCCACGCTGTGATCATGGTCACATGAATCATGGTCATGGTCATGGTGACTATCATCGACAGTTAAATCATAGGTATATTCATGATGGCTGTAATCATCGCCAGTTAAATCATACGTATATTCATCATGGCTGTAATCATCGACAGTTAAATCATAAGTATATTCATCATGGCTGTAATCATCGCCAGTTAAATCATACGTATATTCTTCATCGCTGTGATCATGGTCATGGTCATGGTGACTATCATCGCCAGTTAAATCATACGTATATTCTTCATGGCTGTGATCATGGTCATGGCTGTAATCATCACCAGTTAAATCATACGTATATTCATCAAGGCTGTAATCATCGCCAGTTAAATCATACGTATATTCATCATGGCTGTAATCATCGCCAGTTAAATCATAAGTATATTCTTCATCGCTGTAATCATGGTCACATGAATCATGGTCATGGTCATGGTGACTATCATCGCCAGTTAAATCATACGTATATTCATCATGGCTGTAATCATCGCCAGTTAAATCATAAGTATATTCTTCATCGCTGTAATCATGGTCACATGAATCATGGTCATGGTCATGGTGACTATCATCGCCAATTAAATCATACGTATATTCTTCATGGCTGTAATCATCGCCAGTTAAATCATACGTATATTCATCAAGGCTGTAATCATCGCCAGTTGAATCATAAGTATATTCTTCATCGCTGTAATCATGGTCACATGAATCATGGTCATGGTCATGGTGACTATCATCGCCAATTAAATCATACGTATATTCTTCATGGCTGTAATCATCGCCAGTTAAATCATACGTATATTCATCATGGCTGTAATCATGGCCAGATGAATTATGGGTATGTTCATGGTCGCTATCATCGCCAGTTAAATCATGGGTGTGTTCTTCATCGCTACCTTCATGGTCACATGAATCATTGTCGCTATCATCGCCAGTTAACTCATATGTATATTCATACGTATATTCTTCATCGCTACCTTCATGGTCACTATCATTGCCAGGTAAATCATGGGTATGTTGATAGTCACTATCATTATCATTACCAGCTAAATCATACGTATAGTCGTCATAGTCGTAACCATAAGAATATTCTTTATAGTCAGAGTCGTCATGATCGATGGGCTCAGTAGTATCGGTGGTGATGTCGTTAGAAGCCAACGCATGGCCATAATGTTTGTCATAATGGAGTCCTCGACCATGAACATTTACACAAATTGTACTGAATGTAGATAGAATGAGGAGACAGGCGAGTAGATTTCCATGCTTCATTTCCATTTTCTGCAAAGAAAACAGCCGTGCAGTATAAGATTTCAAATCACACATGTTCTCGTGACATTCTTCAATATCAATGATATGCATGCAAAACAAAAGCGACATTTGAACACATGTAGTATAAAGAAAATAGATCTTAGGTTTCCTGGAGAAGTCAAGTGATGCACAACTAGCAAAAAACTCATAAGGCAACTCATTCCATTTACAGATAATGCGAACAGAAAAGCTATTTTCCTAATCTTTTCACTTCGTGATCGATGAGTTTCTCAATGTCATTGAGTGACCGTCTCTGCAGATCTCCAGTCCTCTTAAAATAAATCGCTTCACCTTCGATCATTCCAATCATCAGTTTGTGAACATAACACACAGCAAGATAGATTCTTCTTTCCTTCAATGGAAAAAGACTCAATATCCTCAGTCGATCTTCATAGTCTACTTCTTTCAGTCCTGGAATTCTGCGCGTGGATTTACGTTGGTCAGCTTCCACTTTTTTTCTTTCTGTAGATAGGATGACCAGATGCATGAAGCATATTCAGTTATTGGCCGGACATGTGTGCAGAACATCCGAATGTAGGATCTCTTTTTCTCAAACAACGCAAGAGTATGTACGACATTCTGCTTGCCTGCTGACTACCCCTTCAATATGTTTGGAAAAGTTGGTGGTCACTTAATATCGGCCTTTTAAGCTATACCGTGAATGAGGAAAACATGATTGTTTTAAAAATATCACTCAAATTATATTGTAGGCCTAAAGAATTGCAGGTCTATTTTTCTGTTGTTAGCCAAGTGTCACCCTATTTGACACATAAACTCCCATGCATGGGAAGGTTTTTAGGAGAAATTTTCAATTTCTTTTGTAATTTCATCGAAAAACATTGCTACTTGTTGAAATGTGATGCTTTTTGTTCACAAATATAATGGAACTAGGACAGCGAATTGAAATTATGACTTTTATTTAGTTGAAATCAACTGATTTTAAAATATTGATAAACAACTCAATTTTCAGATGTGATAGCAGAAATTTGAAACAGACTGTTTATATTTGCCCCTTCAGAGAATCATTAAATCTTTGCATTATGAAAGAGATGTCGAGAATCACACTGTCAGCCAATATTGATCACGTTGAATTGTTTTCGTGAGGACTACTGGCGAAAGCCAACGCCAAAACTGATATTATATGCCAATTTAATCAATATGAAACATCAGGTTTCTCATGGCATGATGTGCACAAAAATTGAATTACAACTTCAGCACAAATAGTGCAATTTAAAATATGGTGATTCGAGGCATTTTGTTAATATGCATCGATCTTGCGTTCCATGGTGCTCATTACTACGTTATGAGTAGTAGGTTATTGACTTTTAATAGTCAAACTTACAATTTTGAATTCGACTATATTGCACAGAAGTCTAAAAGATTTTGCAAAGAATCAATAAGTTTACAACTATAAACATTGCGTAAATTTGAAATTAAGCTACGAATCAATCCAGAATGATAATACATTTTAATTCATTAAAGAACAAGTACGGTGGAATTATGTTTCAGATATTTAATTGAATTTGGTTAGAATGTATTTATCGCAATCAAGTGAATTCAGTCATTTCAGCAAATGAAAGGAGAGTTCTAATCTACTCGACTTCAGAAAGTTCATTCACCATTTATGTCTAATTTAATACAAAATACAACTGCCGCTTAAAAATATGTAGTATACCTGCTACCGTTGATTTTAAAGTAACAAAAGTAGCAAACATGAGCTATATATGAAATGTTCCACTAAAATTTAAGATCAGTCCTTCCACATCATTTGGCAGCGAATCATCATTGCTGCGAAATGAAGGGAAAAGAAATTAGATAGTAACCAATAGAATTCAAGGTGATTTGGCAGCCGATGGCAGCAAATGACCTACCAGACAGTCGGATTTCATCCAGGCTACCAAATGAACGCGGTCTGGTAGTCAAATAAGCCAAGTTGGTCTTCATTTGGGAAGAAATTGGTTTCATTTGGTAGCTGACGGTTTACAGTGTAGGGTAATCCAATTGATATTTTTGCTGTAAGAAATATCCATGATGCACTTTCGAATATTTTATTATCCTTCTTTGAAGAATAATGGAAATCTCGCGACGCGTCCATAGCAATCCACATTTCAGAGTACAATCAGGAATGTAGGAATGCTACAGGAACTTTGAATGTATGCAAGTAATAGCCTATACAATTTAGCGGCATTTTACTTGCCAAGAAATCTCATGTGGTACTTCTATGGGACATTATTAATTAGAATTGTCCACTTACATGTAGGCTTGCAATGCTTAGTCTATGGAACAATAATATCGGATAATGAAACTTTGTACATTAACATTTGCTTTTGAGGACAATAGTATATGACATTTGAGGGCGTGCAAGCGCGGAATGTGCATCACATTGTTGGGCAGATAAACCTATGTTAATTATATATTTTGAGCAATTGAAATAGACTGATTAGATTATTGTAGTATTGAAGTTACTGCATAGACTTCTAAATTGCAAACAAATATCATATTACAGAAAGTCTATGGTTTGATGTAGATGTGTAAATAGACAATGGAAATGCCAAATGAGACTTCTCGGTAAGTAATGAACAGATCGTCGGCTGCTAATGGGGCCTCTGATTTGTACATTGCTTACTTTGAAATCTCATATGGTATTCCTACATTGTTGCTCTTTTTCCACATTAACCACATTGTGCCACAGCTAAATTACGCACAATAATGTAGGACGATGCAGCATTGTAGGAAAAAAGTAGGCATTTAGGACATATGTCATGAGCTCATATGTGGATATGCGCTCAGAGAGATTTCTCTATAAAATATCTTTCACATGAATTGATGCAAATACAGTGCATCTTCGATTATCCGGATGGTCAAAACCCAATAGGTCAGTCAAAGATCCGGATAAGCGAATTTTTAAATCCCATGTTAGCAAAAGCTTGTGGGCTTAGGTCAAAGACATTTGATTATATACCAAAAACCCCTAGAATATGATCTACATATATCTATGTAATCTGTATGTATATATATCCATCCTGCATACCTACCTAGAATGTAATATTTGATATATTTGCTTCCGATTCTGCGACTGTCTCATGAAATTATGAGCATTAATTGTACATGTTTGCCATATGTTCACTGTCGTTCCTATTAAAGCACATACATGCACGTATACAGACAATGACCGTGGACTGAGACCATGAATTGAAAGTGATTTATCAGAGCTGTATCCCAGCTTTGACTAGCATGCATAGCCTACTTAGTTATGCTCCAACCATTTAGCTGCTTGTCTATTATTTGGCTCAGTGAACGAATGGAACCGCACATTGAGCAAAAATTCATTGCTGGTAAAGCAAGAGTACTTCGTGTATGTGTTACCTAAAGAGGAGAGAAATGCTAAAATGAACATTTGATTCCATGTATGTACATGCACATGTTTTGATGGAATCACGGAGAATCGAACGGATTCTGAAATTACGTCCGGATAATCGAAATCCGGATAATCGAAGATGCACGGTAGTGCATCATCACTGCGAGATCCATTGTCTACTTATATTTCTAAACCTATGGTTGAATAATGTCGGATAATAACAATGTGCACATTGTACTAAATGTGGTATTCATGCCTTCACATCATAGCATTCTATGATGGTTGCCGGAATCGGAAATTTCCAATTCGTGCCTGCCAATTTCAATGTCTTTTCAATGGTTCTACGACTTTCCATTTATGCCCTGCGTTTTCACGAGTACCTTAAATATGATACTCGTCTACTGTGCTGTGCGCCCTCGAATATCTTCCAATTTGTGCCCTGGACAGATAGCTGTAGTTCCTATATAATTTCTTTGATGATGCCGTTAGCCAGAGCTGACAACAATCGTCTTTGTTGCCGGCTTCTGAATTAGAAATCACTAGGCATGCATGTAGTCCGAAACTGCATTGAATCAAAACATTCACTGCAAGAGCAACCATGCTTAGCTTTTTCAAGAATCACTTATTCTTAAGCATGACTCATGGATCTAGGCATGATTATCATACTGCTGACTTTCATTGAACGAAGATTTAAGAACATTCTTATGATGTCGACCAACATCATCCTTGCAATATACACGTATGTGAATAACTATAAAGCTGAAATAGAATGTAATGTTAACGTTTTGCATAGTATTGGCGTAGCCATAGAAATAAGAGAAAAAAAGATTGAGATTTGCAATTAGCAAATTAGTGAAATTTCGACGGGCATTTATTAAGTAACTCTTTAAACACAGTGCTGATAAATCGCCTGCGTTAGTGCGCCTGAAATGATTAATAATTACTGATGTTTGTAAACACAATATAAATACACTGTAGAATTATTCAATATTGAGTTGCATTCTCATAATGGATGAAAGAACACCTATTCAGGTCTGTTTCCATTTTTCAACTGAGGATGCAACCCAATATTTGATAATTCTATTTACATAGAAATAGATTGTTTATCTGAAGTTGACTAGAATGGTAATTGACCCATGTTTGCGCCACATCCGTGCGAAAAAATTTGGGGGATGGAGAACCACTAAAAAGCTTAGAATTACACATGTGATTGATTCTAACCCATGATTCGGACGTTGACAAGTATACTCACTGAAAATGCGAGCGATTTATGTGCCGAGATTGTGCATTGCTTGAAGCTATACTTCCATTCTAGAGGTTTTATTGTTATCAAATTCTATGGGTGTAGCTATGTAGACAATGTATGAGTTTCGTGGTGGAATGGTTCGGCATCTGAATGACGCTATAACAAAGAATCTGACTGCACACTATCACTCATGATAACAGTAGCATTCAATCTTTGCAAAGGAGTATAGATAGTGTTATTATACCTACGGACAACAGTAATTGTTCACCAAACTCTTCTTAAAGAGGCTAGACATTGACAGTGGTGATTTGTCTGTCGAAAGAGAAATTAAGCATATAACTGCTCAATTGAAATTTAATAAACAATTGACCATGATTGAGAACAAATATAGTGAGTCCATGTTCTGGATGAAATCATGAAGTCGAAATGCAGTTACCCTAAACCCAGTGCGCCATACATCCTACCGAAAGATCACGCAAATGAAGACACAGAATTAGATTTATCTGCGCGCGTCATCGGTTTCCTAGAAAGGAAGGGTTATACGTAGCCTTAATATCGAAATGGCACATCACAGAGTTAGACAACTTGCTCCTTCTTGAATGGATAGTTCGTGTATTACTTGCTATTGGAAATGGCAAACAATAAGCTGTCAGCAGGGGACAGTAGAGCCAGTGAGACATGCGTGCGTGCTGTGATATCACGTCGCACACACCAAAACACACATCGATGGGTGGCTTCGATTCAGTGTATGCACTATACAGTGAGAAATGCCGAGGAGAGGATCATCAAGTGAACTAATTTTCGTGCGCCTGCTACTTTTTTTAATAATGATCGGAAGGGCCAACATTATGGAGAAAACTTGTGCGCGATGATCTGAATTCTTTAAATCTGAAGGAATTGTGGCAATCGAAGCATTTTGCTTGAACTCACATTAACAGATAAACAAAATATTTAATTCTGTGAATGGAGATCTCAAAGGACACCCCATAATTGCAGCATTCGACGAACCAACTGCCAAACTTTCAAGAGTATTGTCAAATCATCTCCAAAACCAGATCAAATGACTTCACATATATCAAGGACCGATAATTTTATACTATAGTTGTCTGATCGCAATAATTTCTCATTCCAAATTGCTGGGTTTGCATAATTTGAAGTTACTAACTTATACGAATCAATAACACTTGATATATCGACGCTGTGGCCTTGTGGTAGAGTGTTCGCTCTGCGTCCGAGAGACCTTGGTTCAAACCTTGGTCGGGTCAAATCTAAGACTTTTAAAATAGGTACACTCTGCATTCTTGCTAAACACTCAGCACAAAACTAATGGGAGTGGGATAAATAGCAGCTCGGCCACATGGAAGAAAGGCTCCGTGCCTAATGTGCTTCCGAGTATAAACAAGGTTCATTTATTCATTCATGCCAGTGATGCTTCTATTGGTATGTAGAATTTTCTATTGGTATGTAGAAATGGCATTAGAAATTTTCTGCAAAATACGATTTGGTAGAGATATAAGGTCATTAACATCTAAATATAACTCTCATAGTGTCTGAATCTGTTGGGTTTCTATGACGCTCTTTATTCAAATTCATATGCTGATTCATTAGAGAAGAAATGTCAGCTTTCTATGATAATTTGTAGATTTTTCTTTCATGCAACCTGTAGTGTTAAGTAGGCGAAGCGTCACAAATTCTGATACATCGACGAATTCTCATTGACATGGATAGGAGAGCAGACATCAGCGCAACTTAAAAAGCTCAAGTTCTTATTTTACACGAAGAAGGTTATCGACAAAATGCAATCGCCGATCGATTGTTATTGTCTTGCTCTCCAGTGAATCGCATTATCCACCGAGTGATTTCTGAAGAGCGCAAAGGTCCGAATAGAAAAACTACCCGACGAGATGATGCTCTTTTGAAGCGATTGCTGAATAGTCAACCTTTCATTACATCTTCTAAAGTCAAAGCTGTGCTTCCTTCGTTTTCCAACGTGTCGACACGCACCATCAGAAGAAGATTACAGGTTGATCTCAAGCCCTTGATGCCGAAGGCAGCTGTGAAACGCCGTATTGAATTTTGCCGAAAATATGCTCATTGGACATCGGAAGACTGGGCAAAAGTGCTATTTTCCGATGAGAGTACTTTTAGACAATTCAATAATGTGCGGGGCCTTGTCCGTCGACCTCCTGCATCAAATCCCTACGATCCGCGATTTGTAACAACGACTGTAAAGCATTGCCCACAAATTATGGTTTGGGGATGTTTCTCCTACGGTGGCCGCGGTGGTCTCTATTTTGTCCCAAAAGGTCAAATGATGAATTCTCAACGATACCAGAATGTTCTGTGTGACAAAGTGCCTCTCTGGATGAATGTCCTATCATGCGAGATATTTCAACACGACTCCGCACCATGTCATAAAGCAAAAACTGTGACTGAGTGGCTGAACACCAATCAGATCGAAGTGCTTGATTGGCCGAGTTACTCACCCGACTTGAATCCGATTGAAAATTTGTGGGCAATTATGAAGGAAAAAATATCAAAGATTGAAATCACATCCCTCAGTCATCTTGAGGAAGTGATATAGTCTGTTTGGTGCCGTGACATCAGTGCCCAACTGTGCAAAAACCTTGTATTTTTATGCCAAACCGTATCAAAAAAGTTTTGAAAAACAAAGGACACGCTACAAAGTATTGATTTTCCTGTATTGATGCTCTTTGATTTGCGTGTTACACATTGTTTTCTGATATTTTGTAATCAAATAATCGATGATGCATGTGCATATTTTGGTTTAATGATGATTTCCCTCTTTTTTTACAAGATAATTAAAAATTTCTAATGCCATGGCCAATACTGTATGATGTTTTGCGATTTTTTCTTGAGTAATATCGCCAAAATGATCATTTCTTCAAACCCGTGAATAATGCTGTTCAACCTGTGGAAATGGCCTTGACTTGTGATCGCACTGTTGTTAATGGTACTCAATAGAAGGGAAATATAGGGCTGGCAATGGGGAATTAGCTCAGAATCACCTCAGCTTGCAATTATTTACATTGATTATCTTTAATCTGACACACATGATAAGTTTTGCTCTGAGGTCTATGACGACGCTAAATCACTGATGCAGCTTGTGTTGATTGCGATATACATGTATATTTTGATGGTTATTGTTTCCATTCCAGACTGTTTAGCAAGTCGACTCATGGTGTAACTATTTTCCATTGCACTATTCTTGGTGAGATGAGACGAGCTGACTTCAGATCCACTACACAAGAAGACAAAGTTTACTCGTTTAATTTAATAAGGGAAAAATTTATGAGAAACGGACATCCTAGGCGTTGTGTGTTGAGTCCTCTTTTAAGAAAGTCTGATCCCTCAACAAACCTCCAGATGCTAAGAACCTGCATCAAGTGTCCTTAGGTTGATGAAGTCACCAATGGACATTACACTTCTTTCTTAAAAAGATTGGGAATTGACGATTTGGTAAACTCATGGTTTCACGGTGGACAATCTTTAAATTGAATTTTTTATCCACCTAAAGAGAAACTCAAAAAGAGATAACACAATCGCTGTAATTCGAAATATGTTTTTTATCAGCTTAATTGCAATTTGTGTGATAAGATTTACATTAGGCAAACTAAGCGCCTCGACAAGTCTCGTCTTAACGAGCATTTGTTCTTTCAAATTCCTCTGATTCTGTTGTTCCTGATCATGTTATCACCAAAGATCCAGGTACTCAACTAAATGAAAAATCATTTATTCCGGCATAAAGAACTGCCAAAAGATGTCCAAACTCGAGTCGCTGTACACAAGCAGCAATACTCTTCATAACTTATGAAAATTGCGAGGATGTGCAACTTAACATTCTGTAATTATTTTTCATTATTTCTTTACTTTACTGTTTTTCTTTTTAATAGTATGCTTCCTCTGTATTTTTACCTTCAATTTACGGTATTTGTTTTGAATGATCTATTGATCATTAGTGTAAATTCTGTTTTCGATCTTCTTTGATTGCTTATCACTTTACGTGCGTGATTCAGGCGAACAGGCGAAAGGTCGCACGTCTCAAATAAACACTTGGTGCCCGTTGAAATGTCTGAGTCTAAGCATATGTATTACGGTGAAAATTGTACTTGTAGATATCTGCATTATCACGGCCATCAGGACCCGCCATGGTCAAACAGCCTCAAAATCTAGGGGCACTTTTGAACATAAGTGAATCATCCGTTGTTTCCACTTTCGTTGATAAATATTATTTTTCTCTTCAATTATTTCTCTTGCTACAATGATTAAACTATGGCTTCGGCCTGACCATCAGCCTTAATACTCATTGTGCGTCATCCGGCTATGGTATAATGTTGAAAAAAGAAGGCAACAGTGCATCTCGTAATGATGGTATTTGTATCCATGCATGTAAAATATATTTTATATTTCGGCTGAAATGTGCGGTCGGGGAAAGATTCCCTATTATCAATCATGTAAACGGTATAAAATAAGAAATAATGACGTATATATATTATATATAATATGCAATTTTCAAATATTTAATTTAAAATTTTTAAATAGAGCTTGACACTTGAATTAATTTAATGAGAACCTGACGTATTTTAATTAGAGCTTGATTTAATTTAAATATAAGTTAAAAAGGTGTAGATGCTCACCTAACATGTAAGTACTTGGTCAATTTGTTGCTGAAATAACACTTTATCGACGTTTCTGTGACTGTCTATATTGGTGGTGTGACCGGAAACCGAACCAAAGCTGCAGTTGTCTATAATATCATAAACGATCTACTTTGCTTTGGAAACTGTGACGGTTTCACAAGCTTTCACATTTTCAGTAATTCAACATTTCCTTAAAGTTTTTCAGTTAATCTAATTACCAAAATTAGACTGCTGCTGAAACATTGTTATTTTGAGCAATAAAGCATTGTTTAAACAATGCCTAAAATCTGTATTCGTTATTGCAATGTCGTGCTTCTTTTTGATGTACAATTTCATTTCAAGAGAAAGATCGTGAAAGAAACTATCAATCAAAAGCGACAACATCGATGTACACTAGTAGTCTGGACACTAGAAAAACCTAAATGTAACGAAGCTGTTGCTGACGTCTACCTGTAGGCGCCTGGTAGGAATACAAACGTGTTACTTTTCACTCCTATGTCCTCCTTGACCAATTTCAATTTTACGTTAAACTTCAATAAAGTCAACTAAACAATGTAACAGTTTAAGGATTTTTTATGTCATTCAGTGTATAATGGCAATCATATAATCAAATTCAAATATTCTTTCAACATGCGAAACATCTTTCAATTATTCGGTTAAATGAAAAATGGAAATCAATGATATTCAAAAATATCTGTAAGGTGCATGAAGCAACTGGCTTTATCAGTCAAATTATTTAACATGTTAATCAAAAAGTAACGAATCATCGTTAATCAAAAGCAACGATTCATCAAGCTGCTATATTTCCTTTTCACCAAAGGAACACATAATAACAAAGTCTTTAAAGGAAATATTGACATAAAAACTCAAAAATGTCTGACAAAATAGTCTGCTATAAAGTCGGTTGCAAAGCACACAAGCTTCCGATCTTTCGATGAATCCCTATTGTTCAACAAAAGAAGAATCTTCACCAGAACGTGTACTTCATGACCTGAGAAATAGCACTATGACAGCTGTAATCTAAAGAACTATCGTAATCATAGCATGTGATAATTTCTTGCAATCAAAAACGGGCAAAATCTAATCAGAACTACAATCATTGAGAACTGCCATTGCAGGAATGATCAAGACTTGAATACTACGAACTGCTCTAATACGTGTAGTCATCGTAGCTGGTATCATCGGAAGAATCATAGCTGTAATCATCGTAGCTGGTATCATCGGAATAATAATAGGTGGAATCATCGTAGCTGGTATCATCGGAATAATAATAGGTGGAATCATCGTAGCTTGTATCATCGGAATAATAATAGGTGGAATCATCGTAGCTTGTATCATCGGAATAATAATAGGTGGAATCATCGTAGCTTGTATCATCGGAATAATAATAGGTGTAATCATCGTAGCTTGTATCATCGGAAGAATAATAGGTGTAATCATCATAGCTGGTATATTCATATGTATAGTTGCCATCACCGCTGTAATCATACGTATTATCAGTATTATCGGTATAATTGAAACTATTAACAGTATCGTTATACGTGGCAGAATGATTGTGGAGTCCTCGACCATGAATATTCACACATAGTGCAATCAATGTAGTCAGAAAAAGGAGCCAGGAGAAAAGATTTCCGTACTTGAATTCCATTATCTGCAAAGAAGACTGTGGTGCTTTATACGTTTTCCAGTATGCTTGCGACAATGAACAATTTCAATTATATGCATGCAAATATTAGCGACATGCACTACACGTAGCTAGAAGATAGTAGGTCTGAAATTTCATAGACAAAAGGGAAATCATAGGAATATCGTTTCAATGCTGTTACTGGATTATTATGACTGTACACATTATTTCATGTGAATCGGTATTCCCTGTGCAAATTCACCTGAGTACTATTCAGTACTCAGCAGTATTCTTTCTATGTTCTTGCTTCAATATGGCGCACCGAATATTTGGAAATAGATATTGAATTGAAACAGTTCAAACTTCAAACACTTAAAGCTGATAGGCCAAATTAAACTTTTCAGTTTTTACCGTCAAACAATTCCCATTCATCCTGTTCATGAAGACATGCTGAAATAACTTTGGAATGTACAAACAAGTTTATCGAGAAAAGTTATTCTTAGTGTTGCATGAAATTAGGCTTTGATGGGGTCGCCAGATTCGGAAATGATTGTCTCTATAAAATTTAGATTTCAATTATTATTTCGGTTTCTGGCAGAACAATTTTTAAAGTCTTGTCGCATTTTCTCTCCAATCACAAGCCTGAGAAACCCGAAAAACAGAACTCGGACTTCTTGGAGTTGAAGCAAACAAATTCTGGGAATCTGCTAGAACCTATTAAGAAAATCTATTGCTCTACGAGTGATTCTCTCTTTGTTCTCTTGTCATGTAGATCGATCTTCATTTTTTGTGTTAACATTATGGAACATGATTCACAAAATTGTTCAAAATCGAAGAAATCTACAAAAGAATTCAAAAGATGATTAGGCACACTACACGTAAGTAGCAAAACATGAGAAAACGTATATTTATGATTAGAAAATGAAAGATTCTAGGGTGCGTATGTAATCAGGAAAAAAAGAGTTTCACTCCCACTTTTTTAATTGCTTATCCCACAAGATTAATTGCGATGAATCAGTGAGTTAAACATGATTTGGCAACTGACCAGTGCATGAGTAAAAAATCACCGAATCAGTCCTGTTGCGTTTTCAAATTGGACATTTGAACGCTGACTGTTATGTAATAAGACTAATTAATGTATTGTTATAACAGGAAATAGACAAATTTGATGCACATATTTGGGACAATTGAGTGTCTATCTATTGGTGAATTTTAGATATACTTTAGGCCACAGATCAAGTAAATTATCATTTCATGTTGTCTCAAGTTTCCAGCTTGCATTACCTTCATAAAGATTAGATATTACTTCATTGCTGAAACTTGCCAAACGCAAAAGTGAGGAAGACAGCGATGAATAGGTGTGATTTTCTTTTGTCATCAATATATAAAACTTTGTATTAGTTGTTCTCTACTCTGTTGGCCTGACGACGTGTACCTGGGAAGGCATGAAAATTCGACTTGTAAATTTCATAAGCTTTTTTTGAAAATGTTTACGCTGGTTGCAAGAACTTGCTTTCTTAAGATTCAAGTTCAGTAATTCGACGGAATCGAAACGTTGCCTTTAGTGGAAATTGAGCAAGACGATAACCATTAATGACTAAGCTATAAAGCTACCTACTTAACTTTAACACAAAGACTTTAATCATACTTTAGAATTTAATGTGTTGATGACCTAACATGTCGAGATTCAGCGTTTGTAGGTTTTCAACCATAAAGCTGTCATAAATTTTAACTCAATTCAGTCAATCATATTTTGCAATGAATTTCAAATGCAATGAATTCTGCAATGAATTGTCAAATGAATTTCAAATTATTACAGCAATTAATTTGTACATTTTGTAAAAAGCCTAGATCATGATAGTTTGATTGCAAGAGAGTGCTGACGCATTATGAATTTTTGGATACTCTTAAGGAATAAGAGGCAATATGTGGATCTGTCGCTGTATAGCAGCAAATGATAAATTTTATATTTGCTCTTGTGATTTATATTAATATTACATTTACATTACTTAATTACTTAGTTTTATTACATTACTTAGTTTTGTATTAATATTTCGAACATGCTATAATCCAATTAACGAATAGAAGAAGCTAGGAAATTGGATTACCAGGAAGTTTGATGATTCATGGGATAGTAAATGAAATTTCCATTTATCTGGTTACTATATTAAGTCATCAATCTCCATTAAAACAGATGTATATGAAACGTTTTAATATCTTAGACGGCAATTTATTTGTGAACTATCAAATTCGAATCAAATTTGGTGAATGTGCCACGGAAAAAACAGAAATTCAATTTTAAAAGCACCTACCACAGTAGAAATTTTCGCAACAGATAATTGTGCAGAAATCAGAATTATGATTCTATGAGTCTCAACAGAATTATTATATAGACAAATTTAAGAATGACAAGTGTCGACCACATGCATGCCCTCGTTTCAGAGCTTTCTCAAATGTCACATCAGAATTAAGAAAATACGATGCATGCGACAATTGTGAGCATGCTTAATTCTTGTTTATTCAAATGTAGTTGATTCAAAAACACTATTGAGCTCATTCAGAGAATCAGATGGTCAAGCAAAAGTCATTCACAGATGTACCTATTATTTTTGCTAATATTGCACAGTTCTTTGGATTGAATAATCATTATTTGCGACACATCGTGGGAATCGTCTCCATTAATGTTTGCATTTGTCTTTCTTTGACGTTTGCCCTTTGAATAATCATTTATCTCTAAACTGATGTCCAAATTCATACAGTCATAGCTCGGATAGACAAGCAAGCAAGTTTTTTATTCAGAGACTCCTCCGCATGGGAATGTTGTTAGTTTACTTTGAGTTATCGACAAAATAAGACGCAAGCAATCAAAATGCAGCACATGTTCAACTCTATTACGACTACTCAAGATTGCATAGAATTGGAGCCGACCGATGTCTCGTCAACAATTGGTCATTGGATTCTCACAATATGACTATCTAACTGAAAATGATACAGTATGGCTACATGAATTTCACCTTCATCAAATAATAGCGGTTGCATCTTGTTTATCATGTAAATGCATAATTTTGGTGGTAGCATGGGTGAAAAGGGAAAACTACTTTCGCAGGAAGGTTGTTCTCGACTCGTAAATCGAATTATTTAAAACATGACGAGAAAGTGTAGTCTGGATATCCAAAATTAAGAGAACTTGAAAGAGAATACCAAAAGGTTGTGAAATCTGTTCGCATTTTGATATTTGAGACTCCTCTTTTTCAATCGCCACAGAATTGAAACATGGAAAATCATATGAACCAATGCCTATTAGGAAAAAATCTGAAATAATCTGAATTTGATGCATTGCTTTATTATCACACTTAATGAAAATGAAGCACTCTGACCTTCGGTTCCTACAAAGTATTTAGCAGCCAATGAAATGAACCATTGATGATACTCATTCATGGAATGTTTCGCAATTGACTGCCATAAAGATGGGAACATGTGTTGTGCATCTAAAGGGACATTCCCGTCACGATATAGTGAATGATTATCAAACATAAAATTAGATGGCAATCGATACTAGCTAGCACTTGCGGAACAGAATAGATCCGAAACAAAATCCTTCCAAGCTCGTACATGGTTTGTTGATTCGTGACCACTTCAATTTGAGAATCACAGAAGGAAGCTGCATTAGGATGCATGTGTATCTTGATGATGATCTTTAGCAATTAATCAAAATTATTTCTTTCGATTGTATTGCACCATTAATTGACTTTTCGTCGATCATCACAAAAAACAGGCAGATGCGATTATTCAAAACTTATTGACTGATGAGATATGTTATCGTGTAAAGCAAGTGAAGCAACCATTTTTAGGCGATTGTGCTTCCCAGCTTCTAATACTACTAAAGGCAAACATGCATTTGAATTACGTAGTGATTTCTTCTCTTTCTAGGGAAAAAAGTGTTCTTTATCCTCTATTCAGAAGTAGTACTCTATCTGATGCATAAACGAATTGCAGAACTTGTGCAACACTCCCACAGAAATTATAATTAGAAACCAACAACATGAATTTAACTGTACAAAGTATGCGGAAAAATGCGTTTGACATGTAGACAGGAGTTAGATGCTTATGGGCATGATGCATATGAGTGAGGCAAAACTAAATGAGTTAAGTTAAAGAAAATGTGATGTCTGTCTACACACAATTCTGTTGAAAATGCTAATGGTCGTTAGCTTCTTCGGCGGAAACTGCGAGCATGCGGCTGAGTGAATCATCCAGAGTGAACTAAGTGTGTGCAGTGGTTGTGCTCCGTTACTTAGCAATGAGTGCAGAAGATCTATCTGAGTGTATTTATGATCAAAGTATACACCATTGAACAATTCGTCGAGTAAAATCAACCAAGATGATGAAAAATGCTTTGAAACCTGTGATCCTTTGTATATACACATCCACTGACGAGAGGAATTAGCAAACTTTTGCTTTTTCTCAGTGAATGTTTCATCAATTTTCTTCAAACAATCGGCGAATTGCTCGTTATTGCATAGAGAATTCGTCAAGGCAATGCTGAAAGTCTCTCCCCAGGCCCGAAAGATAGTCAGTATTCTGATCTTCTTCGATCAGCAATTAACAACAATGACATTAAATAAACCATACATCAAATTGCCATGCAAAAGATGTGCGGCTGGTAGGATTCGAACCTACGACCAAGGTTGACTAGACCTGTATTCTAACCAACTGAGCCACGAGCCACTTACGCGACTCTGTCAATTGGTAGGATCAAACCCTCACCACCACACATCAGTTGTCAAGGCAATAATAATCAATGAATAAATAGCACGTCACAATTGTGACCGCCGACATTTAGGCAAGTAGCGGGGATCGATTGTCCACCAAAGCATATTAAACCATGTCGTGAATACAATTAGCAACAATGAAATTAAATAAACGATAGATCAAATTGCCATGCAAAAGATGTAGTCCGGCAGCCAGAACGAGTTTCTGCAGGGAACGAGGCCGAAAATGAAACTTTCACAGAATGATGTACACCCTATGCCTACCTCGAATAGGTGCGTCTGCCGAGTTCTAGTGAGTTCCTCTTCTTGTCATACAGTATCAAAGAAAAACACATGTAAATCCAATGGGACACAGATTGCAGTTTTTGGCGAAAATGAAATTTTCTATGTTTTCTCTGATTAAACGAAAAGTACTAAGCCTAGAGTCATAATTTTTGACATGGAATGTCTTCAGGTCATTTCCTTTCGTGTTCATGCACCCGGTCTATAAAGCTAAACACATTCAGATTTGGCGAGCCTCTTAATGTCGGCAAACACAAACATTGTGAGCTACTTCATCCACATTCAACCACATTCTCACATACATTACCGATTAGATGCATGATAAAAGTACATGCACAGCATAGCAAATAACATGGAGACATTCCATGCCAAAAGTTATGACTCTGGGCTTAGTATTTTTCGTTTAATCAGAGAAAAGATAGAAAATTTCATTTTAACCAAAAAATGCAATCTGCGTCCCATTGGATTTACATGTGTTTTTCTCTGATCTTGTCTGACAAGAAGAGGAACTCACTAGAACTCGGCAGACGTGTCGATTCGTAGTAGGTATAGGGTGTACCTCATTCTGTGAAAGTCTCACTTTCGGCCTCGTTCCCTGCAGAAACTTGTTCTGGCTGCCGGACTAATGTGTGGCTAATTAGATTAAGGAAAGTGAATATCACAGCACCGAGTTGATTCTGAGCAAATCCAACCAGATCATCATCCTTGACTGTCTGAATCCAATTTAACTCAGTTCTAATATTCTTCTCATTCCTATACAATCATACTGTGAATTCTTATCACCCGCACTTGCCATTCGCTAGCACCCCTAAGTATACAAATAAGAATCGTCATTTTAACATATGCCGTTTCCCATGTTCAGTTGTGTTACTCTCTTCGAAGCGGACTGTCTTGTTATTTATGCCTATCTATGATCGGAAAACACGAAGCATGCGTTTTCCCTTCCACAGGAATGGAAGGCAGTATTGAAGAGTGCAAGTATTCCACTCATTATAAACAATTTTGGTGTCCAACATCTAACAATTTCCACAAGGATAAAGACAAGATGGTGTGTCCAAAGACAGATTCTACCTTCGGTGGCAACGATCCGGGACGCGCATGTCAATTTCCGTCAATCTACAAAGGAGACCAAGTGACCTCCTGTATAAAGCTGACTGAAAGTGATCCCTCAAGCTCGACTAAACAGTGGTGTCCGACAACACCTTCTTACGACAGGGATGGAAAGTGGACGTATTGCAAAGAGAGTGATGACTATTTACTTCCACTGGTCATTGCAATTTCTATCAGCTTGATTATAGTCTTTGTGATTATTGTGGCAGTATGCTGCTATAGAAAGCGAAGAAATGTACATAATCCTCTCAAGGAACCAACATATTTACGGGAAGATTTTGTGGCTATCTTATGACATCATTCGCAATCACAGTCATAAATGTAGAAGCTTGGATGAAATTGTGGATCTGCGAATTCAAATGTGAAATGTGCGAATCTGCAGTAAATCTAACAAGTAAAATCTTAAGGACCGTGTACAGCAGGAACGCCATCACGAATGCAGGGACAGAAGACGAAAATGAAACTTTCACATAATGATGTACATCAAGTAATTGCAACGAATCTCTGCAGAGGTCTACCTACCCAATTCTCTTCTTGTCAGACAAAATCAAGGAATGTAGATTTAATGAGAAGCAAATGTAAGTATTCGGCAAAAATGATATTCTTTGCTTTTTCTGATTAAGTGACAAGTAATAAGTCCAAAGCCACACTTTTTTGGCATAGGATGTATTCAGGTCATGAACACGTGTGATCTTTTGTCTCTGAAGTATTCAGATCTAGTAGATTGCGTTCTGATTTAGTAAGTCTCCCAATATAGCTGCAGCACAACGTTTGACTAATTTTAGCCACATTCTCGCAACATCACCGATTAGAAGCATGATTATAACACCTACACATGATGAGAAATAATCTGAAGACACTCAATAGCAATTATCTTGGCTTTGGACTTTTTACTTTTCTCTTAGTGAGAGAAAACATCGAAAATCTCTTTTCTACTGAATGCGTGTTTGAAATATCTTGCCTGACAAGAAGAAGAACCGGATGGAACTCAGCAGGTGCGTAGATCCGCAGAAGCCACATATCCAGGCCATGTCATTCTGCGAAAGTCTCAGGGTCGTTCCCAGCAGAACTCGGGCTGACTACATTGTAGACTGCATCAGAGTCAAAGGGTCGGTAATAATCACATATTAAAGATAATGTAGTCCTAATTATGAAGGGAAAAACAGATAATCCAATTTCACTTTTCAATCAAAGCTAAACACGGAAAAATGCGCAAATTAAACTTGCGGTATTGAAAAAAAACTTTGGTATCAAGGCATCCATCATCTGTAAATACAAAATCTCTTGCACAAAATGCGACGTTTTAAGATTTCAACAGAGGCATTTTCAAATTTTTCTGAACATGTCATTTCAAAATGAATAATAGAAAAAATACAACCTCTTTATCATGGAAACCAATGTTTCAATGACTTGACATTCGCAGACACTGTGTTTCTGCATATTATTTTAGTTGATTCGTCCTTGCATTCCAAATACTGTTATTTTCGCTTAATTATGAATGTCGGCTTTATGATTCTATGGTTGGATATTACACGCCTAACGTGGGAGAGCATGCTGCGTACGCGACTTGTCTTCTACGATCTATGGAAAATCTCAGAAATCTTTCATCGATCCAAAAACGTCATGATTCAAATGAAATAAATTGGCCGCATTTCGTGGCAAGAATAAATCTCTGTGTGGTAAAAGTGATCAGTGAAAATATAACCCATATAGTAGATCATATTGATAATATTATAAACATTATCATAATGTTTCCAAAACTAGCCTGTAATATTTAATAAGTATATATTTCGCTAACTAAAGACGACAAATGACGAGCCTGAAAGTGACTGAACCGCACTAGACCCGCACGGGTCACGCGGGTCTGACTACACACCCGTGACCTGACTGACCCGCAAAGAAAACGCCAGATGGGTGACCCGTGACCCACAGAACCGTTTCCATCTCTGAGTCGAATGGATTGTTTGCAAGTGTTCCAATACATGATATAGTCCCAGATTTTCAGACCAGAGAAAAGTTGTCCGTAGTTGTTGACATTTCTTGTTCTGAATATCGATCTTTCAATATTTTAATAAACTAGTAATAAACAAAGTCACTGCTTTTCCCAAAATCATGTTCCTCTGTTGCCTGTTCGGGATGCGGCTCTATCCACAGGCATAACCTAGGGGGAGCGTGAAAGTCCACATAGGTTTGCCTGCTATGTAGTGTTTTCAACCATGACAACCGAAGTATTTCACCATTCATTCATCAAAACGGAAAATTACGCTCCGGTGTATTCATGAGAACTCCTATATTCAATTTTCATTTATGTCACTCAAATGCCGGATGTGCCAAATTCCGAACATTTGAATTTAAAGTTATACAGTGCATGCGTTAAGCGGTAATTCATTAATGTGGTGCCTTGAATGAATAATCTGAATTAACAATAAACATCATTTATAAAAAGGATAAAAAATAAATTTAACTTGCTTTTGTATTGCAATTTACGAGTACTTAGCCTCCCTCTTCTTGAAGACATTCAAACATTTAAAATGTGACTGGTGCGTTCAAAGAATATATTTTATAAATTTAAAAAATTATAGCAACCTGAAAAGTACGAGTCTCTGAAAATTAGTGAAATGCAGTTCTGTATCTAGCAAAAAATGATTCAAACTTTATTTGTTTCATGTTCGACATTTATCACATCCGGTACAAATGGGTTCAAATGAATCTACTTTGAGCATTCACATCTGCCCCTTTGACAATTCATGAATAGACAATGAAATGACTGGTTCATTCGCATCCAACCCAAGGTTAAATGTGATTGAACTCTGAGATGCAGAGTCGGAGTACGGGAGTCCTATCATTATGGCCAGAGTCGAGTCCAGCTGACCATAGAAATCTGCCTTTTCTCTCTCTTTAAGTAAGTGGAACTAGAATGGCAATTTTAGCTGCTGCGTCAGTCTCCGATTTTTTAGCTAGTATCTTAATTACTGAAATCTGCCATAATTGAAGAAATACTTGCCGGAAGGCAATATTTTGTTAATCATTTATCAAAAGGATCTTGCGTTTTAAGAGACATGATCGCAAGGAAAGTACACACAAAGTACTGGTGCGTGCCATGACAACGCGTGCGCGCGATGTAACATTGCCTTCAATTTACATGCTTTTTCTGCAGTAGTCCTCATCACTATCCACTGTTGGATTTCTGAGGGCTGGTGATAGGACCACGAACTCGGCTGTATAGCGATGAAACAAACATACAATTTATCTTTGTGTGTAGCTGTCACGGTCTTCAGGTCAACTTGTGAAATTACAGTGTAAAGCCATTATTCAACGGAATTAGACGAAAGTAAAAAGCGACAATGGTCTTTTCATTCAGTGATTTAGTCTCGCAAATATTCATTTAACATCATATTACTTATTCATGAAACGCTGTGGCCTTCCTATTATCAATGCCTCCTGATTACGAATTACTGGTCATGGAAGCATCCATTATTGGGACATGAGGTGATTTCATAGGTAGGATTATATTATTGCTCGCATCTACAAGGTCTAGTTTCCTTCAAGCAAGTTTGTTGCAGGTCTATGTGTATATAAAACAGATCATCATTGATTGCGACTGATAATGTCACTTGAAAAGTTAGCCGGTTTCCTTCAATCTGTTACTCCCAAAAGGCGATTGACTTGATTGTAGTAGCTAAATAATTGTAGAATTCATCTTATAGTTCATGCCAAACACAATCTGTACTTTGGACCTAATAATTTTGTTTTGAAAACCTGAACGTCTCGACAAACACTGAAGCTTGTCGTCCACTCCGGAAGTTTGTAACCCTTTCACGTCTTTTATAGGATGAGGTACTACCCCATGATCTTGTAAGTGGAAAATATTCGCAGCAAATTGCACTCACGGTAGTCCCACAAGGAAGTCTATCAAATAATATGTTTCAAAAGGCGAAATGAGCACGTACATGTGCCTTCTAAACGAAAATTTAGTAAGCAAGCATTCCTAACATTGACTGATGACATACATGTACTCCTAGTCTTTCTCCATTCCTATAGAAAAAGGTTCTGTTGGCATTGAATTCAGGATACATTGCTGATAACAACCTACGACACTGGGAATGTACAATTTGCACAAGCAGCAACAATGCAAGTGAGTGTATAGGACGCTCATTTGATTTACTCAGACGCTAACCTGACATGGTGAATGGCGTTTCGACAGTTTGTAAATGTATTTGATAACAATTGTCAGATATAATCATTCTGCATGAAGAAAGTTGTCGCCGCTCTGACTGCATTTATTTGTATACACGAATGAAGCGACTCAATCCGAACATGAACAGAATTCGATCTTCTTTAAATCCTATCCATGTAGCGGTGGAGCTCTCCTCTTCCTCTTGTCGTATTTTTGCTTTGGGTCTTTTAGCACCATGGAAATCGACAACAATAAAACCTCTAGAACGGAGGTTAAGCTTCATGCAATACACAATAGTGGCACATATATCGCACGCATTTTCACTTCGATACACTTGTCAACGGCTGTATCATTGGGTTTGAATCAGTCACATGAGTAAATCAAAGCTTTTCATTGGTCATTCATGCCCCAACTTAGTTCCCCATGATGTGCCGCGACCTTGAGTCAATTTCCATTCTAGTCAACTTCAGTTAAACAATCTATTTCTATGTTTAGCACTGAAGCGCGTGTCAGGTTAATGAACTTCTTTTAAGGTTTTCCCAAGACATGTTAAATATGGCTAACTGGATGGTGAATTTGTTTCAAACTTTCTCCTTCTTCCATGACTTAAGTTTCAAAATATGCAATGTACTTTAGAAATAGGATTCTATAAAATATATTCTAATTTAGCACAGATATCGAAGAAAACGCTTTGAATTTTGTCGTTCATACTTCCATACATACAGTATAATAATAAATGATAACAAATATAATAGATATATCGACAATGCTTAGCGGGGTGGGTAAAACATGTTTTAGGCATGTTTTGTTATAAAATGTTTTTCTACTCTTCTTGTATTCGATTGAAACAATGCATGCAGTTTTATCAATGATGCGTTAAGCCAATAGAATTAACATTTAAAATGAAAGATAAATTCATACTTGTCAAAATTCGATTAAATAGTTTTCGAAATCGTGATAGACCTATGTGGAGTAAATGGAATTTAAGAATTGTAATGAGGTTTGTATTGTGCTCCGTTAGTAGCCTAAATCAATAGTGTTACTTTACAAAATGCTAGACCGTAACTGACACGTAATTTAAACTAAAGAAAGATTACAGAAACAGTACACGGCTAGATAATGCAACAATGTAGGCCTACTGCCACTACTCTATGAAAGTAAAGCATTTAAGAACTAATAGAAGTGCTGATCGTGAAATAAATTAAGTGACTCTTTGCATTTTAAAAAATAACAAAGTGCATGATGCTGAAATAATTTAGAACAAGTTCGCGGTGCAATAAATTCAGTATCACTATTATGCAACAATTCCTTTGCAGTTCATCTGCTCAGGTTTGTAAAGAAAATACGTTTCCCGCCTATACTCCGAGATTCGTCCGCATAATTTCATATGACAACCCCATTGTACTAAATTGACGTTCTAGAGCTGCTGCTGTGCTGCATGAGTACACACTGTAAACTCTAGGGCACGAAATTTCGCTTGACTTAGGCACCAAATTTAGGCATCAATTCTAACCAACACAAGGCATGAGGAGGCACGAAGTTCATAGTGCCGAGTTCGTGCCCATTGATTTTTCCTTCGATTTCATTGGATAAACAAACATTTGGTTTGGTGCCTATTAGTGTCTACTGACGCCTACTGGTGCCTCGAGGCACTAGAAAGGCACTAGCTAGGCGCTAACTGGCACGAAATTTCGGCTTCGTGCCTAAATTAGTACCCTACAGTTTACAGTGCAGAGTAATACTTTTGCAATGCGAGATGATTCCGTATCAAACCTCTTCCCACCGGCTCCTTCTACCAAGTTCAAGATGAACGTTATCTTCGAAAAGATCTTTGTAAGGAGATATCTCTCAACGCATTGGGTTAGCGGTCCAGAGGTAGCAGGCTCAGCACCAACGATAAAATTCCGAACAAGCTTCGTTTGCTCTGCGGTACTCATCGTCAATTTTGGCTACAGATTCGCAGCATGAATCGGTGGTTGTGCTGCCATTGTCATTCGCTTTCCGATCACATGCTTATAAGCGTCGTCTTTCATGCAGATTATTTCACTTGTCCACCAAATCTGCCATCCTCCTTATGATTTGTCTGTGAAAGTTGAAGCAGGATTCAAAGTATCTAAGACTCGTATAGATAATCTTTCAAATAATATACAGATATTGTTTATGATCATTAAAATGATTGTGTGAATCAATCAAAATCTTAATCAATTAACTTTTTCAGGCTTATCATAATCATAATCACGTTTATTAATCAGCAAATTTGATTAAATTTGATTCTAGTCATCCAAACATCAGTTGAGATTAGAACACGGCCACCGATGGCAGAGTGACAGCTAAGGACGGAAAATACACACAGAGTACCAATCCTTGATACACGGTCATGAATATGTTGCACGCCTCGTCATTGAATATCTTCACTACAATATCATTCCTCTGATATTTTCTCTTTACATGCACTTTAGATTATCAAGACATGCTCAATAGATTGCTGGGTTCAATATTTTTGTCCATTTTTACGCTATGATGGCACTAAACAAAATCGAATAATTACAGTACCAGCAACACTAAATAAGTAGGCTTATTAATTTAACAAGGAGATGCGTTTAAATAAAAGCTGCTATCACTTCACAGTATTAATCATTTTTATCACGATTGAAATTATTAGTTAAACGCACTGTAATTATCACTGACCCGACAAAGCGTCTGAAAGCCGTAATCAGCATCATATTCAATGTACCAGCCTTCATGATAAAGCGTCTGACCACATTAATCACAATCACATTCTTCAACACTTCAATCAATCATAATCAAATATTTGAACACTTTAATCATAATCAATATTTTTGAATATTGGCTAATCGTTCCAGTTTTAATGTGATATAGTTGACCACTCAATAGGTGATCATTTTGATGTAATATGAAAATAAAGAAATTTCTCCAAGATGTTTAGTCGAAAATTATTTTCAGTTAGAAATTCACTTTACAAGACGTCCAGCACCTCACGATCGATGACAGCAAACCGGCATGACTGCATGATGTTTCGGCTAAGGCAATGAAAAAGTTCCGTTAATAGTCGCTTCTTAAACATGTTTTCTCAGCGTATTTTAAACAGTGTTATGAATATTACCCACCCTGATACCTTGTCCATTCTCGATTTTGTTTTAAGTAACTATCAATACCATAGAGATAGATTCATTTGCGTGTGTAGCGGACATAATCCAATGCCAGCCGTGGTATGCAATAGCAGCAAACGATAGATATTGACATAGATATTCGTCACTCTTTGTCTTGTGCGCTTGACAAGTGCGCTAAGTGCGCGTATAGCAGAAGTAGCTTTTATCAGGTGAGATTGCAGGCAGTTCTCAAGTGAAAAGTACAAATCTTCAACTCAATTTTTCTCCGTGAAACTGACTGTGTACTTATATTTGATGTACAAAGTTCTAGTTCGTGAGAATTCAGGCTTGAATTTGCATTTCGTTCAATGGAAAATTGATATTCTTGCACCACCTAGCTCTGGCTGTGACATTCAGTATTAAGGAAAGTCATCTCTAGACCTAAACACGCAGACAAGGCAACTTATCGTACATCTACACATTTAAGTTATTGTTTTTCAGCCTCTTTGTGTTTGGTTGAACACATTGAGATTACTTACAGTTCTAGAAAGTAGTACAGGTTTCCACATAAATTTATATTGGAAATTAAAAATGACAGAATCCCTACTGAAATTGAGATTACATTTTGAACAACGTTGATCAGTCATTTGCGTCAATAGAGAATGCATGCAAAGGACATTTGTTCCGGGATTATCACTTTGTTAATGAGAAATAATGGTAAGCAGGACAGCACGGAGTTTTGATGGTGTTCTTCGACCTGTTTCATAAAATCATTCCGATCAGTCCGAAATCTTTATGAAGAGCAATTTAAATCACTTCTTAATTTTGCCTGCTGCATTTCAATCGGCAAATTCGGTTTTATGAAACGCAATTTGAATGAAATTTTATGAAACAGGTCCCAGGATACTTACAGACCAACAAGGTATTATTATATAGAGATCAACACATTTTGTTTGTCTCTAATTAACAATTGCTGCAGGTTGACTCTGCATTATCCAAGACAGAAGTCAATACGTCAACAAGGTAGTGCCCCATGAATGCAACATGAGGATATCGGAGCATTGAAGTATCGAACAAGATGAACTGAAGTAAGGCTGCATACTGTATACCAATCTTATGTTCACCGACTCCTACACACTCGCACTCCCACAGCAAAATCAATAAAAGTCATCTGTGGGACGTAGACAATGTCATGATTTCGAACAGCGGTGAAACACCGATGAGTCACTAAATTAATGAATACTCAATATCCCCTCTGTTTGCTGCTACATTGTATGCTGCTCAGTTTCGTGTAGATGGATCTTCACATCGGACGTATTATTACAAGTTTGTCATGGAACTAACTTCAGAGATTCGGAGCAATTATGCGAAATATACACTGTCCAGTTTGAAGCAACTTTGCGTATTTTTGCCTATAGTGGGGCTAGTATAGGTATATAAATATGAAATTACAAAAAGACTTTTGAAAAAAAGACAAAAATTACAAAAAGACTACAAAAAGAATTTGATATCTCCACACTTGTTTTGCCAATGAAACGCTGTAACAGCTATAGCTCCACTATACTGTAAATAGCGCGATAGCAATCACATACAAAGGATGCATGCCAAGATATTTTTTGGTATATTTTGGCATCTATTTGTATGCTTTTCGCATGATTTAAGGCCTTTTGTCAATAAAGATTGCTTTAAGGTTGCATGACACTTACTACTGCTTTGTAAGTAGTAAGATAATGACATTTAAGAGTCAAACTTTTTGCATAGGGTCTCGTATATGAAACACACCAACGACTCGCATTTCATCGCAAAACAGCTAACTACAGACAGAATTTGGTATCGATACATACCAATCACATACGAAAGTAAGCATGCTTTCGTATGAAAAACATACCAGATGTCTGTAAACAAGCGAGAATCTCGTATCAAATGTTAATTTCAAAATGTATGTGAATTTGGTATATGTTTGTATGTAATTTTCGTATTCAGCGATTTACAGTGTAGGCTGCAGCCTATCCAGCGCTCGATAGGATGATAATTAACAAACTTTTCTAAAAAATGCGTCAATTGTTTGTCATTAGGTTTCATAAGTAATTGCCCAGAAAATCAATACATTTTCGAAATTCAAAGTCCCAAAAGTCACTTGATTGAATAATTTCTGGTTTTAAATAATTTCCACACCAGAAATTATTTAATCAAGTGACTTTGCACCTATGAAGGTGCAATTATCTTTCAGCTTGCTTTCGAGTGATATTGATTTTATAATGCCGAATGATGTCAGACGTCAATACACGAATGCAAAGATCTGCACTATTTGCCTGTTTGCATGCACTGCTCATTGAAATTGATAACAATAAGACCTCTAGAATCAGATTGTTTCATAAAAAATGGATCACCCTTAAACATCGCCTTAACTTCAACTTTGTCTAACTCCGCCAAACTTAAACGAATTTCTCTGAAATTTGGAAGATATGTCAGTTGTGCTTACTAATATCATTGTTGGAAATTTCAAGCATGAATATTGAGTCGTTTTCCTGTTATAGATAAAAAAGTAGTAGATAATTTGATCTTCATTTAGCAATGTTACACAAAATCATACCTCACTCTTATAAAATTACATTTGTTTCCTTTGTTATGTAATATGTTGTTCTACAAGCCAAAAGCTATCAAGCAAAACAAAAATAAAGAAAATCGGTCAATCAGAGCCAGTATAGCACCATTATTCATCAACAATAATGTAACTGCTACATGTGATTAACTGGACTTCATGTTCCATAGCTTCCTGACTTCATTGCGGTGGTGTTGGCAGCACTCCTGATTGCTTTCAGCTAGAAATCTATCTCTTACCGGTTGAAAACAATACAAAGCACAAATGAACAATAACGAGATCGCATTCACAAAAGGCAAAGTGTCAGCTTTGCTAGAACAAGGGTTTTCTTTGCGAGCTACAAGCAAGCGACTAAATGTCCCTTACACAAATGTGCATCGATGGCATAATAATGATTTTCGACTCTGTCGTAAAGAGGGCTCTGGCCGTCCACACAAAACATCCAAACGTAGAGACCGCCTAATTTTGAGATTTGTTAAAGTTGATCCAAGTCTCTCGTTAGCTGAGATGGCTGCACTAGACTCGTCTATTTCTAAGTCCACTATTCGTAGAAGACTTATTGAGTCGAATTTCAAGAGCAGTAAGAGGCCCTCTCAGATCGAATTATCATCAGCATATAAAAAGACGTCTCAGATGGGCAATGAGTCATTGTCACTGGCGAAATCAATGGGATCGGGTTGTCTGGTCTGATGAGGCATCAGTCCGTCTGAAGGATAGTGATGGTCGATTGAGATTATAGATAAAATCTGATCAGGAAATTCCGAGACATTTGCATCGTCCCCGGGGACAAGGTGGTGCGACTCTACTGATTTGGGCTGGCATTTGGACCAATGGCCGGCCGCTCTGAACTTCACACACAGCAAGGAACCATGAATTCTGAACGCTATGTGAATGTTTAACGAATGAACATTGGCCAAATGACAGATCAACTTGGTGATCCATCGACTTGGTTATTTATGGATGATAATGCTACGTGTCACAGGAGGAGTATTAGAGTCAACTTATGCAAGTCTCAATTAGGGCTTAGGACACTATCTTGGCCAGCTCGTTCTCCTGATCTGAATCCCATAGAAAATGTATGGATTATTCTAAAGCGTAACGTTCGTCGTTCACTGCTACCTACAGATGGCGTATCACAACTTACGTCACTGTTAAAAAGAGAGTGGAGAAAGTTAGATCAGTCAAAAATCAACGATATCATCGAATCAATGCCTAGACGAATTGGTAATGTCATTGACAATAAGGGTAGGGCCACAAAATATTAGCTTCTTAAGAACCGTTGCTGTATCATAGCTTATCAGATTATATAAGGACATTTAAATATATTAGGGACATGAAATAACATGAAAAATGCTTTCTGTGTCATACTTATGCTTTATTTAGTCAAATTTTGGGATGATCCACTTTTTATGAAACGGACTGTATTATATCATTGGGTTACAACCAGTCGCAAGCGTTTCATTGATGGCTAATGCCCCAACTAAGTTCCCCCGGATGTGCCGCGACCTTGAGACAATTTCCATTCTAGTCAACTTCAGACAAACAAACAAAAAAAAACGACCTTGAGATTCCTAGCTGGCACAAGATAATAGCTGACAAAGACTTTCTGTTCATGCACAAAGCTATGCTGCCGCAGTGTGTCGAGGTGGTTTGATGTTAAAGCGTATACTTTGTTTCCTGCAAAAGTTGTTAAATTTTCTTATAATGCGCGCAGCATAAGATGCACTGTACATTATATGTAGTAGTATTGTAATTGCATTGTATTCATTTACAATGATAGCTCATCAAGTGCTACACACCTTTTATGACGCTGACTGCATCTGTTGAAACTCGAGGAATCTGAAATCATTAAATTCGTAAATTGACTCTCCGATGTCGTCAGGAAAAAGCTGCTGTTGTGAACGTTTGAACAATTGTGGTTATACGAGTATGTTGAATGTAATGTGCTCAGCAGAAAACACTTAAACTGATCAATCGCAAAAAATGACAAGAAAACTTTCTTCGTCAACAACATTGAATGAGAACTAGAACATTCGTTAACTATGAATGCAATCTATCGTTTGTCCTGAATTGAAATTAGCTCAGAATATTAATAATGATAAATTTGAAACATGTTTTTCAAACGTTAGTTTGTAGCGGTTTTCTTCAGGGATATTGTCATTTCTCATATCCTAGCAGAACTATAGCGTTGCGCTTGAGTGAGTTTGTTGTCGTCATTATACGCAATCACCCAGCCACAGAGTTCTTTAATTTTTTGGGGAGCAAAAGTGTTTTGACAGACTGAGCAATAATATTTGCTACAAGTAAACTAAAAATGATGAATCAGTTAAGTCAAGTGAGCACTTTGCTATCTAGACATTGTGTTCTGTTATGAACGCAATTAAGTCGATGTCTGAACTGCATGCTGACTGCTATACAAAAAAATCTCTAATTTGCGTGCTCTGTATTCATATAAATTTCTTCTGCTTGTTTGATATCAGTGCATATTTTGAGTTTACTGCGCTTCAACAGTTGTGCGACCAGCAGTGGGTAGACTTTAGGATGCGTGTGACGTTGTAGCTTAACCACTAAAGCCTCATTTACATGTAGGACAATAATTGTCCGGACAATGAATTCCTTGTGCTCATTTCACAGCGCACTCGCACCATCTTCTTGATCGATGGAGACTATGATTGTCTTTCTGCGTTTACATTACGATTGTCCTCGTATAGGACAACAGATACTGGAGGTCAGATAATTCCCTTCATTTTGTGAAATGTCGTCGACTGAGCTGGTCTTTGCTGCTGCTCGTGTTGTGGCTGAAATGGCAAATCTTAAAAAGAAGAGGAAAAGAACGTGTTGGACGCGAAAGTGGATCCTGAGGAGGGAGAGACTGGGAGCTTCGACTGCGTTGTTTAGGGAAATTAATATAGAAGACACTGCTGCATTCAACAATCATTTGCGGCTAACAACAGATCAGTTCCACCTCTTTAATCGTGTAAAACCTCTGATTCAAAAGGAAACAACCTTTTTTCGACCAGCGTTGGCAGCTGAATTGAAGCTTCAAGTTGCCCTGCGATTCTTCGCGACTGGTGATAGTTTTGCCTCGCTAGAGTATCTGTATCGTGTCAGCAAGTCAGCAATTTCCCTCTTTTTACCTGAAGTTTGTGAGGCGATATGGACTCCTGAGAGAATTTGTTCAAGTAAGTGATAATAATGTTACTTCGAAGCCTGTGTTACTTCTAATAATGTTACTTCTAAGGCCTAACTAAGCAGTGTACGGTAATGTAATTGCACATAGTCTATGATGTCCAGGAGTTATAAAAATCTATAAAAACATAATGTCTATTTTTGTACATACTCAGGACTCTTGAAAGGATGTGGCTAAGACAGGTTATTGACAGACAATGATGATGACAAATGGATAATATAGATATACCGTTACATTATAATCCCGTTATAATATGTTTCTAGATACTGACGGAAAGTGTACGTTATAACCGAAGAAAGTTACACCAGAGGTAAATCAGAAATACTTATTTCTGATACTACATGTTTATTAAGATAGGCCTATGGCCATCATATTTTCTGTTAGTCGAAAATAGGAATACATCTTTGCTTGTTTCGGACCTTGTTTGAGTTTGGTACATGTACATGCCTATAAAGTGAACCCATAAATTATAATGTCGTGAGACTATATAGTCTGATATACAGTGTAATCGATGCACTTAAATTTAAATTGATATTTTACTTAATTTTGTAAGCTGCTGTATATAATTATTTGAAGTAGCCCAGAATAGTAGCTCATAAGAGAATATTATTATCAATAAAATCACTATTCATTTGGCATTATTAATTTGAAGGGAGTCTTTTTACTTTCACTATGAAAAATTATCTCCCGTCCCATGCCGTAACTTTAAGTAGTCCAGAAGTCATTGATAATAGCTGCACAAATCTGCAAAGTTTAATAAGATTTTTACATTTGAATTCAAAACACATGTTTGATTCCAAAAATATCTATAAACTTTCATTGCTCATACTGCATAAATTTCTTATTCAAAAAATACAATGTAAAATGTTTTCCTAATCAAAATTGAAATACACTGGAAGATCAGTCTCCATTCTTCTCAAATAAGATAAACGTCTTTCAGTAATCGTACACTGGATTTGTTGTTGCAATTCGATTGCTATTTCAATCGGCAATTGATTGAGTTGCGCTCCGATGCTTTTTCCAAAAATGTCAAACTCAGTCTCGTGTCTAGCCAAATGTTACTTCTTTCAAAGCTGTAACTGCTTCTTCTAAAGGATCGTTGGTTTTACGTTTCTTCAAAGTTGTAGCAGTAACATTCTTCTCCACTGCAGTAACGTGGTCGTTTTGACTACCTGATGGCCCTTCCACTTGCTTTGAAGAAGCTCCATGCTCCATGGAGCTTCGATCCTATAAGAAATAAAATCAAATATAAACACACACAAATAGAATAACGAAATACGAATACAGTATCGATGTAGGGCCTATTTATGATTGAGACAGGCCTTCTATTTCTGATATTAGTTTCCCTCTGAAATTCGCTGATGTCTACACGAACGAGTATTTCTGATATTTGTTATCATGATTTAAAACAGATGGAAAATAAGTTTTAAGACGTCTTTTTAATGCCATAATGACTTACGATAAGATATCCAGAAAACCCTTTTATTAATGCTATGAAACAAGTACGGTACCGGTATGTTATGGTCGTATGATACAATAGTAGATAAATTTGACTAGACTAATTACGTTAATTAACTTATATTTCTATGTGTGAGAAAATTTTTCATATTTTTGTAGCTGTATACGGTAATTTTTCTAATTTCTTCCTTTGTGATAATTTTCATAACAGCAAAATATGGAATAAATGTTTATATTCCAATCACATAGTTTTATGCTATTTGACATAAAATTAATACACGAAGTATGATTCCAATTAAATTCACCCACTGGGACGTGGTAAATCCAAAATAACGTATTTTTCGTAATGAATTCAAATTATGAAAAGCTCAAACGCCTATAAAATAATTTATTAGTATTATGGATTCAGTTGCACCGTACTCCGCAGTCATTCGCGGCTGATTGTCATGCGGCCGCGATTAGCTGCGAATGACCGCGAAACGATAGCCGCGTTCTGCAGTAAATTGCGCTTGTATCCGAGCGCGATTTGAAGCGCGAATGACCGCGGAAATATTTCAACTGTGGTTTGAGCGCGATTGACCACGTTCGCAGTAAATTTGCCGCAATCCACATACGAATGAGCGCGTTTGACCGCGATTTGTTAACTAGTGTGGTCGGAATGACGATGTAACCTAAGCACTGGACGAGTTTGGCCATGTTTGGTGTATACATACATGTAAACAGGCTCAGGAACGGGTGGCACACTTCATTCATGCAACAAACAAAGTATAACCAAAAAAGAAACGCAGAATTCTTAATTTCAAAATTTAATTTGAGCACTGCTCACTTTGCACTGACCTCGTATTTTCATTTGAAAAGTTTCATTTTAGCCTTCCTTGTTGAGATATAGACATACCTTCAACTTTCATTTTTTAAAAACGGTACTGTAACAGTTATAAAATCCAGATTCAATAATTTTGCATTTTTTTGGTACAGTATATGTTTAGTTACGTTAACGGTGTTTAGGAAAGTTAACAACATAAGCATATAGTAAAAATAATTATTTCTTCGAAATTTATTAGATAAGCATGTTACCTAAAGAGGATTCATTTCTGATGATCGTTTTAAATATCTTCAAAACCTAGCTGCTAAATTATTGTATACATTATCGCAATTATGCTGCTTGAAAAGAATTATACAAATAATCCATTTATTTTTTTTCAGGTTCCACGAAGTACTGAGGATTGGCAGGAAGTAGCTCAAGGTTTTTCAACAAGGTGGAACTTGCTGGTGCCTTGGATGGAAAGCATATCCGGATTCAAGCCCCTGCATGCAGTGGATCTGAGTACTTCAACTACAAAGGCTTTTTCAGTATCGTCTTGCTTGCAATCGTCGACAGCAACTATTCTTTCATCTATGTTGATGTTTTGAAATTGTGGCCGAGCATCTGATGGGGGTGCGTTTGCGAGGTCCCAATTTAAATCTGCCCTTGATAATGGAAGCCTGAACTTACCAGATGGGTTACTTTTCGCCGGAGATGATGCATTCCCCCCCCCTTCAGACGAATCTGATGAAACCATATACGCGAAATGGTCCTCTTCTGACAAAGAATGAGAAGATATTCAATTATCGATTACCTCGTGCGCGAAGAGTCGTTGAAAATGCTTTCGGCATTCTAGCGGCAAGGTTTCGAGTCTTTGAGCGACCCATCAACGTTTCGGTGGACACAACAAGATCTGTTGTTCGAGCTACAATTGCACTGCACAACTGGCTTCGAAAATCTTCTGGTGCAACGTACTTGCCTTCAAATTTGATTGAAACCGAAAACCACGAGACTGGAGATGTTTCACGAGCAATTTGGCGTAATCAACCGATACAAGACTTTCAAGAAATAGAACCTACTAGAAACAAGAACCCAAAGAAAATGGCCAGGGACCTGAGAAATCAATTGGCTGAACATTTCGCTGGACCAGGTGCTGTCCCATGGCAAAATATCATGTTGTAGTGGCGCCTGTCATCATTTACTTTCTTGTGAACATTCCTACTTTTTGTAAGACTTTCAATGGCTTCATATAATATTTATGTAGGCCTAACTAGGACATGTATAAATATTGCTACATGTACATGTATAATTTTAATCTATATGTCTACTTCCATTATTATAACAATAACTAATTTAGGGTATGATAATGAGATTAGTAAATATCTCTATGATAGAAGTTATTGGGGTAGTGGTCCGACTTGGAAATACATTTCGATAGATATATGATCATGATGTTCTGATAGGTTTGTAAATTACTTCTTTTGTTTTTTTCACATTATAAGAAATTTAATAACATAATTGTGTTCTCTTTAATCGTTATACCTTGTGATTGTATCAGCAATTTTAAAACATAAATGGCAAAATTATTTCACAAAATATGAGCCTACCATATTTACATTTATCCACAAACTAAACTAGGACTATCGATTGGTATCCAGTAAGTCAAAACAAAATAATTACATATGATTAAAATATGATTAAATTCTAAATAAATTAATAAATGTAGCCTATAGGACCCAATATTGTAAGATCTAGACAATATTTATCTTAATATGTCGAATAATTTAGATAAAATGTAAACACCAGACTTACCAAGTTTGTATCCGTCTTCGAGGAAGCATTAGTAGACAGAAACTGGTCTGCTAATGTCATGACATTGACAACTTGGGTGTGTAAACATTCTTTGACTTGTCGACCTTTTTCTTCTCTATCACGTAAGTCGAACGAAGCGACTTCCATTTCCGTCGTGCCAGTTTAACATCAAACCCCTACATATTCATTGATTCAGCTATTTCTTCCCATGCCGTGTATCTTTTGTCTCTGTCCTTATAATTTTCGTGGGTTGTATCCCACAAACATTGATGTCGGGAATACTCCTCCACAAATCCATAAGTATTTTCGTTGCTCCAATTGTTCATTGTGATGACAATCAATTGATAATTTCAATACAAAACGACTACTTTGGTTGAACCTCGATGATAAAGTAAAACAGGGACAGATTTGTGACAGCAGATAGGCTTACTCCTCATTGGCTACGTTACCTTGACTGCGTCCTTACAGTCATAACTACAGGTATGACGATGTGACGACGAAAACTGTGATCTGAGCGAGATATCTGGGGTTAAGCATTGTGTGAATAGCGCATTGTCCTATTCTATATTCCTCTACCGGGAATGTGGTTTATTGTCCCTGAGACATTGAGATCCGAGACGACGCCCCGCATTTTTTCATCTCGAAGTCTCGCTGGAAACGCTGACTCAGTGCGTGTGTCTATTGTCCGGACAATTATTGTCCTATATGTAAACGGGGCTTAAGTACTGGCATTTTTATTTCGACCGTGTTACCTCCAAAATACCTCAACCACACAATTTGGAGTCGATGATTATGCACCACCTCCTAGTTTTGCGAAATTCGGCCTCCATTGGCCATAAAACGCAATTAAAATATCAATTTGCTTGCGATGAAGTGCCGTATATATTCGCCTATAGGTCGATCCGACTACAAGGATCCCCCGACTTTCCGCTCAACTACTAGTATATTTCCACATGCCCGCCGATAAGACGATATGAAAAAGTGAAAGCTTTGTAGAGTCAAGTTCGTCAGTAATAACTTTAATTTTAATTACAATTTGAAAACAGTTTTAATTACCCCGGTATACCTGCCGGTATGGCAAAATATTAAAACAAAAAGAACAATCACATTGCTAGCACATGGACTGTGCACAGTCCATAATAACTGCCGTTCAATAACAAATGAAGATCTGGCGTGTCGTCTGGGACAACAGATGAATTTGAATAGCGATGTATTGAGTATTGCGCGCGCACCAGTACTGCGGTAACAGAAGAAAAATGTTTAAATTTGATGGAACTCGCCTATAAGTCGAGACCCTACTTTTGGAATGAATTTTGGGTAAAAAACTCGACTTATAGACGAGTATATACGGTGTGTCCTGAATTTAAACTTTGAATTGAGTTCTAAGGAATGTTGATCTTGTATTGTTCTAATTATTGAAGGAGGCCGAATGTCGTAAAACTAATTTGTGGCACACAATCAGCGTAGCAAATTGTATAACTTGTTTATAATAGCATTTCAAACTCGCTCACTCCAAATAAAATTTGCATGGTTGTGATGAGTTGTGTGGATCTGAGCTTCTCATTTAGGTCTATCAATGGCAGGAAGTCATGTGTTTTTGAAGGATCATATCTCCAAATTTAACGAGTGAAGAGTGACAAATTTTTTGATTGATTTTGATGAATTCTGACTTGGCACATCCGCTGATGATATTTATTTGATGCGAAGCGACTTGTGGGCTGAGTGGTATTGATTTGAAAATTGGTTCACACCTTCGCAAATAAAATCTGAATTTGATTTTTTACATGAACAGTAAATGTTTTTACTATATTGTTTGTGCGGCACATTGGATGTGGATTTTCTAATATTTGTGATGGGGTTTGTTGCTTGATATGCTACTATGAAGAAGTCCCAAAAAATTGGTTGTTCTAGCTTCTCAGTGCAAACATTTTGAAATTTGAACTGTGTTGTATGCCCAAAGGAAGTCGAATTTCGTATAAATGTGTTCGCAAATGATCTGCGACCTCGAACTGTGTGTGGTTGAGGTGATCTTTGGGAGTGGCACAATTGACAATGCCAACTTTACACACATACCTTCTAGATGCATTTTCTGATCGGACAGAGGTGCCGAGTGTTTTACTTAGCTCTGTTGAATCCGTAGTGGCTGTAATGTGGAATGGTCTTCATTTTCTCATGCATATAAGTACATGCTATGCATCTTTACACATATACACATGTTATACACGACAGTTATAGGTAGATAGACCTACCGATGACATGGTTAATATGAATCCATCAGAAGCAATCTAATCCCTTGTTTCTCAGATCCCTCAATGCTTAATATCTAATAGAAAGCGTGAAATATCTTTGTGTTAGGAGACACCACTATATTAAGGGGGAACTACAAACTAAGGGGAGCGAGCTACGGCCGCCTAAATGGACATTGAAACATTTGATAATCGGTGTAATAGAAGCTTCTTGTTGGTATGCTTCTCCCTCAATGTGCTACCTCTAACTTTAGGATGTTATTCAGTACATATTTCGTGTTGTGCTGCTGTATAAAGCAACCAACTCCCCTCTCCGCTCCGAACCACCTACTTATCTACACTACTGGTATAACGGCAGTCTAGGCCTTGTGTGATATTGACAGCGCAACCTGCACTACGTATTTACATGAAACTGCTCCGGACAATATTCATGAACCCTAAGTGCTACCTGTGGGCTGTGAGATGCACTTACTTGTGCTACACCATAGAGTTCCATCTGAATGCATTCATACAAGCCTTCAAGTAGGTTATTTGCAAGTAAAATTGGCAGCATGTAGTAGTAGCCAATTTAAAACAAATTTCTGTGCACTTCTATGTAGCTAATGACCCCTACCATTTGCATTTTTATTCCCCTTTCAGCTCCCTTTTTGACCTCATCCCGCTCCAGCTCCGGCAGCCTCGACTGGTATTGCATTTAACAGTTGTTCTAACCGGTGTTAATCACCATCGCTACGCGAAATAGTGCGGAACAAGTTCATGTTGTTCAATCCACTCTTGAAGTCCCACTGGGAGCGTGCTGAACAAGCTTCCCAAGTGCCCGTGAGAAATGACAGAGATGACAACACAATCTAGAAAGTGAATGAAGCCGCAGTTATTTATATTCTTAAATGGACTTTTGAGCAACTCAACTGTAAATGTGCTTCAGGATGATTTCAGTGGCTCTTCAGTGGATTTCAGTGGCTTTCAGTGGATGAATCCAGTGTCCTGGTTGTTGTTTACTATTTAACCGTATCAGGACCGGGCAATTTTCGACGTCGTAGGACCGTGGGGCACTCGGGGGCACTCAAATTCTCCATGTTCAGATGGATAAAACATTTTGAGAATAGAAATATTACTTATTTCGAGTATCCTTTTTCGATTGGAAGTGCTTATTTTGCATAATTTGAAGACCTTCATACCAAAAATTCAAATTTAAAATTTGTATTTTCATTTTTTTCATTTTTCATGAGTCTATGTATTTTTTTGCTCTTCAAAAATTGCTTATTGCAACTGAAGTATTTCTGCAAACTTTTTCTGAAGCAGATCTATATGGTGTTATAAGCATGATATTCTGCGTTAATTTTAGTACTACAAATAGCCATTTGAAACTTGAGCGGAAATAATGTCTTTTCATGTATTAGTGCATTTTTCTATCTTTACAAATGTTTGGTTCTAATGACTTATTCGCTGCAAAGACAAGGTTATGATACATTCCGAATGCAATCACTCGAATGGTGATATGTGTTTTGCATTATTCTGTGGTTTTCATATCCAAAAATTCACATCAAAACTTCATATTTTTACATTCTACATCTACATGTATACATTACATGCACAATTACACATGTTCAATGCACATGCACTCATTTTTGGAGATAAGATGAATGTGTATGTTAACAATCCCGAATTGCACATGCATAAATAATATGTAAATATGATACAGAAACATTATATCAATAATGATCAATGGTACTCAAAATGAAAACCATCAATTTTCTAAAAAGTACTTTTATAAATGATCTTGCAGTAAGTCATTTTTTACTGGAAGTTCAGCATACATACAAACTAAAAGTCACAGAAAATTGAACTTTTATCTGACATATTTTAGGAGATTCGTGCCCCCCCCCGCGGTCATGATAGGGTTAGCCATAGAGTAAGTGTATATTATTAGGTAGAGTGGTAACTCCGCATTTATTAAATCCCCAATGTGCATGCACTTTCGATTTTATTAAATGAACTCAAGGGAGATACAGGTGGGTGCTACCAAATGCGAGATATACAAATGTTTGCAGTTTATTACACATTACCACGGAATTGACTGATCATGATAGCAATGCACAGGGAATGATGGCATTTTACAGATCGTCAGTGTCATGACAGCTAGGAGACGTAATGTTTGTTATGGCAACTCGATGACCTGCCATTGCTTTCCTGCTGAACCTCAAGAGAATCTTCTTGAGCGTGATCAGGCAACAGCTGCCACTGGCATGGCAAAATCACTGATTCAAAGACAATGATTTCAATAAAATTTGAAAGATGTAAATGGGTCCACATCACCATTCAGATTCAAGAAGTGAAACATAAATTTAGTGAATCATAAAATCATGGCGATGAAAATTGAATTAAAAACAATTAATTTCAGCCAAGAAAGCAAAATGCGGCTCATGAAATTCCCTTGATAATCGGTTTCATTTCCGCTTAGTTAGCAAATATTCATTTCTATTTATATCCAACTTATTTCATACTACTTATAACGGGGTGTCATAGTTATTAAATGGGCAAAAATTTAGCTTTTTCAAAACTGCTCAATAATTTTTTGGACTACAGGAACGCAATCTCCGCAAAAAAGCTGAATCTTGTGGTATAAAAATTTTCGACTTGTGAAATCGCTAAAAAATAGGAAATTCCCAATTCTTTCTATATTTATAATGTATATATTTATGATATTAATATAATCAGAATTAGTACAATTCAGAAATAAATTAATTAATTTTACTTGACATCAGAGTTCCACCCCTGTCGAAAATTTGCTCTAGGTAATGAATGCTTTTTGGGCATTTCTAAAAGACTTTTAAATTATTGTGATTTTGGCCACTGAAAAGTCATGCAAATAACTTTTATTTAAAAGCTAATCAGCAAAATCACAATAATTTTTTATTTTCTTCACATTATTTTGTACTTATTGCTCTTCTTTTTTTACTTGAAATGAAGCATATAAATCACACGAATTTATATCTGCAACTTGTAATTATCTATGTAAATGATCCATGGGCATGCATAATCATTAATTGTGCAATCCTGATCTAAATAACTTAAATTCATGCTGGTAATTTTTGTGAAACTTAGAGGATATAATTTTATTGTAATTGTTTTTCCTTTACCAATACAGTATGACCATAAATGCATTGCTGAAACCTCTATCATTTGTTTACAATTAATTGAGTAATGAAATTTCACACTTTGATAGATTAGATGGAATTTGGTGAATCCACATGTCATGTGATTCCTCTATAGGGATATATACTCGTATGTATCATAAAAACATAATGCCTATTCATGTCAAACCGGTGGTACACAAGCTTTCTTTAATGCTTAATTTCACTATGTTGACAAAGAAACGGAATTTTGTTGAATGAATATCAATGTATCTGAAAACGAATGCAACTATTGATTCCTTTATGCACAAAATGCACTATACACATATTCTGATTTCGTTCCGCTGTTTCATTAGGAGATCTGGATGGGAGAGGGCGGAAGCTAAGTATTTTCCCCGTCCCAACGAGGAAAAAGTTATATGTATGGTCGGGAATAATAAGTGGGACACGCACTTTTCAATGTTGTTTCATTTGTCAATGACTCTTTACACCGCTGCACATAATAGTCAGTTGCACGACAGTTTTCTTGTCAAACAACCAAGACTAGTGCTCAACACTTCACCAGCACTTGATTTAGCCTAAATCTTCCTTTATGAAATCGAAGTAGAATTGAAGTCCACTCGAAATATTGAAAGCTCTTTACAAGCAGAACATGGCAGATTCATACAACATTATTTTTGTTCAACAAACAAAGTGATCCGTAATTTAATGAGAAATATTTACAATTTCAATCTTATAACTGACAACGTCTAGGAGGCCCAGTAGCTCAGTAGTACTCTTTGGCAAAGTTCAGTCTTTGGAGGCCTAGTAGGAAGACATTAGGAAATGATTATCGAAAACTGTCTCAGTTCACAGTTCTCAATGTCTTTTCATAACCGGTTTTCTATGAAGATCATTTGATTACTGTGTCATTATCGGTTATAAATTTTGAACTCAAGACATCATAAGCAGGTCATTCAGTCACTATTGCCGTTATTCATGCAGCTAGGAAGTGGAAGACTTTCATGAGTTTGTACGAGTTAGTGGTCTTACTAGCACAGTAGTCCGGAAAAGCCCTGATTAAACCCCATTGTGAACTTGTAGGATTGCCTTTAAATCGATTGCGAAAGTTGGGAATTCTTTGGAAACAATACTTGTCACTGTGACGACGTCATGAGGAGCTATGAGAATGCTATTGATTCCATGTCAACCCGAATTGAGAGGTGCATCGGAGCTGGAGGATGACACTCAATAGAAAGAAAATCTCAGAAGTCTTGTTGCAAAATTCTCCAAATAAAATGCTTTCCCTCAGATCATGTCTTCTATACGTGGGTTTGCACAGTGGATATTATAAACACTTGTCACTAATTACAGACCACTTTATTTGCAGAGTAAAATGACGTCATAGGAACACGAAGCTTTCTATCACGTTCTGCTTAAAGAGCTTCCAATGAATTGAGCAGGCCGAAATTCTACCTAAATTATATAAAAGAAAATTTAAGTGCTAGTGGAGCATCAGTCACTAGTCCCGATCATCTAATAACGACTAATTGCTGATATGCGTGGAACTGTGTAAAAAGTCATTGAAGAAGAAACAACATTGAAAAATATGTGTCCCACTCACTTTTGTCAATTCTACATGTGCATTTCCCAAATTCTCAACTATTTTATTCAAGCTCTTAACTTTAGGTGCACCAAGCTTTTTCTGGTCCTGCACCATGGGCCAATTGCGCCTTATCAAGATTGCAATCGAGGGTACAGTGCCCACGTGCGATCAACCTTAATCTTTTCCCGTGATTCACTTACAGCAGCCTCAGTGTGTTCTTATGCACAAAGTCAAGTAATGTCAGCTGATTTGGAATGTGTTCTGTAAATATTTCAGACGATTTATGTTCCGAAGGTCAAAATGACCCTACCTTGGTACACCTAGGGTTAACATAGACTAACTGACAACTATAGAGGGAGTTCTTAAACTGGCCGTTTCATTATCAATTGTGCAAAAAAATCAGCACATTTTCAAATGTATTTTTTTGATTGTACAGAGCACAACATAAAAAATGGACCACCTAAATTTCATTGAGATTCAATCGATTCTCATGCCTTACATCATTCGAGAGCTTGCATTTTCAGCTTTGAAATGAGCTATGATAGACTTGCATCCGTTACTGTATTTGCTGAGCAGTGCTGAAAATATGAAAATCGCTCAATTTACAAATCGCAAGTTTTCGAAAAGAAAACATGTGAGTATGAGAATGAATCAGGCGCGGGGAGAACGAGCATTTTCTGAACTCTCTTTTCATATACTGGTCATCAAAATGGGTGAACTGATGAAAATGTAATGGTATCGTGAAGTTATCACAAAATCATGACCTCTTTGACTGAAAATGTTATGTTCTCACTTTTTCATCAAAAATGTTCATGTTTGGTATTTTCAGAATCCTTGCGATGCGAAGAGTACGAATATGTAAGTTTTTTTCATATAAGTTCAATAGTTCTTTATCAAACTTCTTCAATATTTTTCTCATTTCCTTAAAAGTACGCGAACACCAAGTAAGGTGAACGAAGGTTCAAAACAAGACGATTATCGAAGGCATGTCTTTGTTCACTCATCGCGGCTGTCGATTGTTTACCTTCATTGTTTGTGTACTTTTGCGGAAATGAGAAAAATATTGAAGAAGTTTGATAAAGAACTATTGAATAAAACTCGCAGAAGAGAGCTCAGAAAATGCTCGTTCTCTCCGCGCCTGATTCATTATCACACTCATATGTTTTCTTTTTGAAAACTTGCGATTTGTAAATTCAGTGATTTTCATATTTTCAGCACTGCTCACCAAATTCAATAACGTAGCAAGTCTATCATAGCTCATTTCAAAGCTGAAAATGCAAGCTCTCGAATGATGTATGGTACGTTGTTGTGCGATGCGACTGGAAGGCATGAGAATCGATTAAATTTCAGTCCGTTTTTTATTTTCATCTCTGTAGTTCAGGTTAATTTCAGATTAATGCTATATGAATCCTCATGTTCTATGAATCATTTTGGAATATATTCTACTTTCTCAAGTGGTCAGTTGTTGTTAGTTGGCGCAGTTCTCAAAATCAAAGGGGAAGGTTTTAGCTAGCGCGGGATTTCAACATTCACATTAAAAGAAAAAATAATGCGAATAAGATTTTTAGAAAATAGGAACAAAAATGTTCCCAACGTTTTGCTCATCGGTAATTGAGCGTTCTCAAGGGTACACTGTAAATCTCTCAATACCAGTTACATACGAAGGATGCATACCAAAATATTTTTTGGTATATTTCTATATTCTCTTGGTATATGTTTGTATGCTTTTCGTATGTTATTTCAAGTGTGTCGCGTTTGCATTCTAAAGCCATACCAGCACAATGTTAAAAGAAAGCATCAATGATGTCTAAAGCATGTTGATGTAATCCAGTTAAATACCGCACCTTCACAAAAAAATATTCACGACTGGTATTACTGGAAAAAAAGTTATTTGACAGTAGTATGTATTATAACTTATTTTTTGCCATGTGACTTAAAGCTCTTCATACGAAACACATACCAATGAGGACCAATTCTCATCGGGTCTCGTATATAAACATACCAACAACTCGTATTTCATTGTAAAACAGAAAACCACAGATAGAATAGTTCGTATCTCCACATGCCAATCACATACGAAAGTAAGTGAGATTTCCTATGAAAAACATATCAGATCTCTGTAAGCATACGAGAATCTCGTATCAGATGTTAGTTTTAAATTGCATGTGATTTTGGTGTGTGTTTGTATATAATTTTCGTATCCAGCGAATTACAGTGTACAGATAAAAAATCGCGACTGAATTACATACATGAATTTATAACAGCTTTTAAAAATCTTATGTCTACAATTCAGGCGTCAATTTTCATCTACCCTCGAGAAAGCTCAATAGCCGATGATAGAAGCGTTGGGGAAAGCGCTTGCTCATATTTCTTTCAATAATTGCAAGTTTAATTGCATAATTCAGTTGGGGTCATAAGACTTTCATACTTTTGGGTAAATTCCATGAGTCAGACTGTAAATTATCTATAGTCTTCGCATTTATATCTTGAAATCAATTGTGAACATTGTGTTTGATTGTGATGTTTTTTTCTTTCTGCATCATGTTATTTCTGACATGAAAAATACTTTCAGTAGCAAGCCTAAGCCTCAAAAGAGTATTCACTTCCATCAAACTTAATTAAAAAACAACATTACCTCTTCAAGCTAATCAGTGACTCAAAGGATTTGTATCATTCTTTATTCTACATTGCTATCATGACTGCCAATTGATTGGCTATTTCTCCAAAACAGAGAAAGATGAAAAAAGCATCAAAGAGAGTTCATTTAATGAAATCCATGCTGCGATGTAATCATTACTGAGTTGTCACTCTAAACATGTGCACTCTGTGATATCTGCATCATCTCAATTTTTATCAACAGAAAATTTTTCCATTTCCATATTCCCCAGCTTTTTAATTGATCAATCAAGCTGAAAAAAACTCGGATGCTCGGAAACTTTGCCGTCTCGTTCCGCGACTGAATGAAACACACGTACATTGCAATAATTTGTAATTCAGCAAGAGAATGCGCACTTATTGACTGATACTTACTTTGTCGCAATACAAAGTGACAATAAAAGTTTAAAAAATGGAAATTCAAAGCCTTAGTTACATCGATGGTATGATGTAGTTACAACCGTGGATCGGTGGAACTGCAACGCATAATGAGCTACAAAGAGCTGAAATATGTAAAACAATAACTTTTGCCTTCATGCGATCTCCTCAGACGAAGTTGCTGTCCTCTTTGCATCTAGAAATCTTCTAAGATGCATATACATATCAATGAAGGGAAAAGTTTCGTGTCGTATTGCTCACAGAAAATTCAAAGGATTAGCATTACCTCCACGATGATACCTCTTTTTCTATGTCAATCATGATTCCATGTCTTTGTTCGTGATTCCCAATATCAGTTCTATTACTGAATTCAGTTAGCATCGAGGAAGTAAATGGAAAAATAGTTTTGGAAAATTAGGTTTCTTAAATATCTCAAGAAAATAATCGGTCAATATGAGCATTTGAAGTCATGCAATCGGGGTCCAGCACTCCCAGTGTTGGACAGTCTGGATAATTCCTTGACCTGTCGTTCTTCACAACAGGGAGCAGGAGATAATCGCCTGTGAAGTTAATGAATGGTAAAGTGCTTCTATTACAGCTTTACATTCCATTGAAAAAATAATAAAATATCAAATTTTAGAAAGTGAATCACGGAAAAGTAAAGTAAATATCATTGTAAACGGTACAAACGACTGCTTAATATAAATGAGAGACAAATGTCCACTGATGAGCATACCGACGATTAGAGTCTTTTAATATCATTGTCGGAACAGTTGGCAGAGGAATTGCGACACATTTGGGCAGTGCTGCAATAATAGATTACTGTCAACAACTTTCCACAGCTATCCTCCCACAAGTAAGTCGCGAGGATAGACATCGCCGCAGCTCAGGCTTTGAGTTGAATTACCAATGTTGGAATTGATCAATGAAAATCGGTGATAACTTTCTTACCATGTTCAAAACCTAGTTTTCAGGAGTAGAATGATCGTGCGTTTCTTCCAATCTGTTTCTTCACTGCACAGACACCCGACGTTTGATAAAATAGACGTCGAGAACGAGTTACTGTGACTGTGTCATCCTCGTTGAGTTCTATCCTTGTTGCTCCGCATTCGATATTTGTCAGCGTTTAATTCAACCGTCATTTCTGTTTCTCCGTCAATTTGCATATATATTACTTTTATCTATATAAATAGCCGACAATCCTGGTATATTACTTTCAAAACTGCGATCATGCCAAAGAGGAATGACAATAATATCATACACAAATAAAAAAATATTAAATATAAATACATAAATATAAATTCAGAAATTGTTTCAGATTCAGTTTTTGCACTGAAAGCATGATGATTAAATATTTGTTTAAAAAGCCTAGCCATGATATTAACTTTTCAGTGTCTTTTCAAAATGAGTTGTTTAGCAACAATTGTAAAATTCCTGAAAACTGCTAAATTCAATTTTCGAAATATATTATTTGTCCACGCATTCATGATGTAATTTTTGAAAGTAGTATATATGATATTAAAATACGTTTTTCCAACATATTAGAAAAAGACGCTCGCGTCTTCAGATTTTAATGATTTGATAGAGGATTTTTCTTAGTTATTGATGTGTAACGAAATAATAATATAAGCAGAGCTGCAATAATAAGAAAGCTTCTGGTGGCCTTGATGCGCTGTAATGCCGATCGTTTTTGGCACCCAAGGAATGCACAATTGGGCTGGAAGAGTTTGCCATTGCTGGTAAACTTTTTGGTTTTGACCTATATTTTCTTTTCTAAAAGTTTATGTGACTTTTTATGTATAGGGTTTGTTCCAATGGAGTTTCGACAATGATTTCATGATTTCTAGCTTTTTTTACATTGAATCTTTAACTTCCGCAACTTGTACAGTCATTGTTCATTGTTCTCATCGGTATGAAACAAAAAATTTCTCGCATAATATAATCGTATTTTTCATCTGATTAGTTATTCTTAAGAAAATGACAAAGAGAATAACACATTAGGACGATATACCAAGCAGTTTTTTTCATCAAACTAAGCATGGACAGTATTTTATCAATGAACCAATATCGAAACAACAATGTCGCCTATGGTGGTGGGTTCAGAGTTGCAATATATTATACATTCCGCTGCATACGGCTCGGTACAAGCGAAAATTTTCTGACGTGTTACTATCCGGCGGTGCAAACCAAATTATCGGGAATGGATTTACTGATGGTAGTTCTAAATCTTTATCAATTGAATGAGGACAGTAAGCTCATAAGTGACACCCCAGTCATAATCCTCAAGAGCCTTGATATTTCATGAAATAAAAGCAACATTTTCTTTCTCGAGAAAATTTCAGAATTGAAAGTACATAATGAAAAGATTTTACATTCAGTCAGCCGCAATTTTGAACCAAAGACATAGAATGCTCACAAGAAAGGGACTTCCAAAAATCAAAGTCAAAGTGTGTTGTACAAAGATATTAACTCTATTAACACGCATCAGATTGCAATGGGTATCAAATGTTTTGTAAGGAATTCTAAAAAGTAGATAAAAGTGCAAAATTAACTCCGATATTTTCACAGTTGTCGTGAGAGTGCATAACTATTGTTCTTGTTAAAATCATGATGAAAACTGAAATCTCAGTTCTATGTTCAAAAGTGTCAGAGAATCGTCGTGCAATCGAATTTCTAATCATTCATTACTGTATAGGGTGATATATTAAAAGCGCATGCAAGCTCTTCATCAATGGAGCTTTTTAACTAGAAATGGATATGGACTATATCTATCATATGGCTTTTTAGCTGGAAATATGCAGTAAACTCAAAAGCAGATATTTTGCGGCAATGTATTTGTGTGCTTTATGCATGTAATAATGTAAATGTGTATGCCGCATGCATCAAAGTAAAATATGATAAGTTGATTTTGGCTATGGCTATCATTCATTGTGGATAAATATTCATTTTTGAAGCATGAAATATCGAATTCCAACAAAACGTGTTACAATTGAAACAAAGGCAGCAAAAAGTTGTGTATTTAGGTCTACAATGCAGCTAATTGATACATACAGAGTGTTGAAGTTAAGTCAGAAAATTGTACAAGTAAAATAGCTTCGGTATGAAATTCATATTCACGATGCAGAATAAGTAAGATTTATTGAAAACTTCACACAAAACACATAATACTTACGAAGAGTCACAAGAACAGATTATAAGGCAATAACTGGGCGCACAAAATATTAATCAGGGAAGAGTTATTAATAGTAGTAAGTATATTGTATGTTTTCCTTATTGCAAAAGTACGTATTGACTTTAACCAATATAAATTTCAAATTTGGAAAGTGATGTCCCGTTGCAACGATTAGGAAGTTGAAGTTAGAGCATAAATTCTGATGGCACATACAGAATCTGGTGTAACTGTTCATACTATCCCCATTCGATCAAACTCTAGTACTTGTATCCTAAAAACATGTTTCATAAAACTATATGTAGTGTTTTGATAAGAAGCTTAAAGATTGCAATCATTACTATGTTCTGTTTTACTATTTTCTCTTAACAAATTGAATGAATAATGCCAAAGAATTCTTGCGTGCTTGAAACTTAGAGATGTGCATTTCATCAGAAAGTTGGCAATAATCTAATCCGATCGAAAGAAAGCGGAATCTAATCCGTAGTGCCATTATGAAAATCCAATCCGAAAGTTTCAAAGTTGTCAGTCATATCGAATAGACTGAAGTTTTCGGCTGCGAGTTGTGTTCAGAATTAAGTATCTAAAGCCTCACAATGCGAATAGACGATAGGATTACGGCTTTGCTGGCATTCGGCTTTGTTATTCGCTCGTCAAAAGACAGACTCACTGCTACGGAAATTCTACATTGTAGACAAACAAAAATAGACACCGAGTCACAATAGTTAACGGGAAGGCAGAATATGTCGCAGTCTCTTCACATTAGACCTTCAATTATCTGAGAGTATATCTGTCTAACTGAACCGCAGACGGGCTGCTGACATCTGTCTTGATAACGCATAGACTTCAATGACAAATCAATCTTCAAGCCTACAGCTTGAAACCAGCATGATTCCTTTCCTGTACTGTACTGTACTGTAAGAATATTAATAATGTTAATAACAGATACATCTCAATTGAAAACAAAGGTCTGTCACAGTACATTGAATATCTAGAGAGAATGACAACTATTAAGTCAATAAATGACACTAACACCCTTGATTCCCCGACCGCACTCGCAGCCCGACCCAGGAATCGAACCGAAGTCCGCGGTGGAGACGAGCTGGCACCTTCCTCACTAGGCCACGCTGATGGAGCAAAAGGAATGCTAGTGAAGGCAGAAGTCATCTCCAAGTGATATCGACAGTTAATTTTCCTATTATTATTGATTATATCATTATGATAGCTGGAAGTGCTCCGGTAGTTCGCCGAAATTAAGAAGCAGCACGCATTTTTGAAGTTTCGGATTTTTCTGAGGGTGTCTGGGTAGGCTCTCATATTCCGATCAGACCTACTTGGGATCGGATTCGTACATCCTTACTTCAACATCCATGCGTTGCGAAGGGATACTAGAACAAAGATTCCTGACGACTTCTATTTTTACAAAACAGAGATATTATTGTTTAGAAAGAGACCTGAAGATCCGTAAGATCATTAGCGTATTGATCTTGTACTTAACTAAGGGTCATAGATAACAAAATAGAATTCGAAAATTTACACAATTTCTTTCTTAAGGGGGATGAGTCGCACCACTGAGCGTCTTAACGTTATTTATAATCTCTTGCATAAATGCATCATTAAAATTCTCCCATTATGAGGCCATCGATCCGAATAAGCGAGTAAAGATCACTGCATCCAAGGCATCCTGACCAGCGCTTGTTTCTCAATATTTGTGAACAGCGAAGTGCACAGACATCAGTTTCAGTGTCTGTGATCGTCGATTAGATGATCATCTTCATGAATCCTCCTAGAGCGTGTCAATGGAGAAGGGCTGTAGCTGGCACTCCGATGTTCCTGCAGTTGCAGTCGATTTGGTCCTCGGTCAACAGAATGTGATTCATGCTGACGCTGCAGTCGCAATTTGTGCCGTGCTCGGGTCTCCAACTTCCTATTATCCAAAGCTGGATCATTACGAATGAACTCGTTGAATATTTCATTTGTCTTTTCATCTATGCTGTAATCTCGCATGATTGGTTGGTGACTTGTGTCGTACGAATTCCGATGAGACCTGAAAGCAGGGATCATAGTATCATAGATCATCAAACACAAACATTCAGGAAGTGTTTCAGGCAAATGCATGAGACGTAATGTTCAGGCATTGATGCTTTGGCAAGCAAGGCCGGAGCACGCAAGAAGTCATAAGTCATTAGTCGCAACGGAAATTCCGACACAAGTTTCAATGACAGCAGCTCCCATACAGAATATCCCAAGCCATAGATCATAAACCATGAGGCATTTAGTGAGTCTTCTCACAGTTTGCATGTCTATTCAATTTTCATGACAAATGATACAAGAGTCTCTGTTTCTAATTGTGATCTCTACGCATGGGGCTCTTACGGTGGCTGGAAAGTACACGCCTTTTGTCATCCATCATGAAATTAAAATGTTTGCAAAGTTTCTTATGGCTTATTCTATGTATGTGCCTCCGGCCTATAGCAGAGCTGCACACATGCGCAGTAAGTAGCTCTTCAGCGAGAGAGAAGGCAGGAAACTCTTCCAAACGCATATCGACAACCCAATGTTGTAAATTATACTAAGATGTTTATCAAATATAAACGACAAGACATGCGATAACTTAAGATTTTCTTCCATCCCCCCTGCAATCTGTAAATTGGGTGTGTAACTGTAGATCAAGCTGCTTAATTTGAGCCGTAAAACTATTTTGAGCCTACAATTTGGCAAATCAAAATCCAACTTCAGATACTGTCTTCCTAATAGTCTTGAATTGACTATATATCCTATTCAGATTACTTAGAAGAAGTTTTGAAAACGATTTTACTGCAATCATGCCGGCGCTTCACATACTTTGATCATTCATGGTCGAAAAATGAAATGCTCAGGATATTAGAAATGTATTTGAAGCTTTATACACACACGAAGCTAAATATGTATGCACATGCAAGAAGATTAAAGGAAATCAGATTCATTTGCAACTCAGAATATTAAGAAAGTCAATAAAGCTATAAAACAAATGTCGTCTTTTTATTCTTTGATCTTGCATTAGTTGTGGGACGTAGCCTTTGTTGTTTCATTTATCGTCGCGCTAAGCCGCATGCGTCTCTTCGACGACAAGATCAAAAATGCAGAAGTATTTTTAGAAGAGTCGAGTTATCACAGGGAGAAATGAATCAATGAATTTTTCTGTAATTGTTGCACTGTTCTCCAAATAAATACATATTCATGCATGCCATATATTGTGTGATAGAATGATCGAAAGAATTCATGAGCACAACACCTGCTTGATAGCAAGGACTATGTATTTGTTATTACGTTCACTGCTTATCATAATACTTATTAGTAATAGATAAACCTTTAAAGAGTTAGATGGTACACTGTAATTCGCTGGATACGAAAATTACATACAAACACACACCAAAATCACATACAATTTGAAACTAACATCTGATGCGAGATTCTCGTATGCTTACAGAGATCTGACATGCTTTTCATACGAAATCTCACTTACTTTCGTATGTGATTGGCATGTAGCGATACTAACTATTCTATCTGTGATTGGCTGTTTTACAATGAAATACGAGTTGTTGGTATGTTTTATATACGAGACTCGATGCAAATTCATCCTCATTCGTATGCCTCTGGTATGTAGAGCTTAAAGTCACATAGCAAAAGAATACATATATATATTACATACTACTGTCAAATAACTTTTTTTAAAGTGCTAGAAGAGAAAGGAGTACACTTGTGCCTGCATCATTTCAACGAGATCATCCAAGGCCATCAACAATTGCCGGCGGTGTGGAGAGAGAGCATTTTAGCACCAATATATAAAAACAAAGGTGATCACAGAGTTTGCAGCAATTATCAAGGCATCAAACTGCTCTGCCACAGCTTCAAACTCCTAGAGCGAATAATTAATAAGAGGTTGAGAGTGTGCACAACTGTACGAAACAACCAGTTTGGATTCCGACCTGGATATAGCACCACAGATCCCTTGTTTGTAATGCGTACGGTTATGGAGAACCTGAGAGAGGGAAACGAGCCTTTCGGGGCAGTTTTCGTGGATTTAGAAAAAGCGTACGACTCTGTTCCTCGAGCATTGTTGTTCAACTGTTTGAGAAGGAAAGGAGTGCCGGAGGTGTATGCAACTCTGATTCTGGAAATGTATCGAGAAACCCTAACAATTGTGAAAACCAAGCATGGTTGCACTCCACCTTTTGAGGTCACTGTTGGGCTGCACCAGGGATCGGCGTTGAGTCCATATCTCTTCCTACTGGTCTTGGGTGTGATAACTGGGCATCTGGAGAGCAGTCCCCCAAAAGAAATGCTCTACGCTGACGATCTGGTGATTTGTGGGGACTCTAAAACAATGGTAGAAAGCAGGCTGGAGTTGTGGCGCAATGCCCTGGAGAGTAATGGTCTCAGAATTAGCAGAAGTAAGAGTGAATAACTCTCCACCGCTGCGAACGATGAAGAAATCCAAATGGATGGAGCCTCGCTCCCATCAGTTAAGAAGTTCAAGTATCTTGGTTCACTCTTAGACGTAACATCATCTTGCGAGCAGGACATCAAAAACCGCATACAAACAGGATGGAAAAGTTGGAGACAAGTGACAGGAGTTATCTACGACAAAGGAGTTCCTCTCAAGCTAAAATCAAAGATCTACCAGTCTATGATACGACCGGCAATGACCTATGGAGGAGAGTGTTGGGCACCAAGGAAGAAAGATACGCAAAGGCTGATGGTGACGGAAATGAAGATGCTCAGGCGATGTCAAGGTTTAACCCTCCGGGACCGAGTTAAGAATGAAGAGATTCGACGCAAGATGAGGATCCCATCCATCGATAGATTCATGGAGTACAAGCGGCTTGCATGGTACGGACATGTCAGAAGAAGACCGGACGATCATATAACCCAAACAGCACTGCACCAACCGATATCTGGCAGACGAAGAAGAGGTCGTCCACCCCTACCATGGAAAAGGGTCATAGAACAAGATCTGGAGAGAAAAGGCACAACCCATAATCTGGCCCTCGATCGAGTAAAATGGAAGAGGACGATACGGCCCACCCTGGAGGAATTTGGGATTGGTGGCCGGTAAAGGTGAGCAAAGGTGAGCAAGCACTGTCAAATAACTTTTTTCAGTTATATCAGTCGTGAATATTTCTTTTTGATAGTGTGATATTTGACTAGATTAGATTTATTGTGAATTTTATGCTCCACGACTACGTCGTCCTTGCTACTTGTCTAGCAACTTTAACACGACGCTTAGTTAGCTCTACGTTATGAACCAAGTTGATTAACATCAATTCATTCAAACGATATTTTTTGTGCAATCATGTTGACTTATACATCTCAAACATAACAATTTTTGCGTTCATGAAATATAATTTTTTTATTTCGGGTTGATAATATGCTTAATTCCAATGTATAATTGTTGATGGTTCAATACTTATTGATTATTTATGAAATACGACTTACATGTATTAAAATCGAATTCAGTATTGTAAGTTTGACTCTTGAATGTCACTATCTCACTACTTGCAAAGCAGTAGTAAGTGCCATGCAACATAAGTGCGATCTTTATTGACAAGAGGCCTTAAATCAACACATTTTAGACATCATTGATGCTTTCCTTTAACATTGTGCTGGTATGTATTTAGTATGTAAAGCACACCACACTTGAAATAACATACGAAAAGCATACAAATAGATACAGAAATATGCAGAAATATGTAGTCTTGATCATCAAAGCCAAAGAGTACTATCGTGGCAACAGAGATGTAAATAAGAGATTTTTCAAGAGTGAAGGGGAGTCAGATGAAGAATGTGGTAAGGGCATGCTGGTGTTGAAGCGTATCAGAAACAATATTTTGTATTATGAACATTGGATGTATTTGCTACTCATTATGTGTTGATAAGTAATACATACAAAGCATCTTTTTTGTAACAGTATTGGAAAAGTAGACACCTTTGTGTGATATTTCTTTGACTGTTATTTTTCTGTTCTGAACGTCAACTTTTGACTGTCCACTGTCTGATGTTGTCCGTTCAATATGGATGTTATTTTGTATGCTATTTGTCTGTGTGCATTTTACACTGTATTTTTCCGCAGACATTGAAAATCTAGGAAAAGCTAACAAAGGCATGGAAATGCTAATGCTATATGTGAATGCTACTTAATAAAGATGTAAGTAGCATTACTGTATTACTTATTGAGGATCTTCAGCTTTTGCAGTCTTCATACATTTTATAACTTTGAGCATCATCTAGTTGCGTTCATTTTCTTTATAATTTCCTTTAAAGTTTCTTGAACTTGTAGATACGTTTGATGTTTTACAAGTACATAGGTATGTTTGCTTTTGAATTGTATTTATTCAGCATTCGCGGCAGAGTAGTTAAGTGCTTGGAATGGCGATCTTTCGGTCCAGAGGTCGAGCCCCGAAAGTGTCATTGGAAGTCGTCAGAAAGGGCAACCGGACTAAAAGCACTACAATGCCTCGGAAAAATTTGGCAACGTCAGCACCGTCCAAGACTTCTACATGTCTACTGCATGCAATATTTAGAAAAATCGCAGTCATTATCATCTATTGGAAACACGTGCATGTTTGTATACATATGTGACATTTCCTGTACAGACACTGTATTGCGGTTCCTGCCTGTTTGTTTTATTGTACAGTGAAGCCTCGTTAATCCGGTATCCAATAATCTGGAAATCGCTTACAAGATAATACAAGTCAGATGAGTAATTTCTGAATTTTCAATCAATAACCAGAAGTGTAGTGATGATAGCAACTTGATCCGACTCGTGTGTACATTATTCTCTCTCCTCTCTCTCTCTGTCCTTGTCTCATTGACTGGAATTTAAAATTTCACGACTCCTACCAGACTCCTACGACTCCTGGTTTCGTTGCAAGCCCCTTGCTTGAAGTACTACCTATGGTCGCCACCTCTCTAAATTCCAGGTGCCTATCCTTTGAGATCGAGGGGAGAGTCGCTCGAAAGCAGAAAGCTGATCTGTGCACAGACCTCGTCGTTCAGTCAATCTCTATTGAAACTTTTGGTGGCCTTGGTGACTGATCGTTATTATTTTTGAGGTCGCGTGGTTCCCTCATTGGATCTATTAATGAAGACAAAGCTCCACTACAGGTAACATTTCTTCATTTTTCTTAGATGCAAAATTCTCTCTCTCTTTTAATAGCTGTCTTAGCCACCAAATTACTACCAATCGGCATTCTGCTTAAGACCTTTTAACACAAGAAGACACAAAACTGGGCAGATCCATCATAAAGAATACTTTTCATCCCTTGCATAATATTTTATACAAAAGTAGAAAAGATTACAAAACACGTCATACCTACAACTTTCTCAGACCAAAAACTGATACTATCAAATTTCATATCTCTTTTTGTAATCGGGTAGTATCTCTTCCAGATATTTAAATGTATCGTTGAGAGCAACATGAAAATCTTGTATTTGGTTTTTCAATATATATTTTCATAGTTCATAGTTCTCTCTTTCACCCTCTCTCTCTCTCTCCTCCCTCTCTTTCTCTCTCTCTCTCTCTCTCTCTCTCTCTTTCACCCTCTCTCTCTCTCTCTCTCTCTCTCTCTCTCTCTCTCTCTCTTTCCCTCTTTTGTTACAGACCTCTCTTCTCTGTACCTCTATTGTTACTCTCTTCATACTAATTGCTACACCCTCTCTCACCGCCTTGATCCTCAAGATCCTTTTGTCACCGTGTTTTGTCTCTTCCGATAACTTAAACATCTCTTTGTAAGAAAGCATGAAAATCCTCTCTCTCTTTCAATATAAATTTTCATAGTTCATAGTTCTCTCTTTCACCCTCTCACACACACTCTCTCTCTCTCTCTTTCTGCCTCTCCTCTCATAATAATGATAATAGTACTTTTGCATATCTAAAATACAAAATTTAAACAAAAATTAGGGCGATAAAAATAGAAAATAAACACTTATATGGAAAAGATAGTTTGTCGGCGATATACGAAGCAATCATCTCTCAACCAGTACTAGCAAACTAATGAAGAGTAAATTTTTATTCGAAATCTGTGGTTCGAATGATAAGAAATGAGAACGTATGATTCATTTTAATTCAACTTCTACACTCTTGCATCGGTTGTCTAAATATAGATATGCGGTTGAAACTCAAGTTCATATAACTGTCTCTTACCGTCTTATCTCTATATCTTCCGTGCTCATTTCGTGAACCACAATTCAACATGTTCAGATTAAGAGATTTACTTGTACCCCGACACAGAAAAGCTAATTGCTTGCGTGGATGGCAAGCATACAGTGTGACTGAAACACATAACTCTTCTTTTCACTTCGTTTCACTAATTCGCTGAGCTCCAACGTTCAGACGAATTCAAGTGTGTAACTTGATGTTCATCTTCCCAGAAATATCCTGAGCTATGAAGGACAGAAGATGATTTCGATTTTACAATTATGATACATGAGGGCTTACGTTACTGAGAATACACTTTTCTCTACTGCAAATGTTCAGAGGGATGTTCAACTCTCGAAGACAATGGCAACACTGTTGCTGTTTCTGAATATTGAATACTGTACTTTCGAGATAATTTGAGATCATGTGTATAAACATACGCTAGCTCATTGCCCGTATGCGCGTGCACGTGGGGAACCGAACTATGAAAATCTGTTGCAATTAATGATCAAGATGAATGAATACAAAATGAAACAGGCGGATTCAGTTTGGTTGACTAGTGATAGGATGAAAAAGCGATCAATTAATGAAAACCATGTCTAAAGTGCTTAAGAACAATAAATACATGAAGAGAATTTGTTATCCTCACAACAAGCAATGACATCATGCATTTATGTCTAAAGGTCTGTTTTTACTTCTGGCGTAACGTGCCGGTCAGTGCTAACCGGCATACACTGACGTTAGTCGGTTGACTTCGACAGAGTAAAATTTGCAGTTAACTGTAACCGGTGTGATCGATTGATCAGCACCCTGTCAGTCGACTGATGTCTCTGGGAGCGTATTCAACTTCATTTTCAACCAGGTGACTGATTGTAATGCAACTGCCTGTGGAATCTGTAGCAACTGCGTATGTTGATTTCTTTTTTTATAGAGGAAGGGTCAAACTCCCCTGAAACTCTCTTATTTGGGTAGTCTTGGGTACCTCCCAAGAGTGAGAACACAAGAGTAAAGAAATTGACCATGAATGATCATTTGTAGTTTTGCTGGAAAAATTCTGCCTAAGCATGTGACCACGTCATGTCATAGCAAGTCATCTACATGAAAACTTACATGTATCTACATGTGTAACCTACTTCAACCACACGATTGGTCTTTCTATGATAAAACTGTGCTGTCATCAACTTTGATATAGACCTACCGTAAATGTCTATCTGATAGTTTGTTTAATTAGCTTTTCAAACTATGCTTTGATTACCTGTGGTTTCCTTGTGAATCTAATCCATTAAGCTAGATGTAATGCACATTGTGCTAGACAGAATTTTGTATATTTTGCGTGAAATAAAACAAATAATACTTGAAAAAATGCAATGCATTAAACCAATACCTGCATAACGCTTATGCTGTTAAATTGGTAGCCTGCTAATTAAATTGGTAACTTGCTTCATATAGCCTCTTGCCTTGAAAGCTAAAAGCTTCGGCCTAGATTGTTTATTCTACTATTAGGCTACATGTATTAGAAATAGAAAGATATCGGTATCATCTAATGCAGTGACATTCTTTGATGAGTGCATCCTACGATTAGTAAAAATATCGTTATATCTACTTTTGTGCTATTTTCATCCTATTCGAGGCCTATGTTATGTGTGTTTTGTTTCATGTTGTAAGGAATGTAGCCTAGTTATGCATGTTGTTCTAATTAGGAAATTATTAGGCTGTAGACGTAAACAGGGTTGATGACATTAATCCCTGAGATAACCTACGCCGATATTTAAAACTTGGGTACCCAAGCCCAAGTTTGGACCCAACCTTGATCACCACTATGTTCAAATTTGGTTGAAGATGCTGCCGATGGTGAAAACAAAATTGATCTCGATCCAATAAGTAAAAGAAGAAAAAGGAATCACAACACGCACAAAGACTGCGTCTCTTGTTTGAACACTCTTGTACACTAGCTTTTATTGATTAAAGGGAAGAGCAGGTCGACTGACATTATCAGTGGACTGAAGCTTTTTCCAGTCAGCGTGCTGCAGTCCATAGCAGCGCAATTATACGTCAGAAATACTATATACCGGGCTTAAGAAGTGATATCAAAATAATAAATGAGGAAAAGTATTGACAACTAGTTGTTTAACCTGACTGAAAGAAATAATTCATTCACATTGCCTGCATAGCCACATGTGTTTGATTCAATCCTAACTGATCTATGTGATAGAACGCAACAGATACTGTATATCATGCTCAAATTAAAAAGACACTACGCATTTAAAAGCATGTATAAAAGCACGCCGATGAGAACATGCTTAAAATTGCGGATATTCAAAATCTGTCTGAAAAGCATGATCTAAAAACATGCTTAAAAGAACGTTTTGCAAACATTCTAAATTGTGACAGAGCACTCATTTTCAAAAACGTGATATTAAAACCACATTTGAAAGCAATGTCTTGCGGTTTAGAATCAGGTTTAAAACCTGCCTTTAAAAGCAATTTTCGAATATTGTCTTCAACAAAACATTGCGCTAAAAATACTTTTTTACTCTCTTTGGCAATGCAGCCATTCAATTGATACCAAAATTCTGATTTTAGTGGAAAATGCCACATGCTGCGATCGTGCCCATCTTTAATCAGGTTCACCAAAGGATTAATAGAACAATTTCAATAAAAATGACTATTCCAATCATAATACTAAAGTAGAAATTAGAGCTGCATCACTTCCCGCTCCTCTACTTTAAAATGTTGTTGTTAACCCTTGTCTCACTGGGGTATTTTTCCGAACGCGCCACACTGGGGAAGGCGAATTTCGTCTCCTGCTGATCTCCCAAACAATTGCACCAATTTTGTCAAACCACACATCAATCGAATAGGCATTGAAAGGGGATTCAGAAAAACAACATCAGTTTCATTTCCAAGGTCATCCCCGGGCTGAGGTGAAGGTCGAAAGTCAAAACCGCCAACTTTTAACAAATTTCCATCAGATTACTATTTGAAATGAAGAATGACAACGAAATCTGATAAACCTTACAATAATCAAAATATCTGGTTAAGGTGGTTAAGAAGACAATGATTATTAATCGTTCTGAGATTAAATGATTGTACTAGATGAGGTCAAAGGTCAAATAATTCAAACTTTCAGTTCAGCTCAAATATCACTAAAATCGCACATTTTAGTGATATGATGAAGAAACAACCCATGTCGGTGACTTTTATCGAGACACTGAGGCTAAAAGCAATATGATACTGAAAAATTTCAATAATTACTGATCAGATGGAGAACTAAAAGGTTCAAAAACATTTTGAATTTCAAACATGCATACATGATAAGCAGATAGTTTCAACTTCAAAGATTTTGCATTTGTGAATATCTCTATATTAATAGGAAGAAGCCTTTATATAATCTCAACTTATTTAATCAAGACTTGATGCCGCAAAATATATATTAGAAGTGAATATATGCCGCCGAAATCAGCCAAAATGTTCCAACCTTTCAAATTTTAAAATAGCTCTCACGCCGAAAGTGTTGTGCCAAATTTATTTTCCTTCTGTGAAAAGTTGCATAATACGTAGAATGTATGCTATAGCTGGTGGCTATAGCTTGTTTGGTTTAAACGATATTCAAAAAAAGGGGCGAAAAACTCCCCCCATTTTTGGCGAGGGTTCAAATGATAGTCTTGAGAGTGGGACTTACATGGGACACCTGCTATATGCATGTACTTTATAGCGGATAGAGAATAGCTATGGGATTTTCTAGGACATAGCTCGCACAATTGCTTGACAAGTCTCTCGGGATAAAACCCTCCAGGTTTGTCATTTAATTTCACTCTCAATATCAGAGAGAATCGTATAGCCATCCTCTGTCCATTACATAGAATATGGCTTAAAATTCACATTGATATAAGTAAGAGATAGAAATTTTCTGATAGACAAAAAATCCAAAACTATGGAGTAGGACAGGTATGGAGAGTGGGAGGTATGCGGTAGGTAGTGAAGGGTCATATTGCACCATCTTATTAAATGACTTGACAAAGAAAATAACGAAACATAATGTGAATGAAAAGTTGTTGAGTGAGCGATGAGTTGCTGCTGCTTAGATGTTCTCGAAAGTGTATCATATATTACATATCTAATGTGGTATAGATAATGACGGAAATTAATCGTTGAGAAGATATAGCTCCATCAAACAACTGTGCCTCTTTCCAAATAAAACTATATTTTCTACTCTAACGCTACATTGACACAGTTCATAGGCATGTTTATCAATCATTCGACAGAAATGGGAAATGAAACTTCCATCTCTTTTGCAGTTATCTGTTTCATCCATTTTGAACAATAGATGTTATCAAAGCATTTATACAGGAATTCGAGATTACTGAGCCTGAGAGCTCCGACAAAGCAATTATTGACATTGGCAATGAAGATTTCCTAAATCTCGAAAAGACACTTTTGAAAAGACATTTGTCAGCTATGAAATGTTCATACAGGCCGTCAGCACTATTGAATATTGTTGATTCCCTGTTGTAGTCCGGCAGCCAGACGAACGAAACTGAAAATGAGACTTTCACAGATTGATGCACACCCTTTTGGCTACGGCCAATCTGCGGGCCTGCCGGGTTCCTTCTCATCTGGTCAGAAAGGATCAAAGAAAACACAAAGTAAATCCAAAAAAATCCAGTCCACAGAAAGCGGACTGCGGCTTTCGTTTAGAATGAGACTCAGAGAGACTTGATTAACTGAAGGGTAGAGCAGAGATGTGTTTATTTTCAGCCGAATAAAAATCATACTTTGCAGTTGATAATTTTGCCGTGGTAGCTTCATCTCACTTCCTTTGGTTATCATCATCATATTATTGCTTACTTCATAGCCTTCCAGTGTTACGTGGTTTCCGCATAAATTGCTTCAACAGCGCAACCTCTTAACTTCTGTATCTACTGTTTTGTGCAGTCCAACAGTAATTAGCAACATTGTTCACTTCTTGGTCAAACGCTAAGGCCTGCTTTACGGCTCGTTCAGACGCAGCACGGTTTTACGGCTATTTTCAGTCGAGGTAAATGGCTTCTCGGTTTCTATCATTACACTCAGTGCAAAACCGCAGATGGCGTTCACACACAGCACGGTTGCCGTGCTCTCAAATGGATCTGAACCCATTTCAACTGCGGTTTTTTCATTTCAGAAAAGAAATTTTGCTTCAGATTGCAAATGAATAATACCATCGCATTCTCCATAAAATTTCGATCTTTACGAAGTCCGTTTCGGTAATTTTGGTGAAGTACTGAGAAAGCTAGATCAAAGAAATCATTTGATAACGAACCTCATACTTCAAGTGTGCGGGGCGGCATTTAACAGATGCTTATTACCAAAGTCATTATTTACGATTGTACTCGATCTACCGAACCGATTCATGTGATCTACACTGCAAATAAATCGCAGCAATATAATGAATCTGATGAGCGTAGGGATTTCTTAGTTTCATAAATTTTAATTATTATCAGTGTCATAATTCACTTTCAAAGTTAACAGAATACCGGCATGTGATTGGCTCTTCAATTGCGCGATTACTTTGCTCATTGAAATGGTATATTTATCCAGCAATTTTGATAAATTTGCTATTTTCAGAATGCTCTTAACATTGTCATTATGAATATATAACTTTTCATTTGATCTGATATGCTTCTGAGCAGAACGCACTGTGATATTCAATCTCCCAATACAGTTGACACACGTCCTTTGAAGTTGACGAGGGGCATTTACTGTCGCTCGCTAAATCCGTGCTCTGTCTGAATGACCTACGCTTTCTCTTTAATGATTGAGGGGCAAAACCGAAAAACCGCAAACCGTTCGCTGTCTGAACGGGCTTTTACACTGGCAGTTCATGTGCTGTTAGTCCGGCAGCCAGAGCGAGTTTCTGCAGGGAACGAGGCCGAAAATGAGACTTTCACAGAATGATGTACACCCTATGCCTACTACGAATTCGCGCGTCTGCCGAGTTCTAGTGAGTTCCTCTTCTTGTCAGACACGATCGAAGAAAAACACATGTTAATCCAATGGGAGGCAGATTGCATTTTTTTGGCAAAAATGAAGTTTTCTGTGTTTTCTCTTATGATTTAAAAAGTACTTGGTCTAGAGCCGTAGTTTTTGACATGGAATATCTTCAGGTCATTTCTTATCAGGTTCTTGAACATTTATCTATGAAACTACATGCATTCAGATTTGACAAGCCTCCTACTGTCGGCAAGCACCAATATGTTGGCCCACTTTATCCACATTGAACCACATTATCGCATACATCGCCGATCAGAAGCACGATAATATCACATGCACATGAAAAGAAATGACCTGAAAATATTCCATGTCAAAAACCATGACTCTAGACCAAGTACTTTTTAAATCATAAGAGAAAACACAGAAAACTTCATTTTTGCCAAAAAAATGCAATCTGCCTCCCATTGGATTAACATGTGTTTTTCTTCGATCGTGTCTGACAAGAAGAGGAATTCACTAGAACTCGGCAGACGCGCGAATTCGTAGTAGGCATAGGGTCTACATCATTCTGTGAAAGTCTCATTTTCGGCCTAGTTCCCTGCAGAAACTCGTTCTGGCTGCCGGACTATGTGCAGCAGATGACGAAGATGACCTCGTTATGACATTTGATGGTATTCCAGTGGTGTTTATGGTAATTCCTTCTGACACAGAACATAACGTCAGTGATGCGGTGGCAGTTCAGGAGCAGTTCAGCGATTAGAACGAAGTCTATTTCTTTGCAGCCTTCTGCAATGACAGTGTCATCTGATTGGTTAATTTTCTCTGTTTTTTTGTTCCATGACTCACTTTGGTTTGACAGTGCAGTAACTGACTTGCTGTCTTGCTGTTCGCAATGTAAATTAGCTGCTGCACGAGCAGTTATGTTCCATAGCTATGTCATGCTGCGTTTCAATCACGTGACTGGCGTGTCACTCGTCTGCAGTACAACTGCAGCGACTGCCAGTATAAAGTAGGCTCAAATGTCATTTCTAACATTTATGAAGCTTGTGTCGGATTTCGACACCGACTGAGGGATGGCGAAATATATGCAACTGTCATAATTGGCATTAATATCTGTCATTACTGATAAATTCTTGTGTGAGTCACATCCAACCGATAAGAAATGATAAAGATCTACGTTTACCACTTGTCCGCCCACATGCAGTATGCCTTTCGTTTTTTATCAGATAGTAGTGCACCATACATTCCGATTCAAATTTTTAAATAATTCCGGTTCACTTGCAAAGTAAAAAAATCGATGAAATTTTGATACCCCTTTATTGACGCCTCCAATAGAACAAACATTCGAAATTTGTAAACGTTTAAAAGTTCTGTGAAATCTGATTGGCAAAAGTCCACGAACTACCAGATGCTGCATATCATTACAGATTTGTTGATAGGTGGTCCCACAACAAGGTTGGGTTCTGGGTCAACCAATGGTGCATAGAAATCAAGTTATAAAAATCAAAATTTTGATTTGAATCTTACAGGAACTACATGATGGGATTATATGAAGTTCTAATTTTTTATTAAAATTCCATTCAATTCAGAGAATATTTCCAATAGAAAATACTTGTGGTTATCAGCTTTTTTAATTTGTGCTTGACAACACCGTGCATTGAAAGTTCACAGATGTTGTATTTGCTGTAAGTTTGCATGTGTTTTCTGACAGCTGTGCATATTGAATTTCTACATATTTCATATCATTCTATATCTTCGCAGTCTTCAATGTCAATTAACTGCGAAGTCGTTTGTCGAATATAATTGGATATCCGATGAGTGGTAGCAGAAACTTGTGTCAATTGGTGAACAACTTTCAGATCCTAACACTCACATTTATTTTCTCAACTAAGACATGGAGTAGAATGGACTATAGAAATGTTACTCGGCATAGACCATTAAGACATTAATAATCCCTGGGCCCATAGAGTAGGTATATTAGGTAGAGTGGTAACTCCGCATTTATTAAATCCCCAATGTGTATACACTTTCGAATTTATTAAATGAACTCAAAGGAGATGCAATCGGAATTGTTTCCAAATGTGAGATATGCGCATTTATGCAGTTTTCAAGAAATTACAACGGAATTGACTGATCATGATAGCATAAAGCAGAAGGAAATTATAGCATTTTCAGATCCTCCGTGTCATGACAGCCTTGGATACATGCTTGTATAGGTAATGTTTGATAAACTGGCAACTCGATGACCTGCGCTATTGCTTTCTTGCTGAACCTCGGAGAATCTTCTTAAGCGTGATCAGGCAGCAGCTGCCACTGGCAGAGCAAAATTACATAATCAAAGTCAATGATTTAATTGACTTTGAAAGATGTAAATGGGTCCACATCAATTCAGATCCATGAAATGAAACATGAATCTAGTGAATCATAAAATCATGCCGGTGAAAATTGTACGGAAAATTGTGTACTCACACTTTCCTTTATGAGTGAGCAAGTGATTTATAAGTTTTGACATCTGATTATGCTATAAATTAGTCAACAGCGCTATCAAAGTGACTATTTAGAAATGTTTGAGCAGTTAATAATTCATTTTTTTGTGGACTGTAATTCTTTTCGATAACAAAACACCAGTGCAGCATGGCGAAGAATGAACATTGATAAAAATCAATTGATAAGTTGATCTCAATCAAGATTATGTGGGCTTGAATACACTGGAAACTCCCTTGCCGGTCAAACAAATTGAATTGTCATTAATGCTTCTTGTTTTGGTTTTTGATAATTTCTTAGTTTTTTCTGTCTAGGCCTACTCGCGTCTTATATACTTCTACATACGTAATGCGTAATGCCTACAGACAAGCTTTGATGATCGCAATGATAAATGTGATATTGCATATCAATGCATTTATCATTTGTGATCTTACCAAGGCTCTTCTATCATGAATAATACTATTAATCTGAGAACTCTGATGGTGACTGAGCAGTTTTCCTTCAGAAAATTGCATTTATTTTTACATATCAAACACGTGCACTATCATTTTTGCCCATGAAAATCTCCATGAAATGAAACTATATATATCTGATACATAAAAGCGAATAAGGTTAAACAAGAGAGCAATGAATAAAGATGGTTGAATGTGCCCCACGCATAGCACACATTGAACCACTCTGGTAAGGAATTTTCATATCAAATTCTGAGGAGATGAGATGACACAGAAGCGTCCAACAACCCAGACATTACTTTGCATGCCCTCAACTTTTCATCCGAGTTTGATTTTCGTTTATTTGATTTAGCATACTCAAGCTATCTAGAAAAGTTCAAAAACATGTTCAAAGTTCACCCTCCCTACACGCAAGTCCCACAGAACAATAACAATCCATTTCCTAGCCTGTGATTGTTCGATCAATTTCCGCAATGGATTGAGTGAGGAGGGTTTTAGAATCAAGCGTCTACCAGCTCCCATAGATTTCCAATTGTCATATATTCTATTCTTGTGGAATGGCTTTTGTTCAAAGATGGTGCTGTGGTGCGCATGCTGGCATTTCATAACACGACATAGCTTGCACAAGCACTGATCTCCCGAAGCCTATGTTTGATCTCTCTTCGATTTCTTTCAAGTATGGGAATGTGCACAAGCTTGGATAATTTATCTTGCTTCAGGAAACAGATTTATTCTATTTTTTGCGAACAGTACCTGTAGTTTCTTGAACATAGTTAGGTACGTCGTAAAAGTTATGTGAAAAATTCCTGTTAAACGACGAAGAATTTATTAGGACACGATATATCACGCACAACTTGTGCGCATCATCAGCTGAGTGAAATGTTCAACGTTCGACCAGTTTCATGAGATGAATCAATACAATGTGTGACGTCAGCGCGAACATAGAAATACATCAGTGAATGAACTAAATGATGAACATAGTATTTTAAAAACAATGCTACATCAACAATGGCCTAAAAGTAAGAAAGTCAAAAGGCAAAGTACATTTGATGTACATAAGTTAAAGCAAATAAGTAAATATTTAGAAAAATCAGAAAAAATGTTCGGGACGGAAAGATCAACACGCAGTTCTTGTAGTTCGGCTCATGCTCAAGTATCTCTGAAGACTGCCAGTCAATACGGTGATTTTCATTAATTGAATGTTCAGCTATGGCAGACTTCTCAAGGTACATTAATAGAAGGGCTGATTTGTGTTGATTGACACGCATTCCGAAACCATTCCCTGTTTGGCCAATGCATAGAAATAAACTGTTTATCTGAAGTTCGCTAGAATGGAAATTGATTCAAGGTCGCGGCACATCCGGGGAACTAAGTTGGGGCATGAAGAACCAATTAAAAGCTTCGATTTACTCATGTGACTGATTCTAGCCCAATGATACAGACGTTGGCAGGGGCATCTAAGTGAAAATGCGTGCGATTTATGTGCCGTTATTGTGCATTGCATGAAGCTTAATTTCCATTCGAGGTTTTATTGTTGTCAATTTCAATGGGACAATGTAAGATTTACCGCAGTCAGCACATGGGATGCGGTAAGCAACTCCTCTAGTTAAAGTCGGTTCTACTACATCCTCAGGGAGTTTCAAAATGTCCTTTATCTTCCACACTGGTTTATGATACACAGCAATGTTATAACGACGAAGAAGATCCTCTGTACGATTCTCTCAGAGGCTTGTCTAACGTAATTAATACAAACTATTTTACATTCAGAATTTTCATAATTTCTGCTATGACATCGAAAGTATTCGAATCAACAAAAGTATTTCTATGTTCGCGCTGACGTCACACATTGTATTGATTCATCTCATGAAATTGGTCGAACGTTGAACATATCACTCAGCTGATGATGCGCACAGGTTTTGCGTGAAATATCGTGTTTTTATAAATTCTTCGTCGTTTAACAGGATTTTTTCACAGAAGCTGTAGTGTACTCTTAGTGTAACGTAGAAAGCGGATATTGTGTAATGCCGTGAGGATAATAAGCCCAATGATTTCAGACTTTTTGTGATTTTATAAATGAAAAATAACGCCAGAGGTCTCATTATACTCGTGCATTGCCACAAACGCGTTTCTTCTACTCTCAGTCGCTGTGACACGCAGAATGAGTCAAAACTGATAGAGACATGAATACTGTTCATATCGATCAAGTAATGGACAGTCACAGGTCAAGCAGGCGCGAAGTGAATAAGTAGCAGCTAAAGTACATGTATAGAAAAATTACTAATAGAAAAAGAAAAACATTGACGATATAAATGAAGAGAAAGTAAAAATTACCAAGGTAAAAGTGACGTTAACAAGTGCTTCTTCTGAGCACACAAGTTTGGTGTAAGCCGCTTAATTGATAGGGCCTCGAGTATGCTCAGGTGCCAGGGGCTGTGATGACGGTACAGTACCGTGAAGAGCGACTTCGCCAGTTGAGCAGTAGTGCCACACGTTTGCAGATGCTTCGTGATGGAGCTTTGAGGAGTCTTCTTTGATCTTGGGGCTTCTTCTCAGCCATGTTGAGCCACTGTGGGATGTGATCCCGGAGACGTCGTCCTGTTCGGCCCACGTAACTGCTTACACAGCTGCATTTGTATCCGTAGATTAATGAGGATTGAGCCGAAGTCGGAGTTGGGTCTTTGGGAGAGCGAACTGGAACACGAGCTGTGAAGAAGATGAGTACGCACTTGGCAGCGCTATAGATGCTTAGGGATCACATCCCACATTGGCTCAACATGGCTGAGAAGAAGCCCCAAGATCAAAGAAGACTCCTCAAAGCTCCATCACGAAGCATCTGCAAACGTGTGGCACTACTGCTCAACTGGCGAAGTCGCTCTTCACGGTACTGTACCGTCATCACAGCCCCTGGCACCTGAGCATACTCGAGGCCCTATCAATTAAGCGGCTTACACCAAACTTGTGTGCTCAGAAGAAGCACTTGTTAACGTCACTTTTACCTTGGTAATTTTTACTTTCTCTTCATTTATATCGTCAATGTTTTTCTTTTTCTATAAGTAATTTTTCTATACATGTACTTTAGCTACTACTTATTCACTTCGCGCCTGCTTGACCTGTGACTGTCCATTGCTTGATCGATATTAACAGTATTCATGTCTCTATCAGTTTTGACTCATTCTGCGTGTCACAGCGACTGAGAGTAGAAGAAACGCGTTTGTGGCAATGCACGAGTATAATGAGACTTCTTGGCGTTATTTTTCATTTATAAGATTTCAGACTTTATGCATTCGTTGTTATTCTGATATGCTCTAGTGTCCTCAACATTCTTCAAGCATTTCTGCATATGTTGAAGATTCTCACGATAAAAATGCATCACTCTTACAGAATTCGATACATGTTGAGAAAATGTTGCAGAGTTTATGCATTCATTAAGCAAGGGACAAGGAGCAGCTAGCAAACTCATTATTCAATGGCGCATGATAAGTATGTAAGTTCACTGAAAAGAGCAGTTGACAACTTGAGACAGAGGAGACACAAAAAATCTCTCTGAGATCGTTTTCGAAATTGTTACCATGATTACTGCTTGAAGTACATAGTTTCATAAAAAGTGTCTGCATTTTTCGCTTGAAGCACTTCTACTACAAGTATCGCGGTAGAAGAGTAAAATAGCTGATGAACTTTCAATTCCTACATTATGGTTGTTTAAAGTATTGTGGAAAAGAGATGACAGTGAGCCTATTTCAACTTTCATAATGTCAAATGAAAACCAACCACAGTAAAGATGATTTTATGCACTTATTTATTTCACTGAACAGATGCCGTTTGTCCACAGAATTAAATATTTGTTCATTTGCTTCGGTTTGCTAGAAGTGTGATTAATTCGAAATCGACGGTACATCGAGGAACTTACTAAGTGGGCAAAAATGAATTCCTAATGCCTTACAGAGATAGAAAAAAAGTCTTGCGTCCTTGCGGATTAATGTGAGTTCCAGCAAAGTGCTTCGATTGCCACAATTCTTTCAGATTCGAAGAATTGAAATCATTGCGCATAATGTTGGCCCTTCCGATCATTATTAAAGAAAGTAGCAGGCGTACGAAAATAAGTTCATCCGATGTTTCCACCATCTACTTCTTATCATTCCTTGCTGCATAGTGCATACACGAAATCGAAGCCAGACATCGATGTGTGTTTTAGTGTGTGCGATGCGATATCACTGCACGCACGCATCTCTCACTGTCTCTGGTGTCCTCTGCTGACAGCTTATTGTTTGCCATTTCCAATAGCCAGCGATACACGAATTATCCATTCGAGAAGGAGCAAGTTGTTTAATTCTGTGCGTTTGTCTATCAACTTTGAGGAAAGCCCGAAAACGACAAGTGTAATCGGTTGCTCTTCTATTAGTTAAGTCCAGTAAATGACATTCACTAAGATTTTGAACGCCGTTCAGTTCAAGTTCAGCGACCAGTCCATCTCGTTCACTTCACGTTCACCTTTCCCTTTCCGTTCATTTCCCGTTCATTTCAAAGGCAATTTACTTTGACTACCTAGTTAGTCATCATTTCTTTCGCATGTCTAAATATTTCAGTGTAGAATAGTACGAACTAGAATGTCATGCAATTTGGAGAGTTTCTGGGTTATAAGCTTACATGGCTTAACAGCACCTTTTGAGCATTCCTCTTTGACATAATAGCAATTGTATCAGGTGCGGATTCAGCTTCTTGGTGAGAGGGGTTTGGCACAATAAAAAGGTGTATATTAAATATCTTTGGAAAAGCCTATTTTCCTGCACTTTATATAATGTACTTATTATTTGGCCTATATTAAATACTTGATATAGTGTAAAAATAATATGAAATAATATATAATAATATACATCGGTATAATGTAAAGCCTACTTTATGTAGGCACTTTATATGCTTAAAATTAATATTATAAATTTCCATTGATGCGGAAATAATAGATCAGAACATGATTTGTTGTCTTCGACAATCTTATTGAGTTGAATCAATCAAACATGAGTGATTGGCAGAATAGTTTTCTTGGATACTGTTTCACAAATCGTTCAATTAATTGTTCAGTCGAAAGACCGGATGTTTCCGGATAATACCTCTCCTTTACTTGGTATTCTCGCCTTGGTTTGTTAACACGTTTCAATGCTGTTAAGAAAACCAGATTACATAATTTAGAACTGGAAGAACAAGTCCATCTCTTTGTACTTTAATCAAATTGTATTGCCAAGATAAATAGACTACATAAATATGTGTGAATACAGGCAAAATAGCAATGCATTTAAAAATCCTTAATTTCCGAGGGGTGTTCAATCCCGTGAACCCCCCCCTTGGTTCCGCCACTGTGTATGAAGGTATACTTGTGTAAATCTGTCTTTAATAGATGGAACAGCACTACAATTTGCAAAGATCAATCTAAAGAAGGTCTACACTTGTTTTTCACAAAAGTAAGTTAGATTGTCACTGATTTAGTCATAAGAATTAGTACTGAAGTTTGCCTTATTCATTGGTCTTCCTGCTGCATTCGTCTGGATGCTCCAAGTTACTTCACCGTCCCGCCCTCCTGTGATGACTGTGTCAAGCGTCACTAACGCGGTGAGGGATGATGATTGTCTAGTGTCATTGGGGTTGGTCTGTCTGTTGACAAAAATCTTTTAGCCCGCGCCAGCATTTGCAGCCATTCATTGTTTTTTTTCTTTGGCATGATGAAATGCCTCTAATGCTAGGCGCGTACGATTGCACTTTTCTCTCCCTAGGATCAGCCATTTGATTGTGTGGATCTAGAATTCTATTAGAATGCATCTAAGATTTCCAAGAAGTCTATATTGTGCATGCGTATCATCATGAGCGTCAGGCGTCCGACAGTATGGATAGAAATAGCTTCGAGTGAAGCATTCTAACTCGGTAATTTCGGTCAATCATGGTTGAACGTTTAAATGTTGAAATGAACGGGAGCATTCAACTCCCGTTCATCTCCGGAATATGCGAACGCCGTTCAGTTCAAGTTCAAGAAAATCGTAAAGTAGTTCAATTAAACGGCGTTCAGTCACACTCTGGTGAGGTCTTTTAGCCACTACAGAAGATTATCTTCTGGCGAAAGACCTACAACTCACCACTGCAGACAGCTGGATTATACGGCACGGTTATAACACAAATAGTTTTCTGAAAGTTAAAATTTCGAAGAAACTGATGAAAAATTCCTTGGAAAGTTTGCTAATACAGAAGAAACAAACTCCGGCAAAACTGCTTGTTTACCACATAACTTGCTCTGCGGAGGACTACAGATGAAGCTGCTTGGGCGAGACTGGCAGGACGGCAGTCGAGCGGAAGAAGGAGTACATGCGGAGTGTCAGGTCCCTGGACGTGGATCGTTCAGAGGCTGCCCGTCACGCGATCGTGACCACGTGATTAACATTGATACGGGGATTTGAGAAAGGGAACTTCAATGGAAGAAATGTGTCTAAGAAATACTAAGGACAAGAATGTCAAGAATATCAATAAATCTCATCGATGTTTGACATGGCGCAGCAATATCGTCCTCTAAGTAGTTTATCACTAATAATTAAAACGTGAGAAATATGAGCCTTAAATTCATTGACTTTCAAACATCTAGTTTCCAATTTAACTATATAATCGCTTATAAGTTGTATTCATCGTGCCTCCTGTGCGGCCCATGCACATGTAAATCTATTCTAACTAGGCTGTTATAACATTGCCATTACTAACTTTATTATTCTCCAATTAATGTAATTAGATTGAAAGCAGCTCAACTAATTCTGGATCTTAGGAGCCGCACTGACGGCTCTTTGTGGGAGGAAACACAGTGTCTACTGCACAGGAATCTATTTCAGTTTGTGGGCAATTTTCTTATCGACATATACATTATACATGTAGCTCCAGGCTAATAGTCATATAATTGTTTCATTTATTTGCAGCGAGCATGTGAAAAAAAGATTGCAAAATTGATTTCCACAGGCAAACAGTACTTCGTGATAATCTGTCATAAATAAATCACAAATTCCTCATGATAATTCTGCCATCGTCAAGGATGTGTATTGATTTATTCAAAATTGAAGAAACTAGAACTTGATGTACTTGCACATTATGTAATAGAGCATATTACTAAGTCATACCTTCGCTCTCATGGAAATCAAAGTCGAAGAGGAAATTTCTAAAGGTTATGTGTTTCAGATTCTGAATTGACTCACCCTCTGTAGATTGTCTTCACTAATGTTTGGGCAACTCATACCATGAATTCACACATTTGAAATTAAAATAACAAATGCAGCATAATACATGCATCAAATCGTAGTTGAAACTCAGTTGATATCTCGTCCGACATCATCATTCTTATTAATAGAATCAAATATTTTTATACTTTAATATTACAAAGTTCAGTGGATATGACCTTGTGATCTATAGTTTAACATTTTTGAAGTGGTACACGCATACATTTCGTACTTATAAAGTTTTGCAATGCTCTTTAATACGATTACTTGCATTAATTATCCTTCATTCAAATACTGTACACTGCAGACTTCGCAAGATCAGTGCGGAATCATGTTGCGATTCAGTTTAATAGATCGCGGTGTCTTTGCGCGGTACGATTTGGTAGACGAATTTCAAATACGAATAAATATCCAAATTCAAATGCTATTTCCGTGGAAATTCAGATGATTGTGAAAAGTTTTTTATCATTAACATCATTAGCTTAACGAAGTGACTAATGAACAAGATATAAAGACTTTCAGTGCTCGTTTTATACAATTCGCGATCGAAAGACTGCTTTGCAAGCAGAATCAGAACAATAGAATATAGATCCTATTTGACGAATGTTGATCATTCTCAATGCATTGCTAAGTAAGGTGTTTACTTTGAGAGAGGTAGAGTAAACTTCTTTGGTATGCTCACAATGACATGTCTGACAAACGTCAAAACCTCAGCGAAGGCATGCGTCTTCCCATAATGCTATGGATGGGGTTTAGACTCAATCGCCTGTCTGTGTGTTTATCTCCACGCTTACGACCGCAGCTCATGACTGCATCAGTAGTGAAGTTGTTCACTAGTAGCGTGATTGTAATACTGTGCATCTAAATCAAACTGCGGTTAAAAGGAAAATGTTCGTGAATTAATCATACCCTGCTTGTCGTGTGTGTAGTTATTTACGAAAACCATTTCTTGATGCGTACTAACTCATAAATTAATGTACTTTTCAAAGCAAATGGGTGTCGGAATATATCAAATAAGCAATAACACCGTCTAAGGAGAGGAAGTCAAACTAATCGTACTGTTATTTGCAAATCATTTTTGTTTCTCTCGTGGAAAGAAGATTGAATGCAAAGCAAAACCGATGCGCGCAGGCCTTCATGTTCATGCTGCGCTGAATAAAAACTAGTGTCGATTAAAATCCACAATATGAAAATTAGGTTGATGCGTATCAGATCGATAAAAGAAAAAAGGAGCAAAAACAGGCACCGAGGATTTGAAACTTTACGAGACTTTCTTCCAAGTGAAAAAGGGAAGAGGAAGGATTTTTAGATTTCATTCTAGCTACCTACTGTTTACAATATTTGTAGCATCTCACGCCTACCTTAGATTCAAGTTAAATCCTCTAAATGAGTTCCATAGAATCGAAAGACTTTTATGTCAAATAGAATAATAAAACCAACACTCGAGACAGGGTGAAAATGGACGATAAATCGTGGAGTGAGTGAGTGAATAACAGAATATATGACAGCAGTGCAATTGACATTAAGCTTTGCAACTAGTCATAGTCCGGGAGCTACTGACACGTTCTTCCTAAATTCGCCTACAAAGGAGTTAATAGCATGGATTTGTAGATCTTGAAACGCTGAACACAAAAATCAAATTCTTAAGTGTCACAGCCAGTCGCTTTCGGCTACAGATAAGGTTAAAGGATTCCCATTGAAATTCAATGGTAAAATTCAAGAAATATCTATGGATTGTGAAACACTTGGCAATTTTCGTACATTTTCTTCTGCAGAAAAGAAACTATTTTTCAGAATGCCATGAAATTTAAAACATGATTGAGTTCAGAACATCAGCTTCGACATGAAAGTTGAAGTGAGTCACATGGTTCAGTATTTGTTGTCTGAGAGCCTCTACAAAATGAGTAAATTTCATGTTTTGACTTAATTTTGGCGATTTTATTCATTTTGTAGAGGCTCTCAGACATCAAATACTGAACCATGTGACTCACTTCAACTTTCATGTCGAAGCTGATGTTCTGAACTCAATCATGTTTCAAATTTCATGGCATTCTGAAAAATAGTTTCTTTTCTGCAGAAGAAAATGTACGAAAATTGCCAAGTGTTTCACAATCCATAGATATTTCTTGAATTTTACCATTGAATTTCAATGGGAATCCTTTAACCTTATCTGTAGCCGAAAGCGACTGGCTGTGACACTTAAAAATTTGATTTTTGTGTTCAGCGTTTCAAGATCTACAAATCCATGCTATTAAGCCCATTGTGCATGAATTTAGGAAGAACGTGTCAGTAGCTCCCGGACTATGAAGTTATTTATTGCTATATTATCGTACAAGAAGTCAATATATTTCGGCAATTAACACTATAGCCATTATCAAGAATGGTAATTGATGATAGTCTAAAAACTGCGGTGTAAGTAGCCGAAACACATTGACTTTGTACGATAATATAACAATAAATAACTTGACTATCTACCAAGCTTATTTTCAATTATACAACAGTCAAGGCATATTTCCTCAATTAGACAGTAGGCCTATGCTGCGAGATCAAGACATCAAAAGAATACTTGCAAGTGGAGTGATCTGGGCTGCTGATATTTTTGAAAGACATTATGAAGATGTAAAGGCCAATAAATCAGAGTAGCATTGGAAACGCACGCATCACGCAATCCATATTAGTCATCATCGTGATCTAGAAACTGTATGCCATAATAATGCACCCCATAACAATATGCATAATGAAATTCAATTTTCGAATTTTAGATATGATGACTTAGATTTGATTCCTTCTTTCCTTTTTGCTTGGTTCGAGATTGTTGTTGTATTTGGATCGAAAAAGGCCTTTGTCGAAAGCTTACCAACTATGTTTTATTGGCCTTGTCTTCTTTTTCCCCCTAAATAATTCAGGTCAATGAACCGTATCTATAATGAAATTCGAATAGTTTTGTCGTGTGTAATCAAAAGTATTTATCGACAAAGGACAGTGGAAAATGCAAAAACCTCAACTCGTGTGAAATTTTAAGCTAGAGATATCTATGATGAGTACAACAACATCTATGGTAGCTCCTGTCTTCATATGTAGAAAAAATTGTCCGATATCTTCGTTGAAGACAAATTAGTTGTTTCCCAAAAGCGTGATATGTAGAAATAAGGAAATTCTCAGTCTTTGAATATCACACAGTCATTGGTATTGAAGGGGTGTGTTTCCTGTTATTTCTACCGTCTTTCTCTTATTTCGAATTTAATTGTATTCCAAAGTTGAATACACGTTGCTTGGTTACCTCCTAGTTACTACCGAAAATAATGTACATATGAAACATGACATGTCACTGTGTTCTGGTAGCGGTAAAATTCAACCCACTGGCATTTGAAGAGGGAATATTATCTGCGTTCATGCTACCTCACTGCATGCAGTGCATTTCTATGGTTTGGTGTTTACATATGCGACAACGTTTTAGCTTCATACTTTGATATACAAAACCACAGTCCGCTAAATAAGCAGCGGTCTCTTAGCAAGAATTGCGTTTTAGCGGTTTTGTAGGGACTCAATATGTTGAATATTTTTACAGATGGGTTCAATGATTGAGAAGTCACTATTTCGGATTTCTCCATCTGTTCAATTCACACTCCACAGTACAGTAAAACACACAAGCTTTCGATGGCTCTCAGCACACCTTAATCATGTGATGATTGTAGGGGCTTTTCACTTCTGATTGAGTTGCGCTTTGCTATTTCATTGCACTGAGAGCAGATTATGGCAAGTGAATCAGTAATCACTGCTTATCAACAACTCGTTTGAATGACTAGACTACTTATAAAAAGAAATCAAGTTGCTGCTAACAAAGATAAGTAGTATGTTTTAAACATACATACATACATTATGACACCCATCATAATTAACTCTTAATTGTAGTTGGACTTAGTATATTAGTCTACTTACTAGGCCATTGTTAGTAAACTAGTAGAACTCCATATTGTAGATGCACATTTTCTACGTATTCCATAGCTTTCCAACGATTTTGAATATTTGCCATAGAAAAACCTCCTTAAGGGCAATTTATACTTCTACGCGCGTACATACGCGGTGCGAGAAGAGTCAGCAATCACGTGATCTAATGCTGCCGAAACATTGGAAATGTTTATGGATACGCGCGGGCGAGCGTTTATACTTCACGCGTCGTCTACAGTTGTCCGCGTTGACGCTTGAAAGTGACTACGATTAGAAATGGAAGAAGAAACCGCCGACATTTTGAATTTATATCTACTACATAAAAGTGCAAGAAGAGAAGAAGAAGAAGAGCTCACTACATCAGGCCTATGAATGTTGACCTCATTCTCTTCTGAGCTGGAGCGCCACTTTTTGCATCCATTGACTTCCTCTTTCGTGCATACTGGTTTCTCAAATACTTCCATTTATCTTTACAATCTCCTTCCCACTGATTCGGCGATAGTTATCCAAGATTGGGCTGTCATCTCTTGATCCTTGTGATCTCTGCTCCCTGTGTTGTATAAATGCTCATATTTCTTCACTTCCTCTATCAATTTATCCTCAAAATCGGCATTTCTCTTAACTTCCTGCATGTTTGCTGGGCCTTGCGTAGCGCGTAAAAGTAAGATGCGAGTCAACTGCCGAAATCTACGCGCGTAGATTCTCTTCATGTCCAAATGACCGGGTGAATCACTCTTCATGTGATGACGTCAGAGTGTTTTCCTCTCTCTTGGCGCGGGGAAGCCGGCGCGTATGCTACGCGCGTATGTATAAACCGCCCTTTACTGACCCTGAATATCAAAACAATAGTAATATTCTGATTCGTCTTGATGAGAGGTTTCTTTTGGGGGTATTTTGTTTTGAATTTGAACTCTTAGCTTAGGAAACAAGTGGGGCGAGGGCTAACTTATTCGTCATGAGCATTCAATGCATAGAATTCAAATGGAAAAGAATCGATTGTTACCTCTTTTGCAAGGATGGTTACATGATTACAGAAAACTTATGGAAAGACATATCCTATTCCGTTTATTCTCATTCCAACCTACTAAATTAAGCAAAGTGCATTTTCGGTGTTTTTTTCTATAATTTCGACGAAAGACAAGAAGCATGAAATTCACGCCATTCCATCTTAAATCGATACAAGCAGCTGACATGCTAACACATGCAGTTGCGTAAAAACAATTTTATTTTACTTCTTCGTCTTGAACGGTGCATTCGAAGATCGATGAATGAATTCCTGTTTCTGCTGATATAAAGCATTTATTTCAATGAATGAACCCTGGTTCGGCAGCATCACATTAGTCGTGTTACAATAAGCAGCTTAAGAATATGTTGTTTAACGAAAATTCGTTATGAGATATCGATATTCTAACAACACGAATATCCGATTGTATACATTTCAGAAACCTTCTCCATAATTCATTTATTCATAATCCTACAATAGTTTTGACTTTCTGTTCAGATAAAGTCAAGCGAAATTAATAAAACAATAATGAGGAAAATCCTTGATTGTTTTAGAGGCAATAACAGCCGTACGTAGACAGAATTCAAAATAATAACAAAAATGTTTTGAAAAGAAAAAGTTCATCACGAGCCTTTAGTCGTCATTCAGCGATCATAATCATGGGAATGCAAATTTTGAGGGGACATGAGACAATTGAAAGGATGGTGCAATAAACAGATTCATTAAACATGTGGAGGCCAGGATGGACTGCCATCGGCATGATCGCGTTGACCGATACCACGGACAAGGTTGGACCTTGGGTTAGTGATATGAAACTTGGGTCTTGTATTAATGATGTATATATACAAATCAAGTTATAAAATTAATAATCTGATTTGAATCTACATTATAAAAGCATAAAAACTGATTTTTGTATCAAAATTCCACTCAATTCACACAAAGTTCCAAAACTGAAATGCTTGTGATTATTTGCTAAGCTTATTTCATTTTGGGTTTGACAATACCGCGCATTGAAAGTTCGTACATGTTGTATTTGCTGTAAGCTTACAGCTATTTTGTTACATTCGTTCATATTGATTACCTTCGCACCCCTAAACTGTCTACGATATCCGTCATTTATCCAAACATGAATTCATTCCGATTTCATCTTCTAAACATACTTAACCATCCAGGGTTGGCCGGTAAAAGCCACCCTGGTTTTTGCCACCTGGTAAAAACCGGTAAAAACCTGGTAAAAACCACCCGCTTTTGTCACCATTTTTCGGCTAAAACTGGCAAAAACTGGCATTACTATTTATAAAACTATTTTTCCAGCATTCTACTTCAGTTTTTTGGGTATAGGCCTACTCAGCCAATTGGAAATTGGGCTTGGGCTTTGGATTTTGACCCAAGTTTTGGTCCAACCTTGCCACGGATAGCAAGTTGGCCCCGTGTATACATGATTCAGGCCAGGATTTAGATTGACCGTCTGTTCCAGATACAATTTAATAAACGACTATCTACAACTTTTCTAGGATGGATATCATTACATTTAATAATAATTTTCGAATCGGCAAAGTTAAAGGAATTATCACAATTGATGGAGTGAAGATATGCATAGCACTATTTAAATTGTGATTCATCAAATCACCTTTGTGTTCATTCACTCTATTGGTTAGTGAACGAACAGTTCCACCTAGATAAAAGCAGCCATTAGAAACAGAATCCTCAGGAAGAAAATTGAGATAACATATAAACAAAGGAAAATTCTTCCATTAGCCGTGTAGGCAAAATTGAGTCCGAAACAAAGAATTTCCAGTTCATAATGACTAATGGAATATGAAGATAAATTAAATACATTGTTAGGCTTACTAAATTATGGTCATAGACTCTTTCGGCAAAGTATCTCCAAAAGTTCATCTAACTAGTGTCGTTAAGGAGTGACCTTTCTGTTCGTCAGGAACATAATCGCGTCATTAATATCATGTCGGAGATGAGAAGAATGAACCCAGCCATTGAGGTTTCGTCGAGCTTTACGAAGTTCAAAGAAGTATTGTTCACAATTGAACTTAGCCTCCGATGGCGTTGGTCAACGCAGTCCTAGTACAATCAGGGAAAGGGGTTGAAGAACCCGCCCTACATGGAAAGATGCACTTCCACCCCATCATCTCCCCAACAGGCGATGAATTCGACTCTTGATCATATCCATGACGAGCTCTGAGTACATCGATATGCCGGAGGTCCCCATTCCTCCTTGACTTCTAAAGTGTTGGTCGTCATCCAAAATCACAAGAAATTGTTTGACTGTTCTGGTGCTATTATCCATTTGATCTACCTCGCAGATGTTTCTACAATAAATAGCCATTGCAAAGTTAAAATCAATTTTGACACTTCACTGAATTTTGGCTATAAATCTCCTAAATGAGAATGTGCTGAGAAGTTACGAAGGAGTGGGTCTACTTTCGGTGATTGAGAAAATTGATTTATGCAAGGAATGTAACATTAATATAGAGGAAGGACGACTTGCAGATATCCCAAGAATTCAAATGATGTGGAAAATCCACAGAACTGACTAGTTGTTTAAATCTATCATTACAAAAATTTTAGTAAGTAGTATTTACAGTGTTTTTTCAGGTGTTGCACGGGTCACATTTTGCAACGTGGAATTTTCGATTTGTACCATGTATTATGAACGTTACATGTAGTGAGCCATAGCCAACACTATCAATGCCCAGAATTTATCTCAAGATGTCTCATTAACATGCAGAAAAATTCACTGCTAAATGATGAAAAGTTATACTGCATTCATGACTTCTGTTTCTGCTTATAAATCCTGAGTGCGTTAGACGCACACCAATGAAAGTCGATCTTGATACGATTTGAGTGTGACGCGTGGGAATGATCAGATGACCATTAGCAAAAACCTTAAAAAAACCCTAGTATTGATATTGCACTTGAATTCCCAATGTTCTGTTCAATGTGTATGACATGGCAGTAGATGAGATAATGACATTATTCGTAGACTCATCAATATGTATAAAATACTGCACACAAAATGTTTGCCAAAAGTGAAAAATTAAGACTTTCCGGGAAAAGGACTTTTCAAAATGTCATAAATTTGACTTCGCAGTTAACCAAATCCAACGACTTTTTGGCAAGAAATGGAAAGTGCTTTCAAAAGCGCAGATTGGTGGGCTAAATGTTAAAAAGGTTATAGATAAAATTTAATATGGGGCCGAATCGCCCTCCCCACTATTGATGAAGTGAAGCTCAGGTTGAAGAAAAGCACCACTTTTAGATGCAATAGAAATGGCATGCATTTGGCAATACGTTTGTAGTAAAGAAATGTTGAAAACCATTTCTAGCACTAATAAAGCTACACCAACGTTGCTTAGGCAACATGCCTAAAGAGTTTTATCCACTCAAAATGAACGTCCACAATAAAGAAAGACATTTTCCAATTAAACTTTCCCTAACTTTATAATCTTTACCCCCAACTCCTCGGCCAGTCTATCGGCGAAACAATGTTATGTGTTGGCGAAACAAGGTATAGGCCTACCTATGAATGATTTTCCACTTTTAAAGAGCTTCCATAATGTCAGCATATAAAGTTCGATTCTAAATTTATATATTTCAGTAATTTGATAAAATATCCTATTCTCAGGTTATCTTGCATGTATTAATTCAAAATTTTGTCAACTGACTTTCAATCGCGTAACTTGAATCTATACATTGGTGACGAAAGGCAAGAAAAGATGTACATTTCTCTTGACTTTTAATTATTCGAAGTACACCAGTGGCGCTCGGAAATTTCATAGGACAGAAATAACGGCAGTTTTTGATGACATAGTGTTGAAAAGAAAGCCACGAAAAATGGGATCTCATCCAAATGAGACAGGCAAAATTTGATATTTACAGAAATGTCAAATCACTTTTATAATATCCATCAATCAATCAATTAAAATGTCTCTATTCTCATTATGATACTTTTCCTCAACAATTCGTTTTCTGCAGCATTTTGACTTTTCTCTGTATCAGGTAATACTTTGAACAATTTCCACAACGAATGAGTTCTTGAAAGATGAAAAATTATGTGTCATCACGTTTTTATCGGCGAGGGATTACCATCTCATATTCCATTTTCATAGAATGTTCCAATTATTTCATGTTCTTCGCACGAAATGACATGATGTTTGCCGTATTAGACATAAGTCCTGATCTCAATGCCGTCCTTCGGGAGTATCTTTTATGATTAAATGTCTCAGTTTCCCGTTCTTGATGAAATTGATCTTCAAACAAGTATTCTAAATCAGATGAGTAACAGAAATAAGTTTTCAGTCAATTATATTTTAAGGTTTGATTTCATTATTCATGAGCTGTCATCCATAGGAAATTATATAAGCTCTTGGCTGTGTCGATCTAAATTAAGTAGAAGTAGACGGCGATCGAAACTAGATCATCTAAAATCGATGAAAACATTGAAAAGTGCATTTGCTGCAAATTGCACCGTTGACGAATTACACTGAATGCATGCTGAAAAACGTTCGATTGTCTAAAATCGAATTATGCTGGATTATGCTGCATTTATGTTATAGCAATGTTAATACGATGTCTATACGGAATTGAAGAGTATGAAGCGGGAGTGAAGCGAGTATAGAATATAGATATTGAATATAGATATTGCGATCAACCATGGACTTCTATAATATAGGAACGATATAATTGCCGATATGTAACGAAGATATCCATGAAGTGAACATCTTCGGCATAGAAGTGTAACTCATCAATGACATTTAGCGAAAAGTGAAGGTAAAAAGTAATGATATAATTATTTTCACGAAATTAGAAAAGTCATACTTTTCAGTACGAGGAACGATATCATTGCCGAGAGAGCGCAGCGATCTATGCATGCATCCCAATAGTGATCCCATGGAAATTTTCATTTTTTACCTATTTGCAATACCTTGATGCATAGAAATTAACAATACCATAGAAAGTCCTAGAAAGTCATAGAAAGTCCATAGAAAGTCCAATACCATAGTACTATTATCCACTTCTATTCCTTGATGCAAATATTTCCATGCCTACAATTTGAATTTTGATTATCTACATAATACATGACATTAATCTGCTATAATGCATGATTTTGCAAGGCTTTCTATGTCCACAGGTTAATAAATTCCACGAAGCAGGTAATTATTTTCCTGTTTGGAAATTATTAGCCTGGTGCAGACTTCTATGAAAAAAGTCATGCATTATAACAGATAATGCATAGATTTCTTCGGTCATTATTTGTCATAATGACCTCAAATATATGCATTATGTATTACACATTTACTACAACACTTCTACAGCATAAGGAGAAGTGCAGAAGTTATCATCAAGGAAATCGGCCTCCTATGTACCGGGAAAAGATATGAAGATAGGTGGCAAGAATTTGTTGAAAACCAGCAGCTAACTGATAAAGACACACCACCAAAGGAAAGGAATTTTATCGAGTTTTTCGATCATCTTAGAAACTCGAAAAATTACGCAGCTACTACATTATGGTCCATTTATTCTATGCTAAATAACAAACTTCAACTGAACTTCGGCTTCAAACTACAGAAGTTCCCGAGAGTAATGCTTCTAAAGTCATATGAAGCTGGCTACAGTCGCAAGAAAGCCAAGCAATTTTCAAAAGAAGAAGTGATGCGGACACTCGATCATAATTCTAACGATTACCGAGCCATTTCTGTCGATATAGGGCCTATAAAATTGACCAAAAACTAAAAAGTTGACCATGCACTGCAAAGTTGAGCAGGGACTGAAAAGTACAACTTTACAAACGTTAGCAGCTTTGGTAAAGTCAACTTTTCAACACATGCATAAAAATAAATATCTAATGTTAAACGGTTTCAATTCATTCAATACAAAAATCTATGTCAATGGATTAACATAGAAATGTTAAATTTTTTATTGCATTGACTAGATACAGCCATATTCAACAATATATTGTGTTGCATTTTCAAAATCAGCTGAATAGATGTTACTGCTGTTACAAACATCTTTAATAATGGTTCGCAGCAATGGCTGCTCAAAAAATTACTGTGTACGTCCTTGTTTGTGACTCATCACAAATTTATACACGCAAATAAGCATCTCAAGCAACATTTCTAACATTCCTATTCAGTGCTGTCTACTGCTTGTTTGCATTTATAGCTCTCCGTCAGAGAGCTGTTGATTAATCGCTTTTATTGATTATCAGATATTGATCATGAATCAATCACATAATTTCCACATAAAACTCGGGAACAATACGTTCCTTTCTCATCGAGTCACCTTCTTTGACAATGGTTTTGACTGTGGAAGTGAAAATGAGAATATTCCTATTTAAAGCACTCATTCGAAGTAGGAATTGTTTTTGAATGGCTTATGTTAATCGAGATGCTCCTCCCAAAGAAGTAGCGTCAGAAATCCCTATAAAAATCTGATAGACAAGGTTTCATAATTAAGACAGGTCAAGCAAGCAAGATGCTAAGGCAGATGTAAAAGTTGATGCAATATCCGTGGTAATGGCCAACAGCCAAACTGGGTCACGTAGTCGTGGTCACGTAGTCAAGCACAGAGATGGATTCGTCTGTCGCAGTCATAGAAATAAACTGTTTATCTGAAGTTCGCTAGAATGGAAATTGACTCAAGGTCTTGGCACATCCGGGGAACTAAGTTGGGGCATGAAGAACCAATTACAAGCTTCGATTTACTCATGTGACTGATTCTAACCCAATGATACAGACGTTGGCAGGTGCATCTAAGTGAAAATGCGTGCGATTTACGTGCCGTTATTGTGCATTGCATGAAGCTTAATTTCCATTCTAGAGGTTTTATTGTTGTCAATTTCTATGGTCGCAGTTGCTCTACAGGTGTCGTGATTCTATCTCAGCCATTGTATGCAATGGTAGAGAGATACATGTATGTCACCTTTTTAGCTTACGTGATTGGCCAAGAGCACGCAATGCGTAAGGAAAGTTGCATTGTGGAACACACGATCGACCGTTTTCACATTGAAGACTGAACATGTGGCAAGTGAACAGTCCATATCTTTGACTCAGTGCTTTTCCGTGATAAATACATCAAATGGAAATATTATTCACGTCGTTTGACTCCTCACGATCTTAATTTACTGACTGTGTGCGTTCAATACGGTGTCAATGATTTAGTTCGTCAGAATTCAGACTTCAATTTGCATTGCTTTCAATGGAAAATGGATCTTCTTGCCCCTCGGAACTAGTTCTAAGCGTCACCATCAGTATTTAAAAATGTCATCTCTAGACCAAACAGAGCAGACAAATCAATTTATCGCTGTGTTATCAGGACATTGCTCTTGCATCAGCCCATAATACGTGGACCAGGTTCAGCAATTCTCAAGGCTTTTGTTGAATCTGATGTTCGTTAGGACACTGCGCAACATGACAGCATCACTGGTCGCACCATAGTCTTGTAGACTCCTGCCTTCAACATTGTGTTGGCATATTGTCATGTCTACATACAATATGTCGTCTCCATCTTGCTTGCGCATGAGAGTTACCTGCATTTATTGTTTTGTGAAATTTATTAAATCTATTCCCGATTTAACAATTTAATCAAATTTCGTTTGAAATCCACATCAGCAAGGAGAATTGAAGATATGCTATCGGAGCCGGCACCACCCGTTGTCGCAATAGAAACCAGGAGCAAGAGTAATAACCCGACAGCCATAGCAGCGATATCTTGATTAATTGTATAGCATAGTTACAAGTGTAACCTAAATGATAATAATTAGTTTCGTCTATGAATTCTTATTTCAGACTTGCAATTAGCAAGTTAGTGAAATTTCCACGGGGATTGATTAAATATCACTTTAAACGCAACACTGGTAAATCGTCTCATTTTGTGCGCCTATGCAATAATTAACAAACGCTGCTGTAAATAGAATAATTCAATATTAAAATATTTGAATAGGGAGTTTCTGTCGATGTTGAGAGATGCAAACTAGGCCTGCTGATGATTCCTGATCTTGGATGAAATAGACATGATATAGCCTTTCTCGAGCGATAAAACACTCTCATGACAATAGTTCTAAGATAGCAATAGCTACTAACTGCTAATTGCAGCATTGTCAAACATGCTCGTTACAGTGGTGTCAGATATAACATACAAGGTTTTGAAGTTTAGTACAACAAACTCCAGTATATTTGCAAATTTCTCCCATGGCAGAGCTATGAGATTACCATATGTCCAATTATTAAAACCAAAGTAAGTATATAAGGGAAGTATGGAATCAATGGTTGATTTGTGGCGACAGCTATGATATTACTTTTTCGCCAGCTCTTATAAGCAGTTTATTTGATATCGCAATTGACAACAGAATAGTATTGAAATATTGAATAGAAGGGGTTAAATAGCTATGTCAAAACTATGAAGTAGTGAAAAATTACATAGTTATTCGTAGACATCTGGAAGACAAAAACATGAGATGAAGAGCCATTTCTATGGTTAAAATGCTAGATTCGATTTGGCATAGAAATTAATTGATTATTAAGGTATAGACGACTACAAACCACTCTATACGATTTAAGGACGGAGGTACTTATGATTGCATTCATGTACTGTGTATGAACGTGTCTACAAAATTTTGCCCACTGAACATCTGAAAATCCTTGTATCGAATCTAGAAATGTTTCATTTTCTTATTGATAACCAATTGTACATACATTCATTGATTAGTTTTAGATTTCCATTCAGGAATGTATGTTGGAAACATGATGGACCTTACCTACATTATATACTTTTAGTCCTATTTTTTCATCTGATTATGAAAGATTACTCCTAGAGATTAAACAAGTGCATCAATTCGTACCTTCTGATATGCCTACCACTGTTCTCAAACATGTTGATTTCACATCAAATCAAAAACTGTATAATTACTGAAGAATAATGATGATCATGTGTAAATCGCGGACGAGCAGCGACTACGGATTGCCGAGAAGATAGATTCAGTATATCATTGCATGTATATGCTAAAAATCTGTAAAACTTCAAATAAATTTGATACTATGAAACTTTGGTAACGTGTTCAGTAGACAACCACTTCTAAGAAGCAATTGCTTAATTCTAACGATGAATGCCTAAATACATTATGCGGAATATTTGAAGTGATCATGCAAAAATGCAACCGTTCAGCAAAGACAGTAACCATTTCGACGAATTGTTGCGTCTGAAAACCTCACTGTATAGCTATGGCTGCTGGCACCCACTTTTACGTGGGAATAACTTGGCCTCAGTTGTCTGGTTATTTACACGCAACATTGCGTGCGAATGACCTCACGTCTTTTGATATCGGATCAAATCAAGCCTTGTTGGCAACTAAAAATTAATTTCATTTTTGCTAATTGAATTAAAGAACCGCTAATTTTCTTTTTTTGAAAGCACTCTCACAAATAGACTCTCTCAGCTGCCACTACTCTTTCTCTAATAGGCCTACTAAAATTGTTATTAAAGGGTGTTCGTTATCAAACATAGTAACTTGGAAGAAGCTTTTCGTATAACATTCATGATGCGGTAAACTGGGTTGAATCGGATCAATAGTGCGAAATTGAACTTGCTGCCCAGTCATAATGGGCATGGCGGAAATTATTGCACCTTATACACTTATCGTCTTTACACACAGTTTCAGTATATGCCAAAAATTTGATCGACTTACTGATCCAGTTGATTGCGTCAAACTTTTTTTACAAGATCGACCATTAGACAGAGTGTTTGTCAACCTTGAACATCATCATGAACGAGATTGTGTGGACTATGTAGTTAACCATCACTGAGTTGCCACTTAAAAATTATATTTACTTTTAATAAAATGAAATGTATAACTGTGGATTGGTGATATCAACTGCATCAGATGTAGTGACTATACTCGTGTTGCAAAACTTTGAGTTGATTCAATTAACTATCATTAACATCAACTTACCAGACGCCATTTCACGCACAGATCATAATGATTCACTGAACAGCAAAATTTAGAACATCATGCGCCTTGTGAAGTCACAGTAGTGACTGTCTGTCTGCTTCCTTATAGATATGACCTTGCGCAGAGATTCCTTATGTACGCAAATGCATCGAAGTCGCAATAATCACGGATGAATGAAATCGCGCCCATCTGCGCAGTGGAGAAAGAAATATGAACGGTGTATTTTATAGAAACGTCGATTTTGCTCTGAGTATGCCTTTTTTGCTGAAAATAAATCAATGCTTGAAATGACATGAGTGAACGCTGCATTTCGATTGGTCCGTTAGATGAATCGTCAGCAGGGAAAAACCCACGTGCAGTTTGCTTGTATTTATGAACGGAAAGCCGTGCTGATTGCTATATCGGCGTCAATTGCAATTCGACGATGCAGAGCAGGTAAGGAAAGAAATCAGGCCATATCATAGGCGCAGCCAGGATTTCAGTTTAGGGAAGTTTGCTTGAGGCATCGATGTGAATATACATGTATCTACTTCATCGATTCTCTTAATGGTTTACTTAAAGCAATTCATTCATGATATTGACCAAACTTATCCCTTGTTCTGAATAAGTTCAGTCATTCATTTTTCATGCATGAATTAACATGTCACGAATGAAACTACAATTAATCAATATCCATAACCCTACTACTCTAATCTATACTTTGTTTTTGGTGTAATTGTTGGAATACAGTGATTTTGGTTGAAATTTTTCAATTAAGCATGTAGTGATTTTCATAGAAACTGGGTCTTATTTGGAGCAGTTAAACAATTACATGCAATTGTTCGTAGAAAACATTTACATGCGTCTCTTATTCATGCCTCTATTTCTCATTGAAATCGTTACTAAAATGCAGTGATGTAGATTAGAATAAATTATTTTAGATTAATTTCAAATTTTTAATCCAAATTAAATTTTACAGTGCTCAAATTTGGTCTTACGAAGAGCGGCTCGATGATGTACTATCTATTATCTACCTTAAGAAGTGTTAATTAATTTACGCATTTGTACGCATACTTGCCGTTTTCATTGTTGCTATTATCTTTTTCATGCGCGTACTTTGTAATAGTACTTTGTACTTTGTTTTAATAATAGCCGCAATAATGCATTACTTATTGCTCCCAATCAAATGTACTTAACCACAATTGGCGTATGTCTGTTCAGTAGATAGAAGAACATGCACAAACGCCTACCTCCTATTTATTTCCCAGTTTCCCAAAAATTGATGAGTATGATAGAGTGGTTGATTGGCACTAGTGACCTGCAGGTAGAGCATTTTTCGATACCCGTACATAGAAACATCTCAAGTCATGAAACGACAACTATCTTATTGAAGACAAATAAGTTATTTTTGATAGATGCCCAATTTATAGTTCATAGTTATCGTAGATCGCTATTTCTAATTCACTTCATTAACTAACTTAATACAATTATGTCTTAATAGGCCTACTTCTTGGTCACTTGCTGACCAATACAATACATTTCATAAAAATATGAATGTATATCTAATTGATTGGAGTAAGTATTCTCTGCTGAACGCCTTGCAAAAAGAAATCCAAATCACCTATGCTCCAATGACTTGTAGAATATATCAGAAAACTATATAACTGGAAAAAGTAATAAGCTAATTTACGTCTGAGTTAACTTCATCGTCTAGAAATTGCGCATGTTCGGATTTTAATATGGAACATTTTATCAACTAAAAGGCTGTAGGCCTATCTCTTGGAACACTTTTTAAAATTCGACTGTCAAATTTTGTTTTTGCTTATGTCTTCCAATTGATGATATCAGTAGTTTATGTTCTCCACCGCTTTTGATTATAGGTCGCAATGTCACAATGGCATGCGGTATGATGATGGGGGTAGGCCGCACAGTCATGTCAGTGTAGCAGTTATCACAACTGGCAATTGCATAGTTACATTTTGTTGTGCTTTACTACAGTTACCGGTATTTATTAGTTGTCCTTACATAAATATACATAATTGCAGATTTCTAAACTTATGTGTTATTGTGCGAGGCTATTTATGGCTTCACATTTATCGCTTCACAAAAGGCGGCCTTTTTGAAAGCCACCTCCGACCAAAGTCAATGCCAGTTTGATGACAGTCAATGCCAGACTCAAAATTATAAATTTGATATGCTTTTTTGTGTCTCATTATAGGCCTACGGCTTTTCCTGAATAATCATTGCTGAACATGGGAAAAGGCGGCTAGGCCTCAGCTTTGTAGGTTAAGATGCATGTATTCCGCATTGCTTAGTTAGTAGAGTTCAATGGAGTTAGTAGAATTCTTTGGAAAATTTTGAATCAAAACTTTGCGGGAAATTTTGAACACTCCCTACACTATATGGCCATGAACAACAATATGCCATGCATGGAAATAGTGAACTGGATGGTGAAAGAACAGAGAGACAACAATTACCGTCTAAAATGTGTAATTTTATTTATATGCAAAAGTGTAGAAGAAATTATCCTACGCGGTAAAGTTTTATCTTACATTATCCATAGGTGTCTGACTTCACCCAAATCAAATAAGCCTATTCAACGCGCCATAGATAAGATATATAGCAAAACAATCGGAATTCTTGCAGCTTCTTTATGACGTGAAGTAAATTTATCGGTATCCTCGTGACTACAAATTTGAAAGTATTTAATTAACCTAGGGTTGCTTTAGCGAAAATGATGAAAATTTTCTGACGTTACCCAAAAACACCATAGGTCAAGTAATCACGAATAGTAAAAATGAAATAATTTCCATTTCATTCAATTCCTTCATATCATGCCCTTCTTTAATTACAGCGAAGCATCGGGTAAGTTGAAGCATAGTTCGATGTCATCAATGATTGGGCATATTTTTCGAATTTCCGTTTCTGCTTTTCTATAAATAGAAGACTTTGTTATGTTTCTGATTTCTTGAGTTACCGACCGGTAAGGCCATAAACCTTAATCACATTAAACGATTCTCAATAATGTCACAAACAGAACTTTCACACATAAGTATTAGGTATTTTGTGTTTCATAGTATATGCCCATGATACCCCAGTAGGATGCCCATAATACCCAATATTTTTTTTCGAAAGAAAAATGACACATTTTCGCATTTTTTATATGGACGAGCAAAAAGATGTTCAATTACCTTTTCACTACAATATATCGTCAATTAATTAACTTATCTATGATACGGGCATGGTAGCAATACCAATGAATCATTTTGGCGGCCTCAGCGGGTCCTAATCCTTAGCATGCCCATAATACCCCCGTCTTCCTCTACTATTAATTTAGATTGCTTAACACTGTGCATGTAGTATGATAATATTCATGACTTAAGAACTATCAAAAAATTGATGTGAGTCCATCAGAAAACCGCTAAATTCGAATATATACTCAATTGCGTCGTTGCAGATGCCTAGGTTATAAAAAGGAGTTCTTACAATATGTAATGGACAAAGTAGGCTATACTACGTTGCAAATATTTGTCAGAAATTTCGGTCTAATGATGACAGTGTGGTCCCTAAAACCTCTGCGATTCCGATATTTAGACGGTCAAGTTATCCACAATATATATCTTTTCTATATCTTGAACACATAGCGTACATATAACCACATAATTCTACGTTTTCCATTATCTTGCAAAAAGCGATGAGTGTTAATTTTGTTGAGGCACAGGTTAGATGCAATCAGCAGCTTCTTACTTGCAAAGTGCGAGGGCTTGGGAAGACTGCTGTGCGTTGTGCCGGGCGATGTGCGTTGTTATGGTAAAGTATGCTTCACTCTATCCAGTAAGTGCACTCTATTCAATTCTGATGACCTTCACTGATGAATTTCGCTTTTTAAACAAGTTGATTTGATATAAAACTTGTTTGAACACGATACTTATAGTTGCCAAGTATTCGCCAAAACATCTTAAGTCGTCTAAAGTGAGACTTAATTGACAAATCATAAGAATTGCAGAGTGCCAATTCGCCTGGGCATAGATTAGAAAAATGTCCACAGACTTGAACTATTTAAGAATTGAATTACTTGACAGCCGTAGACGCGTTTCGTCTTGCAATGACTCATCAGTGGCAATGTCAATAATTAATTAACAGATATTCATTTCGTGTGTAGATATTGTCTAAGTCATAGTGCTCGTAGTTTGATAATATTAAGAATTTTTATTGAGCCGAACCATGTCATGGACAATATCATATATCTTCTCTAATATTGACCATAGAAATATCTGAAAAATATATCTAATTACGAAAGCATAATGTAGGCCCATAGGTTAAGCAAAGTTTTAAGTCCAAACTTACCCATTATTGCCTGTCTATACCAGGTAGCCTATAGTAAGCCTATCTGGAAGTTCGCATAGCATGAAAAATATAATAAGGCAAATAAAGTATCGAATTTCTTTGAATATAATTTGGTTTATAGAGTGTGAAAGCTCATCTATGAATTCGTACTGCATATAAGCTGTTGACATTGTTATTGACTTATTGTTTATTACCATTCACGAAAATTGAAGAAACTGCTGATGCATTTTCAGATGACACAATTATTTTACAAGACTCAGACAACAGTTTTGTTGAACAATTTCTGGATGATGAAGAAGGAATACAAGAAGGAGCCAGTGGATTCGCTAAAAGTTTCAACAGTGAGATTGATATTGATGAATCTTTGAACAGGTTGCGTAGGAAACCTGGAAGAATGTACCTTTGTCCATTTCTGTCAGAAAATGGCTCGGTGTGCCATGTTATAGTCGAAAGTCGACTTACAGAACATATTCAAAGGAAACACTCTAACTTAATAACGAATGACAAGCCTATAAGTATCCTGAAAAATGAAATCAAACAATACACAGTCACTGAGTGCAACGTACCGAACTACACGGCCTGTCCGGCTTGCAATTGCCCTCAGAGAAATAATTATTTACAGAGACATCTGCAGAGGATACACTGTATAAGCAAAAGAAAAATATTGCCAACTGAAAATGAAGAAGCACTTTCTAGCGTAAAAAAGATGATTTTGGAAAAAGCGGCACTGGAAAATGAAGACAACGATATTTTCGTGGATTTTAAGGTGAGGCCATTAAAATGACAACAAGTGTAAGTGATACTACATTTCATTGACATATAATAAGCACTCATCAACCAGTTACGGTTTGAAAAGTATCCTTATCCTTAAATCTGACAATATACCCACATTCAGACAAGTCAACCACTCAATAACAATCATCATCGGGATAGTTAACAGCTATAGTACCACTAAAAGCTGATTGGTACGAAACAAGCTAACGAAATGCAGATCCTGTCAGACAGACTTAATGTGGCTTCTTTAACGATATTCCACCGATGCTATTTTGGTACACGTAGCAATACACTTTATGACATTGTCTCAAAGCCAAAAGTTTTCTCAAGATGTTGCAGAGAGCTGGCAGTCTATAGCATGCCATCATGATGATCAGGATCGAAACCGCATCACTGAAGTCATTCATTTAGTTTCTTTGCTCGTACTTCTAAGTTGTGGAACTAGTTTCCATTTTCTTGTTTCCCTGACCAATGCAGCCTACGTTCCTTCAAAAGACGCATGAGTCGTTTCCTTAAGTAACAGGAAAACTTAAGCTTACTCTGTGAAACAGTTAATTAATCTTGCTAAATATCTTTGTAGTTATTCTTGTATCATATGTAATTGTATTATTATATTTTCATTGAGTGAAGTCTTCAGGCCTTGATTTGGCTCTATTGCTGTGCCTGGGGTGATAATATACTATAATTAATATACGTAATATTAATGAAATATGACTCAGTATGTGCCTGTAATATTATTTCGTTTTGTATTTGCAGGAGTTCTTAACAAGCTGGGGTGGTGGAAATTTACAAGAGGTCACAGCAGCGGCCCGCATCAGATACTTAAAAAGACTGATGTTGGCCATCAACGAGATGGATATTCAGCTCGTCCTATTAAATGTATGTAATCGACAAAATATCTCGGACTACCTCGGAGATTTGGCAGCCCAATCACCCAGTATCTGCACTACAACAATTGCTGCGTTGAGTTCATTGCTACGATATTTGAACTGCAGGAGAATGACTGCAATAAGAGAACTCCAATTGCTAGAAGAGCTAAAAGCAGCTGATTTTCAAATCATTCAATGGAATAAAAGTAATTGTGTTAACAAGAAGAAAGCCAATGCCAGACTTCGGGTAAGTGATACAGCACCGGTGATGACAATTTGACCGAGAATGTATGTACAAGTTGGCACTTTTCTAAATGTTTTTCAAAGGGCTGTCATTCAAAACTATGCAAACGGAAGGAGTTCCAAATTGAGAATACACCCAAAAACAAACGTACATTAATTTCAGGGTGATTGACTGAATACTTCACGAATAGTCGTATTTTGAAAATAGCACTTTGAATATCTGCAAGCAAAAAATCTAAAATTACACATTGTGTGGATTTGTGAATAAGTGAGAGTATAATAAGGTTTTTAGGTATAATAAGGTTAAACGTAATTGGTTTTAACAGCAGGGAATATTATTTTGCTTCAGTCGTTTGTTACTGTTTTGTCTTTGTCTACATGCAAGCGTGAAGAAAATTCATGGCTGCAGTTTCCTAATTCAATGTTCTGAATGAAATTGTAAAGGGCCTGTTCGAACGGGCTTAGTTGCGTCGTCTTTTAGTCGGCATTTGTTAGTTTCTATCTAATCCAGCTGTTTCTCGCAGGAAATCATTGCTCTTTTCACCATCTTCTGCTTGATTAAAGAAAAATGCTTTCCATTGTATGCGTTTGATGAAATGTTCTACTTTTGATTAAATTTTTCAGTATAATTTTTTCGTCGGAATTGGAATGGTCTTCATTGAATAATCGTGATGTTTTTGTTGAAGATCCATGGTAAACCAGAGTGCTCAATGATAAATTGCGAAGCTTTTAACACTACGCAAAGTAGGATTTTAGAGCCAAAGTAATTCAATTAAAATATCATATAATTTAAAAAAGTTATTAAAAGTATACTTGTAGTTTCACGGCTTCATACACAGATTGTCAAACGTACATCACTTGAAAAGGAATGCAATGTTTTAAACATATCTTGCTTCTTGAAATAAAGGGCAGTTATTGTTATTCATTGCTTTTGGAAGCTACCCATGTTTGATATAAAAATAAAACCCAATCACATTTACTAACCCGAACGCTTTCGGTCCACGATCACGGGATGAAATATCACCCGAATGACTTATTCAATCTCGTTATCATGGTCAGCGATGCTTGCCGAAAACGTTCGGGCTAGTAAATTTGATTGTTTTATATTTATATCAAACTTGGGTAGCCTCCAAAAACAATGAATTACTTTGGTCTGCTTGGAGTAACTTTAGACTTTGTAGACCTATTAAACGAGACATGTCTGCCATTGGTTCATTGATGAGCTTAGTTAAATAATAAATAATCATTAATGTCTACATCTTCTATTGATAATGGACGAAGTTAATATCTGAAGCGTCTTGTACATCAAATTTTACCAAACAAATCTTATATTAAATTAACTTCGTATCTTCCGACAAGTGTGGCATTGATTTTAATCAACTCAACAAGTTCCTCAGCAGTTCCTGATTTTGAAATTCATAAACATAATAGCTATATTTTACGTTTCATGTATCATTCGGACATGGAATTAAAGTGATGACAATATAATTGGTGTTAATAGCAATACATCTTCCAGAGAATGGTATATGAAGATACTAAGCGTACCTTATGAAGGAACAACTATACCTTGAATTATTAGCTTTAACTTCTCTAGTGTGATTTTCTTGTCCAGTGGAGTGCTTGTCGACTGCCTATCCATCACCTTTCCACGACATCTGAGATCTGTTTAAATAAACTGTTGAAGTGAAAATGGAATATAATAAAAATGCTAATAATAATAAATCGCTTTATTGAAGGACAATCACAACCCCTGTATTTAGAGTCGCATGGTATCAAGTTAACATATAGGACACACTTGGCAACATTCATGATCATTTTTTCGTTTTACACATTTATTGAAATTATCAAATTCTTCTTTGTTAAAACTGGTTGGAAGTGGGTCAACGACACTTGACCCACGGAACATGGGTCCCGTAAGGAGACATGAGTGCATGTAAGTCGTGAATTATATAAGCATATAGCCTACTTATTCCGATTTATAAATTTTATTCATTTGAATTTTTAAGCTCATGCAAGTTGATTGCTTCGTATTGACCCTTTTATACTCGCACAATGCGTAAAAACAGGGCATGAACGTAAAATAAAAATGGACTGCACTTTTCAGTACGTCTTCTCGTCAAAACAAATCTGTTAAATAAAAGACGATGTTTTATGCAGTTTTTCTTTGGTCAAGTTACCAAGCATACTGACCAGGAAAACCAGACTTTTAAAACTAATTTCAAGTTATCGCATATTTTCGTTGCATCCGCTGAAAACCTTTTTCATTTCAGGTTGAATTAGATGACAAACTCTTGTGTGACGATGATATTATTCAGTTAAATAGAGTCATGCTCACACTACGAAGATATGCAATAAACATGAATGATGACAAAAAGATGGCGCATTATCTTTCGGCTGAATTCGTATTTGGCTCAGGCAATTGCAACAGGCCTGATGTTGCAACAAACGCAACCATAGCTGAATTTTTGGCATGGAGACAGGAATGTGTGAATCAATTCCGTGTGCATCGACATAAAACTGCACATATCTACGGCCCTCAGTGGGTGACAATTGGGGAGGATGTGAGGCCGATTCTTCTAAAATACGGTGAAATGAGACTTTCGTCTTTCAAAGGTGTTGAAATTCAACCCCATCCTTATATAACCGGAAGTGGAAGAAATTTTGAAGATACTTCGCCACCCCTATTCAGTCTTGGAAGTTCGGGGTTCAGTTCTGTATGGAGAAACATACGAAACAGATATGGAATATCTCATATAACTCCCACAAAGTACCGACATTATATCGAAACGAAGGTAAGCCATAATCATGCACAATGGTTTCAGATGTTTCATGTTAAAATTGGATGCTATTTGCTTTAACCACTAGTGTTATCTCCTGAAAATCTAGGAATATAAAGATTCAGGAAATAATAGGAGTAGTATACTAATTACTCATTGACTTCTAATAGTATAAGGAGCTATAGTGGCTGGCAGGCCAATGTCTTCATTTACTTTAGTATTAACGAATTCAGACATGTTCTGATCAGTTCAAAATCGCTCTGCTCCGATTCACCTCCCACTTCAGTTCATCTCCGGTCCAGATCCCTGATATTGGATATTATTTTTCAGGGCAAGGAGAATTTGACAGCTGACCAACAATTGACACTCAGTGATCGATTGGCCCATAGGCCACAAGTCGCTAGACAGAGCTACCAGGCGAACACTGCGAGACTGGCTGCAGCTGGCAGTAGTTTGATTCAAGTAGTATCAGTAAGTAAAAAGCATTCCTCGGCCCTTGGAACTCCTTTCTTAAAACTATTTCCATGTCTCATTCTAAGAACTAGTCTATGCGTGATCATGCATTGTACTATAGAATACATTTACCAGCATTTAGGAAAGGAATACGTATGCAGACACAAAAGTGGAAAGTGATCCAATAAGAGCATGCGTGAAATATTTTTAGCTATTGTGGTTTTTCATTATTATTTGTGCCATGTGAATTGCTCTTACATGCCATATCAAGAATCTCGAGTCTATTCTTGCATATTAAAAAAATCCCTGGGACAACCTGTATAATTGACTTGATTTTGAGCGTGTGAATTGACTTGTGTTTCTCATTGATTAAATCTCTAGAAGCTTAGCTGGGTCTTCACTATTCATCAAGTAAAATTAACTTAATTGGATGAATAAATTTTTATTCGTAAAAATTGTGCATCTGTTCTACATATCTTTGTGATTGTTAAAAATCTAAATTTCTTGGCCACACCACTGCACTGGCTCCCTCCAACTAGAAAAGGTCAGAGACATTTCAAACATATAAATTCAAAACATACATTTTGATGACCCCACCGCCAAAAGAAATCGATGGCGCCCCCCTCAAAAATTTTCCGGCAGCGCCCTCCCCCTACTGGCATATAGAATTGTACAACAATTATGGAAAATATTGGGCGGGCCAGATAAAATGTATGTGGCCTGGAAATGGCGCGCGGGCCCGAGTTTTGGCAGCTTCAATGTGTTCGTTCATCATTATGTTCGCTTATGGCTCTGCATCTCCACAAAATATGTTTCTGTCTATGCGCAAGGTTCAGTAGATGTACTTATTTTTCCTTATTTCAGATGGATGGAGCTCATTTCGATCAAGGAGTTCTCAGAGATGACGGAATTCCCGGTGATGATGGGGTTTCCGGAGATGATGGAGTTGCCAGAAATGACGCAGTCCCCAGAAGAGATGGAGTTCCCAGAGATGATGGAGTTCCCAGAAATGACGCAGTTCTCAGAGATGATGGAGTTCCCAGAAATGACGCAGTCCCCAGAAGAGATGGAGTTCCCAAAAATGACGCAGTTCTCAGAGATGATGGAGTTGCCAGAAATGACGCAGTCCCCAGAAGAGATGGAGTTCCCAGAAATGACGCAGTCCCCAGAAGAGATGGAGTTCCCAGAAATGACGCAGTCCCCAGAAGAGATGGAGTTCCCAGAGATGACGCAGTTCTCAGAGATGATGGAGTTCCCAGAAATGACGCAGTCCCCAGAAGAGATGGAGTTCCCAGAGATGACGCAGTTCTCAGAGATGATGGAGTTGCCAGAAATGACGCAGTTCTCAGAGATGATGGAGTTCCTAGAAATGACGCAGTTCTCAGAGATGATGGAGTTGCCAGAAATGACGCAGCTCTCAGAGCTGATGGAGTTCCCAGAGATGACGCAGTTCTCAGAGCTGATGGAGTTCCCAGAGATGACGCAGTTCCCAGAGATGACGGAATTCCCTGTGATGACGCAGTTCCCAGAGATGACGGAATTCCCTGTGATGATGGAGTTTCCGGAGATGATGGAGTTGCCAGAAATGGCGCAGTTCCCAGAAGAGATGGAGTTCCCAGAGCTGGACAAGTGGAATCTGTTAGTGGATTTACCGAAGAAAATTCGGGTGAAATGCTTTGTGATGACGCAGTCTCTAGCTTTTCCATCGGTAGCTGGGTTGCGGCTGCAATCCATTATCTACGCTCCAGACAATATAAAATTTTCTATGGGAAAGTGACTGATGTCGAAGATGTAGGCATCACAGTAACATTTGCTACTATGAACAGATACGGTATTCTTGAATGGCCGGATACGGATGATGTGGCGATCTTGGACTCGACTCGTGTTTTCCGTATTTCGGATCCCCTTGTAATAAAATTTTCAGCAAGACGCCCAAGTGGCTATAAATTAAACGAGAAAGACGTCGACATGGCAAATAGCCACTTTTTGAAACATATTGCGTGCTAAAAAAAACAGGACAATTTTTCCTGTTTCTGTAATCAATGCCTGGATACACATGTTACATTATCACGGCCTTTAAGAACATTTTTCATGTATAATTCAATTTTCATCTCAAACTGACAGGAAATCATCGCAATAACTGTCATACCTCCAACAATTAAAGTACTGCATAATTTTACAACAGTTTTTTTTCCAAATTTTGCGACTGTTTAAATACTATTCAAATAAAGTAAATCAGTGGTTTCCAAGCAATGAATGATAGGCTATGGTATTTTAATCTATATTTGAGAATATAAAGTTGAAGTGACAAACACTCAAGCGCCTTCAATCGCATGTACTGCTTGCGCATAATTTCTCTCAAAGCCATCGGTCGGGATAGCAGTATTCAGGAAAAAACTCAAGGCACTTCGACCGTATATTCAATAAATTAAAATAATGCAATAAAAGCAACCCAAATTTTCGGCATGAGCCTTCGACAGGGGCATCAATAATGTCATGTAGCACACAAAATAACGCTTATCTGTGAACTTTGATTACCAATCTCTTCGGCTTCGATTTTGCGACGGTGCATAGTGACCTATAAATTTCTACGCATGATAGTCCATTGTATATTTGCAGCGTTGATAGAGCCATGACCTTCTAAATGCTGAAAAACTGCTGAATTTTCTTTCGTTAAATGTTCTGTGACACGAGAGTGAATAGTTCGTGCAGATTCACCAATGTAAAAAGCGCTACATATTCTACAAGTGATTTTGAAAACACAAAATTTCATATTACACATATTGGGATGTACAGCACATTTGCAAGTTTCAGAGTTTTTGTAAAAAAAAATTTTTGTTGCTTCCGTAATTCACAACGTAAATGTCTATGTTTAAAAGAAAGTTGAATATGATCTGCCAGGTTAGTTCTGCGGAGCAACACTAAGTGTTGTCCGTTTAACACTTGAGTGTTTCCATTTAATTCTCTCTCCATGGAAAAGCAAAATCAGACGCAATTTATCATTATTTTCTAATACTCTTAAGTATTTATATGAACATCTCATGTACTGTCATGCTATGTAAATGCAAATAATAACTAGCAGGACTGTTTCCAGCAATGCTGGATTTGAATCCAGTATCGTATTGCTGGATATCCAGCAACAAATAGTAGTGCATAGAAAAGGCTGTGAATACGGTAGGCCTACATGCTGACTACATGTTGAGGAAATAGAATGTACATGTAACCTAATAAGTATGCTAACATTTACCCCCCCCCCCCGAAGGGTAAGAATTTAGTGCAGCGATTATGCGTAAAACGATGAAGCATGGAGCACTGCAGTAAAAATGGGCGATCCTACCCGAGATCCGGACTCGAAAGCTCGAGTTTCGGGTACAACAATTTAGAAATCGGGTCGGATTATCTCTCTTCATAAATCCGAGAAAATCCGGAAAACCCGATTTCGGGTTTTTTCGGACTGGAGGAAGCAGATTTTGGAAAGATGTCAACTTATGAATATTATTTCTTGGAAAGGTTGATAATATATTTCATGATTGCATGTAAACAATAGATTTGATCAAAACTTTGACCTCGTGCATTGTTCTTACCGCTAGAATCTAATTTAGAATCTAACAAAATAATGAGGATAATTAATATTTGTTGCCCTTGCTTACTTATTCAACAAACCCATGATCGCATGAAGCGTGTATCGACCACACACAGAGACGACATTAGGCGCTAGATTCAAACAACTTGAAATATTTTACCCTCCCACATACCGACTGACTAGTCTCGACTGAAAAAGTTCCTCCTGAGGACCTCATATTTTACTAAGTTAATTCGTGAAATAAACGTACTTTAAATGAGATATTAGCCATCCCTCTCCAGCTTAGATTACATAATGTGCTAGATCTTAAATCCAGCAATCGTGTACGCTTCATGTGGTGATTGGAAACATGGTGTAAAAGTCTTTTTGCTATCTGAATGAGCAGACTGATTCAATAGAATTTTCTAATTAGGCCCTTTATCCTTTTTAAAAATTATAAATTTGCGTTTTAAAAGAATTTACTGTTTGATCATTTTGTGATGTTTAAAAAAATAATTGCATATCGTTACTTTTAATTTTAGGCTACGTTTAATTCCAGCTTCAAGAAGACAAGCTTTACTTTGTTTATTAACCTTAAAGTTGACATTATAATATATTACTGATTGCATGTCCATTACTCCTATTTCATAAAAAATATTATATTTTCCGTTTTATTGCATTAAATAGTTGTCCACCGTTCCGCTTAAATTGTCAAATGGTCATTATTTCTAAATTGCAGTCTCTTAATGGGTTGTAGATCATCTACAAAACCACTCTCGGCTCAGATTGTGTGCCAGATATTTTATGTACGCACTCTGATCCCTGAGTGGATTGACGTGGATCATTCATCTGTTTATTGAAAAGAATTCTCGGATATGCCGATTGCTGGTAAATATGTGAACTTGATTTTCTTACTACAGGACGTATCTGTCACATGGATTTATCGACTTAGCTATGCACTCTTACTGAATGCAGTGATCATAATTGAAACCTTTAATTCTCAGACTCCAGACATTCACATGAAGATTTCGCTGGTAGAGACGGTGGTTCATCGCCGAACGCAGCCTTTAATTGAAGAGTCCTCGTCTCCAGTACACCGGCTCCGGTAAGTTCAACCGAAATTCGTCGGATCTTAATGTTTTAAAAGAGAAATGTGAGATAGCTCTATTATTTCATGTCTTAGCGTGACGCACGGAGTCCTATTTGATCCTATTTAATTAGCCCTATATAGCAGCTATTTCATCTATGCACGTGATATACATAGGTATCACATTCATGCTCAGTGGATGACTATGCATGCTACACACCAGATAGGTCATTCGTACCTAATGGATAACTACTTCATGAGGCATGGATTGATTAGGTATGATGCATCCATAAACCCCCTCAAACTACATGCATGATCATACATACTCATGCAGAAGCTCCAAAGAGCATGTGTGCATCATGCACGAGATAATCATCCAAGATTTAGCCATGCTCAGGAAGACAGGGCATGTCTTTGATCCTTGTATGTGTCTCTGACTAATTGGAAACATTGATCTTTAGATTCCCTTGATCGAGAGCTTTCAGGAAATGTGTCATTTGTCATATTTACATGACATGCTGACGACCATAGAAAATTCTGATTAAACGCACACGCATGTTACATGTAGATGTAGATGTACATGTATTTGATCTTTGCATGTGTCTCTGATCAAGTGGAAACATTGATCTTTGGATTCCCTTGATCGAGAGCTTTCAGGAAATGTGTCATTTGTCATATTTACAAGACATGCTGACGACCATAGAAAATTCTGATTAAACGCACACGCATGTTACATGTAGATGTAGATGTACACGTATTTGATCTTTGCATGTGTCTCGGATCAATTGGAAACATTGACCTTTAGATTCCCTTGATCGAGAGCTTTCAGAAAATGTGTCATTTGTCATATTTACATGACATGCTGACGACCATAGAAAATTCTGATTAAACGCACATGCATGTTACATGTAGATGTGGATGTACATGTATTTGATCTTTGCATGTGTCTCGGATAAAGTGGAAACATTGATCTTTAGATTCCCTTGATCGAGAGCTTTCAGAAAATATGTCATTTGTCATATTTACATGACATGCTGACGACCATAGAAAATTCTGATTAAACGCACATGCATGTTACATGTAGATGTAGATGTATTTGATCTTTGCATGTGTCTCGGATCAATTGGAAACATTGACCTTTAGATTCCCTTGATCGAGAGCTTTCAGAAAATGTATCATTTGTTATATTTACATGACATGCTGACGACCATAGAAAATTATGATTAAACGCACATGCATGTTACATGTAGATGTACATGTATTTGATCTTTGCATATGTCTCTGATCAAGTGGAAACATTGATCTTTGGATTCCCTTGATCGAGAGCTTTCAGGAAATGTGTCATTTGTCATATTTACATGACATGCTGACGACCATAGAAAATTCTGATTAAACGCACATGCATGTTACATGTAGATGTAGATGTACATGTATTTGATCTTTGCATGTGTCTCGGATAAAGTGGAAACATTGATGTTTGGATGCCCTTGATCGAGAGCTTTCAGAAAATGTGTCACTTGTCATATTTACATGACATGCTGACGACCATAGAAAATTCTGATTAAACGCACATGCATGTTACATGTAGATGTAGATGTACATGTATTTGATCTTTGCATATGTCTCTGATCAAGTGGAAACATTGATCTTTGGATTCCCTAGATCGAGAGCTTTCAGGAAATGTGTCATTTGTCATATTTACAAGACATGCTGACGACCATAGAAAATTCTGATTAAACGCACATGCATGTTACATGTAGATGTAGACGTACATGTATTTGATCTTTGCATGTGTCTCGGATCAATTGAAAACATTGATCTTTAGATTCCCTAGATCGAGAGCTTTCAGAAAATGTGTCATTTGTCATATTTACATGACATGCTGACGACCATAGAAAATTCTGATTAAACGCACATGCATGTTACATGTAGATGTAGATGTACATGTATTTGATCTTTGCATGTGTCTCGGATAAAGTGGAAACATTGATCTTTGGATTCCCTTGATCGAGAGCTTTCAGAAAATGTGTCACTTGTCATATTTACATGACATGCTGACGACCATAGAAAATTCTGATTAAACGCACATGCATGTTACATGTAGATGTAGATGTATTTGATCTTTGCATGTGTCTCGGATCAATTGGAAACATTGACCTTTAGATTCCCTTGATCGAGAGCTTTCAGAAAATGTATCATTTGTTATATTTACATGACATGCTGACGACCATAGAAAATTATGATTAAACGCACATGCATGTTACATGTAGATGTACATGTATTTGATCTTTGCATATGTCTCTGATCAAGTGGAAACATTGATCTTTGGATTCCCTTGATCGAGAGCTTTCAGGAAATGTGTCATTTGTCATATTTACATGACATGCTGACGACCATAGAAAATTCTGATTAAACGCACATGCATGTTACATGTAGATGTAGATGTACATGTATTTGATCTTTGCATGTGTCTCGGATAAAGTGGGAACATTGATGTTTGGATGCCCTTGATCGAGAGCTTTCAGAAAATGTGTCACTTGTCATATTTACATGACATGCTGACGACCATAGAAAATTCTGATTAAACGCACATGCATGTTACATGTAGATGTAGATGTACATGTATTTGATCTTTGCATATGTCTCTGATCAAGTGGAAACATTGATCTTTGGATTCCCTTGATCGAGAGCTTTCAGGAAATGTGTCATTTGTCATATTTACAAGACATGCTGACGACCATAGAAAATTCTGATTAAACGCACATGCATGTTACATGTAGATGTAGACGTACATGTATTTGATCTTTGCATGTGTCTCGGATCAATTGAAAACATTGATCTTTAGATTCCCTAGATCGAGAGCTTTCAGAAAATGTGTCATTTGTCATATTTACATGACATGCTGACGACCATAGAAAATTCTGATTAAACGCACATGCATGTTACATGTAGATGTAGATGTACATGTATTTGATCTTTGCATGTGTCTCGGATAAAGTGGAAACATTGATCTTTGGATTCCCTTGATCGAGAGCTTTCAGAAAATGTGTCACTTGTCATATTTACATGACATGCTGACGACCATAGAAAATTCTGATTAAACGCACATGCATGTTACATGTAGATGTAGATGTACACGTATTTGATCTTTGCATGTGTCTCTGATCAAGTGGAAACATTGATCTTTGGATTCCCTTGATCGAGAGCTTTCAGGAAATGTGTCATTTGTCATATTTACAAGACATGCTGACGACCATAGAAAATTATGATTAAACGCACACGCATGTTACATGTAGATGTAGATGTACACGTATTTGATCTTTGCATGTGTCTCGGATCAATTGGAAACATTGATGTTTGGATGCCCTTGATCGAGAGCTTTCAGGAAATGTGTCATTTGTCATATTTACATGACATGCTGACGACCATAGAAAATTCTGATTAAACGCACATGCATGTTACATGTACATGTAGATGTACACGTATTTGATCTTTGCATGTGTCTCGGATCAAGTGGAAACATTGACCTTTGGATTCCCTTGATCGAGAGCTTTCAGGAAATGTGTCATTTATCATATTTACATGACATGCTGACGACCATAGAAAATTCTGATTAAACGCACATGCATGTTACATGTAGATGTAGATGTACATGTATTTGATCTTTGCATGTGTCTCGGATCAATTGGAAACATTGACCTTTAGATTCGCTTGATCGAGAGCTTTCAGAAAATGTGTCATTTGTCATATTTACATGACATGCTGACGACCATAGAAAATTCTGATTAAACGCACATGCATGTTACATGTAGATGTAGATGTACATGTATTTGATCTTTGCATGTGTCTCTGATCAAGTGGAAACATTGATCTTTGGATTCCCTTGATCGAGAGCTTTCAGAAAATGTGTCATTTGTTATATTTACATGACATGCTGACGACCATAGAAAATTCTGATTAAACGCACATGCATGTTACATGTAGATGTAGATGTACATGTATTTGATCTTTGCATGTGTCTCGGATCAATTGGAAACATTGACCTTTAGATTCGCTTGATCGAGAGCTTTCAGAAAATGTGTCATTTGTCATATTTACATGACATGCTGACGACCATAGAAAATTCTGATTAAACGCACATGCATGTTACATGTAGATGTAGATGTACATGTATTTGATCTTTGCATGTGTCTCTGATCAAGTGGAAACATTGATCTTTGGATTCCCTTGATCGAGAGCTTTCAGAAAATGTGTCATTTGTCATATTTACATGACATGCTGACGACCATAGAAAATTCTGATTAAACGCACATGCATGTTACATGTAGATGTAGATGTACATGTATTTGATCTTTGCATGTGTCTCTGATCAATTGGAAACATTGACCTTTAGATTCCCTAGATCGAGAGCTTTCAGAAAATGTGTCATTTGTTATATTTACATGACATGCTGACGACCATAGAAAATTCTGATTAAACGCACATGCATGTTACATGTGGATGTAGATGTAGATGTATTTGATCTTTGCATGTGCCTCTGATCAAGTGGAAACATTGATGTTTGGATGCCCTTGATCGAGAGCTTTCAGAAAAGGTATCATTTGTCATATTGTTTTTACTTTACACGAATTTGCGATTAAATACTATTCCTGATTAAGCACAGCTTCTACCCAGTGTATTTTCAATGCTTTTGCCTTTGCTTGCCTTGAAGCAAGCAATATTCCATGATTATTGATCGCTTTTGCGTAAAAGAGGATATTCTTATGTTGAATTAGGTCTTCCATGACGTTGTTTGATAGGAAGAATAAAGACCTACGTCATAGCAAATCTTGTTAGGGAAAATTGCGTGATTACGGTGATTTGCGCAAGGGTAGAAAAGTCGTCTGGTGATTATTGTGACGACGGTTTTGGGATTTGCGCGAGCATTTGAGCAAAAATGGTGTCTCTTGCGCAAGGCTCAATCCCCTTAGTTAATAAAGCAATCAGACAGCGACTAAGCATGACGTCACAACATTGAAAACGTAGAGTGATTTGTGTGGGAACATCAATTATCATGAAGATGGTGGAATCTCCTGCAACTGGTGCACTCAATGCATGAACACATGACGGGCTGTTTTAGGACAAGCGCAAGATTCACGTGCGTTAACCACGCGGAGTTGATCTTCACTGGCAGATGAAACGCTAAAGAACCATCTAAAGCACAAAAATGTTGCTAAAATAGCGAGCAAATATTCCTTTCTTCTCATTCAAGGAAATATTTGTATTAGATGTATCTTCAATATGTAGATAAACAATATCTGAGAGCCAAATGACACGATTTCGCCAATGTTTCATCCATAAAGCCATATTATTCAGAAATGACACGTTCAACATCAAAATTGATGTGAAAAATGAATAAAGCAGTAAATTTTATTTAGGAATCACTAGAATAATGAAGTTGTCACCAAATATTCTAGCCACAGCGACTTCTTGAAATTGATGAATATGAATATCTGAAAATTATTTTGGCGAAAAAAGATGGCGGATTTGTCGCCACTAAAAATACATTAGAGTAATGGGGAGTTTCCACACTTGATATGTTTAAACACTTTGATTAAAACTGAAAGGAATCTGAAGTGAATTGATGCTCCATCGAAGTCAATGCCAATTAATTTCTTACTTCGTATTAGTTTGCTTCGTATGAAGCAACCTTTAGGGAAATTACTTAAGTGCTTAACAAGCTGAATCAATTTATTTTTTCATAATTTCCATGTCTTGTCGAATAAAGCCCGAATTCCAAGCATGAGATATATTTTAGCCGGCCCAAACAAATATCTATAAATATAGCCCACACAAATAATCAATTTACTGTCTTTCGCATAAGTAAGCAAGATGAAAAATTGAAGGGTCATATACGATCTGTAAATCATGCTTGATTACATTCATATGTTGCAAATTAAGTTTAACAGAGCAAAGACAATATGAATAAAATTTTGAATTGGAGAGCTTTCGACTACGTCTTTGTCAATTTAATACAACAGTTATTATATCTAACATAGTAAAAACGAAATTTTGATTGCATTACATAAATATTTGAGCCGAAATACAAACTGAGTGCCTCGAGTGAGTTTTGAGCTGCCAGCGTGGATGAATAGCACTTACTTTGGTTTTTTGAATATTTACTGAATTTCTTTTGCAAATTATGTGTTCATATAGATACAAAAGCCGGATGTTTTTGTAAGATTTGTGCTTCAATGTCTGCAACAAGATTGGGTTTTGGATGGATGCAAAATAATGCTTGTATGCGAGGCTGCAATTGCAATTATTGATATGTTCCTGGATTGTTTTTCCCATGGTACATTGTGGCTCACTAGAACAATTCATTGCTTTTATAACATCAATTTAAAAATGTTTTTAAGTAACAGATGTTCATGTTATTACGCAAGCAAGACTTGCATGGAATTTATACTTTATTTTTCACATGACGCATATGCAAATATTTCAAAAATCATTCTTGCAGGTTCTATTCGATAGAAACTGCTTTATTTGATTGACAAGGGCGTAACTCTTCAATAAAACATTTCACTGACAATGTCTTTGTTTTGTTGAACTTAATTACACCCAGGTCAATGGTGAGCCAAATCAATATCTAACATACAAAGCAATTCATCAGCAGCAGCTGTCACTATTCAATCCATAATTCAATTCTGATCGTTGATTTCAGCCATAATGATTGTTGAAAACCTTCTCAACATTACGACAACAACAAAAAGTAATCGACACAAATACAAATAATTCTATTAAATCATTGGGATTTAAATTATTAAAGATACACATAAGAATCTGTTAATTATCAAAAGCACAATCATGAATTGATAGCCCATAAATATTTGAATAATTACAATATTATTATTAGAAAGCAAGTAGTAGACATATTACAAGAAGATTCCGTCATACAGAAAAATCTGATTGCTGTTCCTCGTTCAATTTCATGAGTCGTATTATGTTGAAAGTTCATTGTTACCTACATTTTTAACAAATCATTTGCCCCTTTTGTCCTATAATGATTATAGCAGACATAATTGACCATTTTACCAGCCAGTCCAGTATCATGCTGAGTTAAAAAATGCGTTCACTCGATTATAAAGTATATTGGCCTATTTAAGTACGGCAAGCTTGTCATCATGTGTCCAGCGCCCCCTAACGGTCATAATTACATGCATCTCAGTATTTAGTTGATGATGCATTTTCATGAAGCAGAACGAGTCTGCAATGAAGTTTCTCATGTCATTAGATTTCATTTCATCATTTATCTTTCTAAAGTTTCTTATCTATAATCATTCAACAGTATAGAATTCTGCCATTGACAGGACAGAGTTTGCAGCGATTGCCAATTGCCATAGCTTTTGTTGATTCCCTGATTCTGGCGAGCATAGAGTGAGCATATAGTAGGTAGAGTGTCGACTCAAAAAAGCATCTGTATACAGTGAAAATTTTATATCAAAAAATTCCGCCTTTTGCGGAGATTGCTTTCCTGCGGTCCAAAAAATTATTTGAGGAGTTTTTAAAGAAGGTACATTTTTCAGCTTTATATAGGCTACTACTGACATGAAGCCACTTTATAAGTGGTATGAAACCAGTTGGATATCAAAAAGAATTAATATTTGCTAATAAGCATCCTAATTAAGCGGAATTCATGCTGATGATCAAGGAAATTTCAGGACCCGCATTATAATGGAAGTCTTCAAGGAAAAGTTGAGAGATCTTACTACTTTCTTGCATGAAATTTCATGTTCTTAATTCCATTTTCATCGGTATGATTTCATGATTCACTAAATTTGTTTCATCTCTTCAATCTGAGTGGTGATGTGGACCCATTTACATCTTTTAAAGTTATATTAGGAATATTATCATTCCTTCTGTATTGCCATCATGATAAGTCAATTCCGTGGTCATTTCTTTAATAAAGATAATAAAGATACAAAATCACAGCTAAGATTTATTAATTCATAAGAATACTAAGACGTGAGATAATGTTAATATTATTGAACATGCATGTTTTTCAATATACAGATAATTCATGATCAATTTTGACATTTGAGTTGTAATGCATGTAATGATTTACGCATGGCCTTTTCTTCCGATCCGTATCATGTCACTTACTTGTACATACATCTCATCCGCCATCCATCATACATTGTATATGGACATTTTTATCATTTCATGACTCATCACATCAATGTTATGTATATTTGTACTACGTTTTCCAAGTTGGAAATAAACGTTTTGACTTTTGACTTTAAAGCTGCAAAAATTTGCTTATCTCACATTTGGCACTGGTTCTCAACTCGAGTTCATTTAATAAAGTCGAAACTGTATACACTTTGGGGATTTAATAAATGCTACTCCACCTAATATACTTACTCTATACTGGCGAGTTTATCAGACAAGAATGGACAGCACCAGTTTATTGATGGAAAATTCAGCTTCTCAACAGACACTCACACACACTCAGTCACATGCAAACATGCCACAGTTGCAAATTAAGTGATAGTTATAGCCACAGAATTAGACAGGTCGTCTCTTCTGTTTGACTAGAAGGGAAGCATTGGGACATGTAACGTTAATGAAATGGCACAATCTGTTGACATAATACCATAGCAATTGAACAATGAGCAGTCAGTTCAACATTTAACACGCCAAATTGTGCAAAGTTTCAGTGACTGTTCTCAACCGGATCACACAGCAAAGAAACACAGTCGATGTCAAGTTCTACAGAGAAGTTAGTGAACGTTTTTTCATGCGCCTGCTAACTTTTTTTAAAATGATCGCAGGGCCCAACATTATGGAGAAAACTTTTGCGCAATGATCTGAATTCTTCGAATCTGAAGGAATCGTGGCGATCGGAGCATTTTGAAGGAATTCAGAGCAATCCGCAAGCGACGCACGACTATTTTTCCTATCTCTGCAAGGTATTAAAATTGCTTTTTGCCCACTTATTAAGTTCCTGCATGTGCCATCTGTTTGAATCAGTTTGCACTTCTAGCAAAGTGATACGGCTAAACAATCTAATTCTGTGGTTATAGCACTCTATGATTCGTCGAGAACGAAGGTCGAGGCAAAACCTAAAGTGGGATAACTACAGATTGTTTCATAAAAAATGGATCACCCTTAAACATCGCCTTAACTTCAACTTTGTCTAACTCCGCCAAACTTGAACGCATTTCTCTGAAATTTGGAAGATATGTCAGTTGTGCTTACTAATATAATTGTTGGAAATTTCAAGCATGAATATTGAGTTGTTTTCCTGTTATAGATAAAAAAGTAGTAGATAATTTGATCTTCATTTAGCAATGTTACACAAAATCATACCTCACTCTTATAAAATTACATTTGTTTCCTTTGTTATGTAATATGTTGTTCTACAAGCCAAAAGCTATCGAGCAAAACAAAAATAAAGAAAATCGGTCAACCAGAGCCAGTATAGCACCATTATTCATCAACAATAATGTAACTGCTACATGTGATTAACTGGACTTCATGTTCCATAGCTTCCTGACTTCGTTGCGGTGGTGTTGGCAGCACTCCTGATTGCTTTCAGCTAGAAATCTATATCTTACCGATTGAAAACAATACAAAGCACAAATGAACAATAACGAGATCGCATTCACAAAAGGCAAAGTGTCAGCCTTGCTAGAACTAGGGTTTTCTTTGCGAGCTACAAGCAAGCGACTTTAGAAATGTCCCTTACACAAATGTGCATCTATGGCATAATGATGATTTTCGACTCTGTCGTAAAGAGGGCTCTGGCCGTCCACGCAAAACATCCTAACGTAGAGATGGCCTAATTTTGAGATTTGTTAAAGTTGATCCAAGTCTCTTGTTAACTGAGATGGTTGCACTAGACTCGTCTATTTCTAAGTCCACTATTCGTAGAAGACTTATTGAGTCGAATTTCAAGAGCTGTAAGAGGCCCTCTCAGATCGAATTATCAGATCAGCATACAAAAAGACGTCTCAGATGGGCAATGAGTCATTGTCACTGGCGAAATCAATGGGATCGGGTTGTCTGGTCTGATGAGGCATCAGTCCGTCTGAAGGATAGCGATGGTCGATTGAGATTATGGATAAAATCTGATCAGGAAATTCCGAGACATTTACATCGTCCCCGGGTACAAGGTGGTGCGACTCTACTGATTTGGGCTGGCATTTGGACCAATGGCCGCTCTGAACTTCACATACAGCAAGGAACCATGAATTCTGAACGCTATGTGAATGTTTTACGAATGAACATTGGCCAAATGACAGATCAACTTGGTGATCCATCGACTTGGTTATTTATAGATGATAATGCTACGTGTCACAGGAGTAGTAGAGTCAACTTATGCAAAGTCTCAATTACGGCTTAGGACATTATCTTGGCCAGCTCGTTCTCCTGATCTGAATCCCATAGAAAATGTATGGAGTATTCTAAAACGTAACGTTCGTCGTTCACTGCTACCTACAGATGGCGTATCACAACTTACGTCACTGTTAAAAAGAGAGTGGAGAAAGTTAGATCAGTCAAAAATCAACGATATCATCGAATCAATGCCTAGACGAATTGGTAATGTCATTGACAATAAGGGTAGGGCCACAAAATATTAGCTTCTTAAGAACCGTTACTGTATCATAGCTTATCAGATTATATAAGGACATTTAAATATATTAGGGACATGAAATAACATGAAAAATGCTTTCTGTATCATACTTATGTTTTATTTAGTCAAATTTTAGGATGATCCACTTTTTATGAAACGGACTGTACCTTGTTGCTTGACAGCGCGACGGAGACGAATTGCACGGTTTCAGCCCGCTGTCATACTTTGATGCTTTAATAAACTTTTTAGAAAGTTAAGTACAGATAACGCTTCAATGTATTCATCTCATCATTACTGTCGTTCAATAGCAAAAAGAATAGAGCGCTAAGTTAACGTCTTCATAGCGTATTCTTCATGAAATGACGCTATTTCAATTAGACTGAGTGTCACAGTGGAACCTTTTGGACAATATCGGTAGAAAACTACCATTGATAATATTTCAATTTCCATGGCTTGTCAAATGTTTTATTATAGAAATCTCAAGGTGAAAGCTATCTTAGCGCATTATAGCGTTGTTTATCAGAATACTTGACAAGTGCTCCAGAATAACTCGATACTTAACCATTGCAAATATCAATTGTTTTATTTCTATGTCCTGAAATTAACGTCTGCATACAGCGAATACATTGCATACAATCACAGTGCGATAAGAAATTCTAACAGCCATGTAGCGATAAATTCTTCAATGATATCTATATGACCGATATCAGTAGAATTGTAGATATTTAACGATAGAATATAATCGTTTATTCTACTAGTAGATTATCGCTTATTGTACTGGGTGCATAGATCCATAGTAAAATATTGAAAACTATGACAAGTTAGTAAATTGAACAAACTTTAATAATTTACCAACAATAAGTATCATACTATGATGAGTCATGTCAAATTGTCTCTTACTTCTCAAACTTGACATTGAATACACAGTTTGAGAAAGTTCCACCAAACATGTCTTTCATGTTGTCAACATTTGCAGTGTTAAACGCTTGAGTTTTATGAATTTCTATTCCTTTTAAGATATCGGTCATATAAATTAGGATATCACACTGATTTCCGAAGATAAACGCTGCTTGAAAATCTACTCGTATCATAAGCTATCTATTCTCCGGGCCTCCGGCTCGGAGAATAGATAGCTTATGATACTCGTAGATTCTCAGCGTTTATCTACTGAAATCAGTGTGATATCCTATACTTATTCCACGATAAGGGTCATTTATTGTCCGTCGAGCAATAAGTCGATACATTGCACGCCATTTTATCAAAATGCTTTCATACTTACAGAGAAATGATAACATTCTGAATCTTTGCAAAGTACACTTACAAATTCTGTGTCACATCATTATCTTCAATGTGCATGTTAGTTCTAGTCTTTTGTTCTTGTCGAATTCTTTGGTCTTGGCAAAGCAAGTTGAATGGATTAGAAATGGTACATTTGCTGCTCAGCTTCATTGTGGGATGTCTGTCAAACAATGCTTCTACATAGTAAATTTTGTATGGTTGACAACACGCATGAGATTTCAAATATCACCGTAATTGGGAAAAAATCCAAGGCTTTGTGATTGTGAGAGCAAAAATGACAGAACATTAACAACAGATCTCTCACGTATGTCGTCTATTCATAGACTAATGCATAGGCTTAAAAACAATCACATGAACTTGAGATTCATGCAAACATATATTTTTAAGTCTATTTACAGTTTAAAGATCTGAAGCTGTCCAGAATAAAGAGTCATTCGATAATATTTTTGTCTTCACGTTTTATGTTCAACAACCGAATAACAGCTTGAAAGACAATTGAGAGGTTACGCCCGCCTACACAAGTATTCTCAGCCGCTGAGAAAGCGCGATTGTTTTCATCCCTCATAATAACAGTACAGAGTAACAGCGAATGTTCCAAATTGATTTTCACAGTCATTGTTGTTGACCTAGTTTCCTTCCGTGTTTGATTATTGTTTTAGTTGAGTAGAGAGCCTTCCATATGCACGTACCTGATGAAGTTGACACGATTGTAAATGATGTTTCGAAGAAATCAAAAGAAACAAAAGCTTATGTTTCACTAAATAATTTATGAGTTAATTCTGTATCCACCATCAGGGATCGAAGGAAATAAACAAAATAGACTTTACATTGTCTCTCTCTGTTCATTAACAACTGGCTGAAAATAAAACCGAATTTTTATTCAAGCGCTGGTCTCAGAATATGCAGACTGCTTCAATATTACAGCCTCGCTTAGAACTCGATTAATGGTATGTTGGTTGAGCTTAAGTTAATAAACAAAGGAGCGCGATAACAAAATTTTTCCATCAATGTCTTTTTTTAACGGAGTTTTAGTGAAGAAATATGAAATGAATAAATTAACTTATTATATTATGTCAATCCACGTTATTTGCATTGAAGAGTGACATAATTCGCACACAGACACAAGAGTAATAGACCGATGAATAGCTTCTATCATTATAACACATTTGTGTGAACACTATAGTCTCTGGGCACACGGCTGCACATTGATATGATAATAATATTAAAATAAAATAATAAATTTTCAAAAAATTAGGAATCGAAGTTTTAAGTGATTTGGCATAAGTGAATGCAATTAAAAGCTAGCATTGGTCAAGCGACATGAAAAAGGAGAAAATGTTCGGGAATGGCTTTGTGTCGATGAATACGGAAGACAAAAGTGACCCGAGTTTGGTAGACGAGGGGGACAAAGCAGTTCAGAGGATGCTCAAGGAGCTCATATTTGCGAAGACAGTTACAAATAAGATAATTGCATCGCATACGTAGTGGGGGCATGATTGAACACGAACAGCCATCGTGACAAATTATGCGATGAACGCGTTTAATAACTCCCTCAAGTTTATTCATAATAGTGGGTGATAAATCACCAAATACAGGGGCTGCGTACAGCAACACGGACATTACGATACCAATAAACACAATAATGAGGTCTTTCTTAGAAATAAATGGTTTGACAACCCTAAAAATGTGGAGTCTCTTATTTTAAAGGATTATTAATTGCAGGATTCTCATTTGCAAAATGGCATTTTTAAGTTGCTTTCTCTGGCTTAAGTTTAATTTATACTTATAATTTATTACTTTAATCATTTGCCTTATATACACTCAACCTTTCAGGTTTTTTAAGTATGTTTTGCAACGTTATCATAAACTGTTAGTCAGTAATCTATTATCAAAAGACAAACGATGATGCGAGGAATTTCATGAGTATAAAGTCCTTTAGATTAAATTAACCGGTAGATGCATTGTTGGAGTAACATATGAGTGTAATTTCTCATTCATGACATGCAGTATGAGACTGAAGTGCTAATGAATTGAATCTGCTGTCATGCTGTGGTAGATTTTTCTGGCACAATAGACTTAAATATAAGACTTTGTGATTTCGCGACATGAATATTTGTGTAGATTCTATTTCAACGAAAGTGCTTGATATACACTATGTATTTCACGATCTCAAAAATTGAATGACATGTAGAGAGAGAGGAGAATTCGTCTGCAACACTGTCAAAAAGAATTCTACGATTGTCAAGTTGATGGCCTCCTCTCTGTCATGGTTTGGGATCATCATTGACAGCACCACTAATAAAGTGGTACTCAATTGACAAATAAAGTGAGAAGCCGGAAAAGGAGACCGTATATTGGTAGATATCTCGTCAGTCATATTGCATATGGAAAAACTAGAGATGTAATGCAAAGACGTGTCCGGATGCAATCTGATGCTATGCAGACGACCTACTGAAGTTTTCCATTTCATTCGATTTCCCACGATGCGGTACTGCCCACGTTCATAGAAATGGTAAAGGATGTGGTTGCTCCGATATGTCGCATGTGCTAAACGTGCCAAAATAAATCAACATCACGCCGCAGGGATTGTAGGGTCGTTTTCTTTACCACGGTCTGACTTTACAGGCCTCTGAATATCTGAAGCATTCTTTGCTATTTTGTGACAACTCAATATCCTTTAGATGTATGGTGAATGCAAGGAGTCAAGTCGATATCATTGATGAACTATACCTTTTACCGTAGCTGTTGTCACAATCTGCACACTTGATGTCAATCTAAATATAGAAATTCTTTATCTGCAAAGCGGTTGGCAAAATCTGCACAGTTGTTGTCAATCTAAATTTAGATCTTCTCAATCTGCACAGTAGATGGCAAAATCTGCATACCAGTTGCCACAGTGGTAGGAATATATCTGGACAAGGGTGACATTTCCTATTGATATTCTATGAACAACTGAGCACAGTTTTTGAAGTTTATCCGCACACGGTTTTCTCAGTCAATTTATCCGGCATAATGCCTGTTCGAATATTGGAATCACATTTTTACCCTGCATCAAATTTTTTTAGCTCAAAATTTCACTGTTCCTTAAAAAACTAATTCTGAGGACAATCGAGTTTTTCGATATCAAAGATCATGCACCAATTTTCCATCACATGTACAGCGAACGAAATGTTTATCCTAATTACATGTACTAAATGAAACAAAAGTGTGATTGAACCAGATCCCTTTCTGTGATCAATGCGTAAAATATCATCAATCTGTCTTCAATCCAGTTTTTTGAGATCAATTTTAAAATTGCAAAATTGAAATAACTGAACGTTTCATTTGAAACTTGAATGTGAAATTGTTGAGTGTAGATTATCAGAATGATTACAGTAGATGAAATTCAGAATCTACGAGAATATGGCACAGATATCAGTTACATAGGGTATCACATTTTCCTCGATTTCAAAGCATTTTTTAATCCTAGCTTTGACGATGAGCAAATCATATAGTTTAGATTTTCATAATTTCAATCAATCTCATCAACAAGACATTTCTCGTCAATGTTTCTCGAAATTTCTATGTTTTTATCCATCATATTAAAGAAATCGCTTAATTCGTTGAAATGGTTAAAACAGGCGAAATCAAATTACCTCAGTAGAAAAATAAGATGTTGCATCAAAAATTTCAAAAATGAAAAGTTATACCGAAGCCCTTGATCAAAGACAGTGCAGGCTATTGAACCCAAATTTGTCCAATTTAAAAAAATAGCCGAATTCCCCTATAATTTCAAATGAAAGCACTTTTATAAAGCAAGTGCATTTGTCTCTTGTTATGTTGTTAGCATTTTGCTCAACCAAATCCTTTAAGATTTTGATTCTTATCTTTTGAAGAGTTATACCTCCCAATCTAGCCCTCTCTCGAACAGCCTTCTCTAACAGAAGAAGATCTCTGAGTTTCTGGACATGTCAAGTGTCTTTAAAGAACGCTTCTTAAGGAGAATATCAAGGCAATGGACGGTGTCGAAGAGAGTGAAGAGTGTTCAAAGAGGAAATTCACGATGGCAAGTAGCATCTTCATGTATGACGACGAATTCGCCTTCTTTCTTGACGACCGTCTATGGTAATAACGTGGACGAATCCCGATCAATGGGAAACCATGATGCCCTTCGACCATGTGAACAGCTCTTAATTCTGCTAAATATCTTTGTTCGATAGAGAACAGACAACTACATATTGACAGCCACTATGCAGATTGCGTCAACAACAATGATCGTCAGAATTCCGAAGGGAAATTTGCTTCTGACATCATCGAAAACACTGAACCTACGTCATGCCGACGTTTCAGATGCAATTTCTCTTTTGACATCAAGTACGCAGATCGTGACAACAGCTATGAGAAAAGGTATATTATTTCGTTATACTAGTCAAGACATACTCATATCAAAACAAATACTTGTATTATTAGGTTTATAGTTGGAAAGAGTTAGGATTATTTTGTTATGTTATTATGCTTATTTTTGAATGCTTGTACAAAACTTTTCGACTGTTATCCGGCAATCATTTTCATGTACAAAAGAGTCTATTGATGTTAGTAGGAGTTTGAATGATTAGTTTGAAAATGATATTTACAATGAGGAGATCTGGTATGATATAATGTAGATCTTTTGTAGATTGACGGATAGCAGTGGAAACGTGTACAAACATTCACAAATAATCATAATAGCATCACAAAATAATCCTGAAACTTTCTAACAATAAACCTAAAAATGACTAGTCAGGACCCCATCCAAACTTGTATCATTATTGCTTGGAATTTGAGAAAACGGGAACGAATCATATTAGGTGTAGCATCCCATCAAGAATAGAATTTGCACTCGTACAAGAATAGGATTTGTAGAACATGGAATAAGAGCAAATCTAAATTATTTTTTTGAAATACATCTGAAAATACTCTCTCCTAAACAGAGGGATTTTTTCACATAGATCATTGCACATTCACTGACGATGAAAGGAGAATATTGCGAATTGAACCTACCGCGTATGACCATACATCAGTTCATCTTCCCGTTCAATTTCTTCTGGTGAATCGTTCATATCGTCTCCCTCCGAAGCTTCCATGAGCGCTTTGTCAGGAACTTGTTGAGAAAAGAATCTGGTAAACATAGATCGCTTTTTATCTGGACTTCCAAGATCATCGAAGCTGTCAACTGATTCATGATCCGCACAGGTTTCTCGTATCCGGACGTACTTTTTGTCTTTGCTGAATTGGCGTCGTTTTGTGGATGCACTGATACGACCGACGTGCGTTTTGACCCCTGACAGGGAAGCCTCTTTCTCCGGAACGTCAGGATGTCTGAGGATGCCTTCAGCAGGAGAATAACGCCTTTCCTGAGACATGCTTTCGTCCGTGGACCTTGCCCATGCTCTGGAATGAATACGTTGAAAATATTTCATCATCCATTTGCTTCAATGCTGCTGCCGTCCGTTATGTGCTATAAAAGCCACATTAAGGAATTTTTCCTCAAATTCCAATTTTTTAGTGTTCAATGACAATGCTTAATGCACGTTATCATACATGTACATGTTATAAGCAATAATAATGTCTTTAACTTCGAGTTGACAGTCACATTTCGATCGCGTTGAAATTTGAGTGAAGGAATACATTTAATTCATTGAAATGCGCTTTATTTGTATGACAGTATACGATGCATAACAATACAAACAATGTAAGTGATAAGTCTCAAATCTTGCTCCCCTATCGCTTACTGACGCACATGCTTGATAGCGAACAATAAATAATCTAGTGCAACACCATCTCCATACAGAAGTTGAGGAAAGGTCTTTCTATGACATGGTCCCCACTGCTGTCCAATTGCAGAAGCCGTTGGGCCGGATGAGGACAAGATTCCTTTTTCCTTATGGACAATGAGGACAATCTGGCTCGTCGGTGTAGGTCTGCGTTAGACATTCACCTGAGAGAAGAACCCTATGAGCTTCCTAATATAACGTCCGAGCAGCGACTAATAAAAGACAAAGGTGGCAGTCAAACTGTATTTTAAGCAGTAGGAGTCACTTCTGAAAACATTGCATGTGTCGAGCTTCGCATCCTCGCGCAAGTGTTTCAACGGTACTTCTATTCCCCCCTACATTATCCTACTTTTCCAAATTCATCAAACTTAGTCAGGTTGGATTTAGAACAGACTTCATCTGTCAATAGGGTGACAGCACAATAGCACTGAGAAGTCTTACTTGAGGGGTGAGCCGATGAAGGATTGGTCCCTTGGATACTCAGTTAGGATACAAGTTACAGCTGTGATCATGAACTTCGTGGAATCGTTGTCCACAGACAAATGACGGGCAGTTGTCTATTTCTGAGGCTGTAAATGTTATACAAGTCAGATATGAGGAATATTACAAACTCAGCGCTTTTGGGTAGTGAGACTGCCCTTAGGAGCAAGAGGAGATCGTTAACGATGCAACACTTCCAGATGTCAACAGCAGAAATGTGGGGGGAAGAACATAACGTTTTACGAGTAACTTAATGACGTTTATACTTTGCTCAGATTCGCTGACACAGACGGCGCTCAATTGCAAAACAGCGTCACGCAAACCATGCTCAAGTAGAATATCGTAAGTGAAAGTGTATGCAAGTTTAGTCGCACAATGCAGTGTAGTTAACACGCAGGAAAAATGCAATAGCAATCGTCGTCGTCGTAAGCATCATAGCTTTTCAGCGCGTGGGTGGCCACTTCGACCAGTCTTCTCCAACTTTCTTTGTCGTTTGCGATTCGAGTGATGTCGTTGCTCTCCACGCTCGGTCTTTCTCCTTATGGACGTGAGGAAGGTGTCTTCCTTGTGCTCTTCTCCCGTCGACCACTCCAGTTAGGACAAGATGTTCTTCCTTTCTCTTATTTGTGATGTGTCCCAGGATCGACATTTGACGGCGCGTTATGATTTGCATAAGCGACCTGTCCGGCTCTTTGAAATACCTCGTTATTAGTCACTGTCTCAGTCCATGAGATACGCATCATTCTTCTCAGAAACCATGCCTCAGCCGCCTCTATCTTTCTCTCAGCTTCTCTTATCATCGTCCATGCTTCGCAACCATATGTCAATGTGGACCATACGTACGTCTTCAGAATACGCACTTTAGTGGTTATGGATACCTTCCTATTCCTCAGAAATGTCGCCATCTCCTGAAATGTTTTCTTTGCTATACCGATTCGACGACTTATTTCCTTTATTGAGCGTCCGTCTTCTGCATGAAGGCTGCTAAATATATTTGAAAGTTGCCACTTGTTTCAGTCTTTCCCCACGTATTTGTACATTGCATGTAAGGGTTTGAGGTTCCTTGCTGAATACCATTGTGATTTATTTACACGTACTCACAGTCAAGCCGATTTCTTCGCTCTCTCTAACCAACGTGTGTACCATTACTTGTTGGTTGACTTACTTGTTACGCGTTTTCCTCAGAAAAGGTGAATCCCATCTGTTTTTCATGTTCTTTTGATTCAATGGTTTCCAAACTTACAGCACAGTACAATCGACATTTGACCCGTCGAACATTGCCCTATATAACACGAATGCACAGTATTATATTCAAATAAAAAATCATAGAAATTGAAGAAAATTTTATTGATAAAAGACGCCATTGGCCTACCTGTAGACCTACTACTTGGCACCGAATTTATAAGTAGTATAAGCCACAAGTAGGTGTATTCATGACACTAAATAACAAATATCATGCATAATTATCATGTCTTTGGTATTTTCTGATGGTATTCTATGCGTAGTGAAAATTGTGCAGCTGTTGACAGTTTTATTATTTGGACAGTGGGTTTTTATGGTTTTTGACGGCCAATTTGAAGAATGGCCTCTTACACACAATGATCCCGACAAATATTGTAGTAGCTGGTATGCATGAAATGCGCATGATGTCTAAGATCCAGAAAACCAAGTTTAGAGGCGCCGTTTTTGTCCTTTAACTGGCTTTCCCGTCATTCGTACAATGAGGGTATCAGTTCCTCCCAAATCAATCATCTGTTACTACAATAGCAGTTTAAAACATGGCATATAGAGCTCAAATTCGTGAATTGTCGCCAACGAATATGCCGCATATATGACTGAACTGTAGCATGCTTCCGTAGCTGACATCCGCCAGCCTTTCGCAAGATTCGTTCCCACAGGGTTTGTTTTGTAGTCCAGTTCAGTTCCATATCCGCACCCCTCATCTAGTTTTACTCGGTTCATAGGCCCAAGCTGCATTATTTATATGAGACTTCTCATGTAAGACTCATGAGACAGCATTCATGTACCTATGCACTGCTTGTGGGCTGTGTCATCTGTGCTCATTTATGCGAAGTTTTACAACATCGATGGCTTTAATTTTTTAGAAAAATGCATATAGTACTGGATATAGTACTAAATCTTGCTCTTTTTAAAAAGTAAAAATGTCTACTGATAAGATCTGATAAGGCTGATAAGACTTGCTGACAACATATGGCACTGTTGGCGCATTCTTGTCAAAACTTGCACAATGTCCATCAGAAGATAAAATAAGTCACTTCGCGCATGCATGTCAGCCTAATGTTACTTGATATTTGTTGCAATGAATTCTCGCTCGTATCAGGTATCGCCGCGAAAACGAGTTGCATATTAACGCTCGGGTGTGAACGTTGTTCCCTTATTAGAGGTAGTGACTTGTACCTACATTTGAACCTCATCCCGCTCCTGCTAATGTTTTAGGGGTCCCGTCCATCTATTTCTTCTTAACTGCCGCTTATACTCCGCATGATCCCAAGTCTTGTGGATTCAATGCTTACCTGTTGATGTCTGGAAGCTTTCTGGGAGCTCTCGGAGATCCTCCAGGCACTTGAAGAACATGCTCGGCCATTGATCGATGATGTGGATCTTCACATGATTTTGACTCTGGCAGCTGACGACGTCTTGTAGGGGTTGGCGGCCTCAAATTTGGTGACGGTTGATTACGAGTAGCAGCAACTGCAGACAACTCAGGCGAATTCACTGAACGTTCATCGAGTGAAGCATTAGGCGGTCGAAACTCGTCAGGTCCTACTCGATAATCTTGCATAGATCGACTGAGCATGAGTTTGTGCCTCCCTGATTTTGGGGACATTTGGTGCTGCGGATGGCTAGGGCCAGTCCAGGAGCCTCTAGGAGTGGCTAACGCAGGCACAGCTGCACCTTGTGGAGTTTCCAACGACTTGTATCCGCTATCTCTTTGCATCATTTGTAAGCGGCTCCCATGACTGTCTCCAGTGCTGTCTGTATTGTCTGTTGTAGAATCAAATGATGTTGTTGTGTGACCACGATCAGATACAGATGGATCTGTGTCATAGCTATCCAAGCTTGTTTCCCCACTTAGCGTATTTCTCTGATGCCGGCGATGTAAAGCGTCTCGAAAGTTCTGACGCTTGGCTTCATAATGCGGAATTTGTAGGAAATTGGTGGAACGTCCGAGACTGGCAGAACGCATATTTGACGCAGCATTACTGTTGGAGTTGGCAACATCAATGGACGCAGCCTTTATGGATGCTTGAGCAGACTTCCGCCGTTCTTCGCGCATCAAACCTTGCGAAGTCATCGACTCTTCACCTGCTATTGAGGCTCGAAGGTGCCACACATCAACGGCAAGATAACGTTCACGCGGAGAACGACGGTCCGTCACAGAACTCTCAGCTGCTTCTTTCGGAGGCTCCTGGGAATTCAACGAGACTGACTTTGACAATGTCGAATGGGCCATCAAGCGCCTTCCATAGTCTACATCTACAAGCTCGTCCAACATTTGCTGCCTCTCACTTATTTCTTCAAGACTGCCCATGTCATTGTAGCGAACAACACTTGGCGAACTGTCGGAATCTCGATCCAATTCTACTTTAGCATACCGTTTCTCCGTGCAACATGGAGGTCCACCATTCTCGGACTCATGGCATAAGCTGAGTTCGAAATCAAAGGAACGTACCTTGCGATCCGGACTCATTTTATCCCTGTTAATAACAATCTCTAGACTGAGAGAATGTTTGGTACCACCAACACCTCGCGTATCGTAAGGCTTTAAAAAAGCTGAGCTTCGGCGGCGCTGTCCACTGGACATTCTTGAGGTTGGAGAGATTTCTCCAGGCATGTGCTGAGAAGCGGAATGCTGGCGCACGGTGGCAGGAGAGGTTGCGAATGCTCTTCCTGACTCGTAAGGTCCATTATCGGAGTGCCGACGAGGTTTGTCTTGACCGAACACGTTGAGATAGCTCATCTGACCTCCGTCTAGTCGATTCTCCCCAGGCATAAACACCTCGCTGTCTTCGAAAGAGCACTTTCTGAAAATTGATCAAATAATATATAAGTTCATTCTGAATGAAAGGCGAATTTTCAAAGCTGATACAAAATTACTCAATGTTCTCAAGATAACTTAAATTACGAATAACTGCCGAAATGTACTTCTTATTTGATTTTATTAAATTTAAAACAAATTTCAAATTATTTCATCTATGTCCTTGTTCTTCTATACTGGACGAAAGTCGAAAGCATTTCACAAACATTCTCCGTGTCGTAGTATTTCAATAAGAAATCGCAGAAAGCGTTCATTTACTATGATAATGATTCACTAAAGAGAAAAAGTCAACCGATGTTGGTTTAATACAATTTTCGTTCATTTCATAGAAGATAATTGATAGTTTGACGAGACACCAAGCTGAAGAGGTCAATCATTTTAAACGTTGTCGGATCCATTAGTTTATTTCTTTCAACATTGACACAATAAACAAATGGACAAATATGTTCGAGACAAATGATGCTGCACCTGATAGATGCAATGTGCTATGTTAATTAGTGTTTAATAGAGCAAAGCGTGATTGCTAACAGCGTTCATTCAATCACATTAAAGTGACATTAGTAAAAGTGATTTCAACCCAAAAGTGTAAATTTTACTTCAATTATTGACTTTTGGTCCAGCTCGATTTCAAATGATTTTGAAAATATCATCAACTTCAATGTCAAGGTTCAAGTGAAGTTATGGATCTATTACAATCAATTAGAATGTCCTTCATCGGCACATTAATTGTCGCTCTAGTAGTTGTTGCAATTATTTAACAACAATTTTTATTTCCAAATCCAAGTGTGTCCCGGTAGTGAAACCGGTTGTTACATTTTCGACCTCGCATGCTCCGGCTAGTTCTCCCAAGGATAAACTTCCCGTTTTTGCTCATTCTAAAGTTATTTATCAATTAGAGTGCGCTTCCAGTAGCAAGTACATTGGCAGAACAGAAAGATCCTTGGGTGAACGTGTCAAGGAGCATATACCCAAGTGGTTGTTGGAAGGGAGGAGTGCACCTCCTCGATCCAAGTCTTTGCCCGAGAGCTCTATTGCTGGCCATTTATTTGCCAACGGGTGCGACCTCTCAGGTATCAGAGAGCACTCAAGATTTTGTGTAGATCCGACGTCAGATGTGTGCTTTGTTTCATGGAGGCTGTTGCCATTCAAGCGATTGCTGCTGACCTGTGCGTCTAGAAGCAATTTTTGATTGCCATGGCAATAGCATTGATTGCTGTCCACTTACCGCCCATGTTATTGTCCTTGTCTCACACTGCATGTTATCAAGTTATGTTCCTGTGATTAACACCAGCAACGCGTCAACACACGACTTAGAGCGGACGAAAGGCCTCGTGTTCTGATTTTAGCTGTCACTTGTCTTGAAATATATGAATTGATCCTTTGCACTTGCTTTTCCATGCAAATTACGACAAGTTTTTATTGTCAATATACAGTGTGACGTAGTCGAATGACATGCTGATATGCTGTCTCGCTGCAATACGTATGCTGGCAGAGTTCTGTCAATTGTTGTATTGGTATCGATGCGTGCAACTATGATGCTAATAATATATCAATGTTGTACAGATATCTATGTGCATATACATGCTACATTGATATCTAATGAATCGTTGGGAATTCATATTTGAATATTGAACGCCTCAATATTGTTACTTGTGTTTGTGCTGGTGATGCATAAAGTTGTCAGATAATCCTGACTCTGATTAAAGACAATTCTGAAATAGAGGCTCGATGTTTTGAACCGGGCACGAACATAACATCAATAAGGACAGTAAGCTGTTGATATCACTTGGAGATGACTTTTGCCTTCACTCACATTCCTTTTGTAGCGTCAGCGGGGCCTAGTGAAGAAGGTGCGAGCTCGTCTCCACCGCAAACAATTGCTCCATATAGTGTGGGGATCCTATATCACAACAAGATTTCCATGAAGGAGCAAAACCACAGAATAAAATTCAGGGTCTTTTGCATTTAATCACAATTTCAATGATATATTATCAATGTCTCTGTATTTTTCCGGCAAATTTGTCAATTTGAATCTTAGAAAATGCATTTTTTGGGAAAGATGTTTTTTCATTTACTAATGAAATGCTCTTAAAAAATTAGTAGATGTCATTCCAAAAAGAAAATACACTTTTTTTGCAAGAAATGGTGCATTTCGTGTAGAACATTCTGTAGATTGTTTCTGTATTTCATATATTTAAGGCGCACAGAAAGTCTGCTATAAATATATGAAGTATATTTGTGCATTATTTTAAACATTTAAATAAAGTTCAATGCATGTAGACTCCTAATCAGTGCTGACTAGATGAGACCACATGTCATCATTAAAGTTCATGCGCATTCTTTTTCAGATTGGTAGAAAAAATTCTCTTCATTAAGACAAGGCAATCAATTAACCCAGCTTCACGACTCGACTCAATGAAATAACTAGTCATTATGATGACATTTTAACGACTTCCTGCCTATACGACTTGGTTATCTCATGTTTATCACTTTCTTTATACTCTTCCCTGCATCTAACTCTGCTTTATACTTTTCTTTGTCTGACTTACAGTGCTATGTACAGTGCTATGTGCTATATACCACAGCCACAGAATTAGAGAAGTCGTCTATTCTTTTCTTTGACTAGAAAGTAAGCATTGGAACATGTAACGTTAATGAAATGGCACAATCTCCTGACTAAATACTATAGCAATCGAACAATGAGCATCCCGTTCAACATTACACACTCAAAATGGTCTGACGTTTCAGTGACTGTTATCAAATAGATCACACAGCAAAGAGACAGTCGATGTCAAGTTCTACAGAGAAGTTTGTGAGCGTTTTTTTGTGCGCCTGCTAACTTTTTTAATAATGATCGGAGGGCGCAACATTATCGAGAAGACTTTTGCGCAATGATCTGAACTCTTCAAATCTGAAGGAATCGTGGCGATCGGAGCATTTTGAAGGAATTCACAGAAATCCGCAAGCGTCTTTCCTATCTTTCCTATCTCCGAAAGGTATTAAATATTTCCTTTTGCCCACTCAGCAAGTTCCTGCATGCGCCATCGTTTTGAATCAGTTTGCACTTCTAGCAAAGTGACAAGCTTAAACAATCTAATTCTGTGACCACAGCAATCAACACATCCGATCATTCAGACACTAGATGAATACTTGCACAAAACGATCTCGACAGACATCAAAGCTGAACAATAGACAATAAACCAACAATGGACAACAAGATGACTGACAGCGCTCCTCACTGAAGTACGTTGCCAGAACAGGGCATAAAACGCATAGAAAAGTGCTAAATACAAAATACATAAGATATATAAAACAGGAAATTCAAACAAAATAAAAATCATGAGATTGATGAATAATGTTCTTGAAACTGTGAACAGTAAAACGGCACTTTCTCTCTAAATAGATTGATGAAATACAATGATTACAATGCTTAATGAACTAAAATTATGCATTTTTTGCTGAATTAAGTAGCAATAAACGATTGTTGTTTCCATAATGAAGGTAGAAACTACACTTGTCTCTGATACTGAAAACTATTGTCATCAAAATCAAATTTCTTAGTAACCATTGTGACAAGATTTCTTTATCAATAATGCCAGGGGATAGAAGAATATTCAATTCAGTTTTCTTGATTCCTCGACAATTTTCAGTCCGTATCAGACTGATTGTCTCTTGATTGTCATTCTAATTCTATCAATACATTAGATTACATCTTCTTCGAAGATTGAAATATGACGTCAATATTTTCACTGCAATTGGTTAATTAGATCATGAAAATAAATTTAGAGATGCTAAAAGTGGGATATCATGTCTTACCTTCATTCAACTCGAGTAGATTGCGTAATGTAGCAAAATGTAATGACAAAATTAGATGTGTTATACATCCTAATGCTTTTAAGGAGGTAATTAGCATCAGATTTACATTGCGATTGAACTATCAATTTTCACGTTTCTGATGATTTATGATACTATTAATGGATGTTTGGAGATAATTGATAAAAATGAAATTTGTCACGTAAGTGGTTGTTTCGAAATTCAGACAAAATTTCATTCAATGAAAATGATTGTTAAATAATCATAATAATAATAAGCACCATATTGAAGAAATGAAAATCAGAAATCACACAAGTACTTTCACTAATGACAAAATGTCATAGCTTCGCTTTATATAGCTCGAAGGCACACGGAAAGAACGATTTAGAATGTTTCTTAATTTAGCAATAAGGAAGACGATAATCCCCCACGGTGACACGGAAGACCGATCAAGCCAACAAAAATGTAACCCCTCTATGCTTTCCATTTTCTCATTCTATATGACCAACACATACTCACTATGATGGTCACTGAAATTGTAACCTAGCTATTTGACTTTTAGAGCCATTTTTTTAAAATGGCGTCAAAAATCATTTTTACAGCATTTTTGGTGACAAATATTGTGACATGCTATGCCTGATTTGCAGTTTTGTACCACAGGTTTGTAAATGCAGTGTAATACTATCAACATCCAAAAAGTGACAAAATAACCCTGCAATTGCCGAATTGATCATGAATATGCGTATGATGTAGACCTACAAAGCAAAACTAATTTACGTAAGCAGCAAGCAGTAAGACTAATTTGCACACAGCACATACCGGTGCTTCGATCAGGTCAGTAGGCCTACACGTATAAGCTTACAAAGATGCTAGTTGAATAGGCTATTACTATCCATGTGCACAAATAGGTTCACATAGGCCAGAAATCTAGTATTTTTGTACTATTGTATGTATACACAAGAATACAATGAATTGATTAGCTTTGTTACATTTAATTCCTGCTACTTAATATTAGTAAGTAGCATTTTAGGGGTTTACTGGGTCCAATACAAGGGATTACACCTGTAGCATCATCAAAACGGTTCATACATTATTGTTTGATATAAATCTACTGCGAGACGTTGATAAAATTGCTTAAAAATGCAAATCAGGCATAGCATGTCACAATATTTGTCACCAAAAATGCTGTAAAAATGATTTTTGACGCCATTTTGAAAAAATGGCTCTAAAAGTCAAATAGCTAGGTTACAATTTCAGTGACCATCATAGTGAGTATGTGTTGGTCATATAGAATGAGAAAATGGAAAGCATAGAGGGGTTACATTTTTGTTGGCTTGACCGGTCTTCCGTGTCACCGTGCCCCTGCAACAGGCAGCTTGTTTGGTAAAAGACGACGTAGCGAATGATCCGAGAATTCACATTGTCTTAAATGTCTCAATTTACGACGAGAACTCAAACCAGGCATAATTGAAGATTCACAGATCATATGATACGCGCGTTTCAATACCCGATGAAGTTTGAGTGAGATCGGATTGGAAATGCTCACCGAATAGCGGTGTCGCATAAAATAAAAGAGAAAGGATCATATTACTGAACACGCTGAGAAACTTCTCCTTCGCAACAAATGGTTTGAGGACTCTCAAAACATGCAATAGGCTAGATGCTCAGAAAGAACAATATTGCTATGTAGCTGAAGTAATTCAGTCTTTGACTTCTTGATGATGATCTGCTTTCTTCTTTATAGATTTAGATTTGTCTTGCAGGTCTCCACCCATTGCTGAATTAGGAGTACCGGTACGCAATTTGGTGACCGATCCCCAGTAAATGCTTCAAATAGAGCAACATCATCGGTATATTGAAGTATTCTAGCGTAGTCGTCTTGAAGTTTCAATGTGGCCATACATGCAGAAAAGAACTAAATACACTCCTCTATTCTCACCAGAGGACCAATAATTCCATTAATATACACTCTTTGAAAACAGGATTTGAGGCATGAAGACAACTACACAATAAAGCCGCTGTTGAAACCAGCAGACGCAAGGGCGCTGACCATACGATTATGGTGAACCTTGTCGAATGCTTTCTCAAAGTCTTAACACGTAATCCGTAAACCAAGAACATTTTCACACTCTATGAACTTCATGATGCTTTAATGAACACCGATAAGTGCACTTGTTGTCGAGCCATGAGGTCAAAAGGCAAGCTGTTCGTTGTCGAAACAGCGCCTGAATCCATCCTTAATCTCAACGAGAATCAAACGTTCGAATATTTTAGAGATTATTAGAGAGGCAGCATTGAAGACGGGAATAAAGTCTGCTGAGCTAATATTTTTAAGAAAATTAGAAATATTCTGATGTCCGAAGTCAAAAATAACTTTCCTCTGGACGCAGTCCATCATAGGAGCAGTGAGGATGAAAGAAAAACACTGTTGTGGTCAGATGTACCCAAAGGAGGGCATATACAGGCATCATTAGGATAATATGATCACGGATGGAGTGGCTACGAGTTGGAGATTTCACATTGATTGAGCATGTAAAGGTCTCATACAGGTCGATCGGAAAATCATCAAAGTCTCTGACTTAAAGATTTCGATGCAACTGCCAAGTAGTCAATCATTTCAAAGCTCGATAAAGTCAGCTGTATGGGATTATACGAAAGAAGAATCCAAATACATCCTTCCGATTGATTCCATCTGTCCTGAATAAAATGTAATTATTCATCGAGAAAAGATAGTCCGGATCGTCATCTGATAGCCAAGATTCAGTCACAGCAATGCAACTAGGTTTCAAGTTAGATGTAATGATCTAGCATTCAGCAGTTAAAATGAGGGACATCGTTTTCACAAAAAAATCATATTTGAAAATTAATTTTTAATTAATTAAGAGTCGCGAGGACACATTTTTCCATTAGATATAACCACATCCACTCCATCGTTTCGTCTTCTCGGGAGGTTTGTTTTTACGGAGAAATTTCCATGTTTGTTGCTGGGATGTAGCTTTGTCCTGACTTCTAAACACCGTTTTCAATCTGTCATAATTTTTCAAAATTGTGACCTTTTTCATGATGCTCAATTTAGAACTGCTATCTGTCAGTATATTTAGTGTCACACTTAGCACACTTAGCTGGATCGTGTTAATCATTTCGGACTCGGAATAAACTTCGGATCGGATTGGGTAGGGTCGGTCAAGAAAAATACGAAATAATCCGATATCATAGAAATCCACACATGCATGTGCATTGTGCATGGAGACGGGACATCGACAGCTTCTACGACGGCGTCAACTAAGGGGCTGACGCGCGGAATCGACAACTGTGCAAGTCATGACACATACAGGCTGCCCTTAAGTAGGTAAGTAATTGCGTCTTCAATGCAACTCAGAAAATTTCTTTTAATTACGTTGAAAACATAACTTACTGCACTTATTCTACATTTCAGACATGGAGAGATAGAGACATTTATAATAATAAACGTTTATATCTGTGAATGGTAATCGATAGTTGCAAGTGACAATAGTTATAGTAAAGGTAAATAAGTACAGAGAGTTGAATAGTGATGTTGCTTTTAGAATAAAAGAGTCACTGCGCCTTGCTTTCCTCTCGCAGTAAAAGAAATCGACCCGATGATGACTGAGCAGGCAACAAGCTGTGTAGCACATGATTCGAGTCCATGACTTTATTCAAATGTTTTAAAGAAAGAGTGCTCCTTCGTTCCTAAAGAGGTTGAAGACATTGGGATTTATAGTCTTTACCACATAAAATTCTATGAAACGGATTTTCAAGGCGCTCCATACGCTGAACGTCTCTTATGCTCATTCAAATTAAAAGAGGAACGCAATACTCTATTATCGAGTGGACAAATGGATTATAAACAAGCTTCATATTTGTGAGGCTCAGAGACTGTCGTAAAATGCGAAGAACGTACAATCGACTCGAAGAATTACGAATGACGTTATCGACATGTGATGACCAAGAAGCTCTTTGGTTGGAAGTCAAATCAAAAATCAAATCAAATCAAATCACGTTTATTGAAATTCACAAAGGCGGTGAAAGTTTACAAATCCATCATAAGATAAAGATAAAAAGTACAAGTAAAAATTATGCATGGAATCACAGCACAAAAAAAGCATGAAATATTAGCGACCGTACTTAATAAAAGATTCGCTGTAACGACGAGTTGAAGCATAGGGTGCGGTAATTCTATATGGATTTCTACGACTTGTACATCTCTCTTTGAATAAAACACGCAAAGGATTATCGGTATTGACTTCAATCTGCCTGAACAAACGATTACAGAGACTATCAACAGCATTAGATAAGTCAGAATATTCAAAATTGGGAAAAAACCGTGCAGCACGACTCTCAACTCTCAACAATTTACGAGACAAATATTTTGGCAGATTACAGAAACAAGGAAAAGAAAAGGTTAATAAAGAACGAATAAAACAAACGTGACATTTAAAAATTAGTTCTTCGGAACAATTTGCTCTCTTCAGATTGCGCAAAATGAAAATTTTACGATAACATTTAGCAGTGGTAAGTCTAACATGTTCATTCCATGAAAAATCACACTACATAGAATGTAACACCGAGCAATTTTACTGATTGCACTGTTAGAATAGTAACACCACTTTCAGAGACAGTTTCAGTTAAACTCAAATTCTTCTTGGTACAATAATTCATAATGCAACTTTTCGAAAAGTTTATGCTAAGACCGACAGATTGAGACCACCTCTCTACATTAGTCCATTCCAACTGCAGACGATCTTCACTATCATAACGCACATAATGCAGTAATGTTACGTCATCAGCATATTTTACCATTTTTGAATTCTCACAAATTGGCTGGAGGGCGTCGATGACAACAGAAAATAAAATAGGCCCGAGACAGCTACCTTGGGGCACTCCACTAGATATATCACACCAATCCGACAACGCATCATTAACTCGAACACGTTGTTTGCGCCCACAGAGAAAGTCTTTTACAAACACTAGAGCCTGGCGCGGAATATTCAAACTGACAAGAGATGACAAAATTGATTGAAATGTTAGGCGATCAAAAGCTTTGGAAAAATCCGCCGCAACTACCCGGACTGCTCCAGGCTTACGATCCAGATAACTAAGGATGCTATCATTTACATAAGTCAAAGCAGTGGAAGTTCCTTTGCCCATACCCGGTACATAGGCAAACTGCATACCATCAATCTTACTGAGTATGTACGGTAATATCCAATTAGATAGTACTACACGTTCCATTACTTTAGAAAGCACAGGTGTGATAGATATTGGACGGTGATCAGACAAATTCGTAGCTTTAGCACACTTTGGAATAGGCACAATATCACAGAATTTAAAGAGGGAAGGTATTCGACCAAAACCAAAACATTTATTGAAAACAAAAGCAATCGGACCGGCTAGGATGCTAGAATTATCACGATACACCCAAAAAGAGATACCATCGGGTCCGCCATTACCCTTCTTCAACTTTTGTAAATATTGATCTAATTCATAATCCTGCACAGTAAGGGTATGATCAGGCAAAGATTTACACACATCATAATTGAAATGAATAGAATCATCACCATCTTGGAATACAGAAGCAAAGTATTGATTCAACTCATCCGCTGAGAAGGCAATGGATGAATCGGCACGATTATTCCTTGAAACATTCCGAATGCGATTCCAATCATCCCTAGTATGACAAGAATCATCAACTTTCCTTAGATAACTGGACTTCAAAAACATAGAATACCTGATCACTTCCAGTCGAAGCTTCATGTACTTCTGCTGGTCTTTCTTGCAGAAAGCACGATCCCTTTTATCAATTAGAATGGATAGAAGTCACACTTAGTATGGATAGAACTTCAACCTCAACAACATTTTCCAATGTAACGTACGATCTGGTACTGTTCTTTGAAATGATTAAAAACCTGCATTTCTTTGTGTTAATTATCAAGTCCATTATGGCACTGGTATCTGATATTGTCCCATTTGTTATACATCTACATTATGTAAGATGCAGTAGAGACAAAAATGCTTTAAAACAACCAGTGGATGAATCGTACTAAGGAACTAAGAAAAGGAACTAGAACTCATTGAAAGAAGTACTGATAGAGAAATCGCAAATTACAGACCAGCAAGTAATCAGTGTCCACCTCTGCATATCAGCAGGTCTAATATAGCAAATGGAAAAAGGAAATCATTATAGTAGAAATGCGACAAATTTATGAGAACATAGCATGGAAAAACTAAAACAGATTGATAGTCATTTTTCATCTTGTGTGTGAGTGAAAAGATATCTCTCTTATGCAAACTGCCGGGTAGAGAAATCAACGTTTTAGTCATACGGGATCGGAAAGTTAACTTTTCTATGTAAACTCTTAATCACAGATGTCTATAAACAAATTGTGACTAGGCAGAGACTACCAAGATATCGATGACTTGAGATATTGATCTCTTGACTTGCTCATTCATAGATTTCGCGGTATAACCATCAATTTCATAATGAACAACAGGCAACTGAAAGTCATGACATGAAAAGCTACATTCTTTCGAGAGGAAACAAACATTTCTTCCGTTAGCTATCTGTCCATCTCTCGCTGCGCTCAGGCTGCACAACATAGCTGCGAGAGGAAAAGTTGATATTTCCTCTCGAAAGAAAGTAGCTTTTCATGTTGTAACTTTTAGATGTCCATTGTTCATTATGCAATTGATGGTTGTATCGCGAAATCTATGAATGAGCTAATGTAGGAACCATATCGATATCTGGGTAGTCTCTGGCTAATCATAACTTGTTTACAGACTTCCATGATTTTTTACACAGGAAAAGGGAGGAAAAGTTAGATTGTGATCCCGTGGGACTGAAAAGTTGACTTTTCCTCCCGACAGTTTACATAGAAGAGACATCTTTTCGCTCCCACACAAAATGAAAAATAATAATCGCTTTACGGGATGGGGGCTGCACAATCGTTTTCAGTGGGAATAGGGTCGAAAATTCTTTCCCACCAACCAGCTGCAAGTTTCATGGTTCATTTTTCGGAGCTTATTTGTTCATTTCAAATGCGCCGATTTGGATGTATCGATGAGATTGAGAGTCCAATTTCTTGCAAATCTCCATTTTCCAATAGTTCACAATAATTTGACAGAAATTCTCATGTTATGAAGTACGTAGACATCGGAACATTCGTCAATAACTGTTTTCGGTGAATCTGAAACATGGACATCGTCTAATCCTTCTTTCAATAATGCAATGAAAGAGTCATCCGTAAACTGTAACTCGGGGAGAGAGGGGAGGATGAATAAGATGCCAATGCTGTGATAGTGCATTGTTCTACCTTTAGTATAAATATCACAGACTGTTTCTGAATCGCTTTTTCCTTCATGATGAATAAGGCGGTTTATCGGCAATCAGTAATGCTTTGATGCTTTCAGATTATCTGTTTCACTAAGGATTCTGAAACGAGTAGAGAGAATAAACCATTTGTAAATATAAATGATGCACTATCAACCATCCATGACATTGCCTGCAGAAATAAAGGATTTAATCTTTACGTTTTCTTGTCTCGGCCACAATTCGTGTAATCCAAGCTTCAAGAGTCCTCAAGCTCTTGCTGTTAGGCGCCTCTGACGTTTAGTGTTTCAGAATACGGATGCAAATATTGTATCAAGACAGATCATGTTTTGAGAATTTTCGTGCTGTTTATCCGCTTTTACAATGATCTCTTCTTACCAGAATGAGAAACTATTTCAATACGTGGGAAATGAACTTTACTGGGGTGATTTCTGACATACAAGACATCACGAGAAGATGTGACGGACATCAGAAGATCGTTGGGACTTAGAATCTATTTCTTATCAGGAAATACACGGTTGAAAATGTGGCTATCGTCGAGAAGTCTTTCAATTCCTTATGAAGAACGAAAGGACAGTGTCTTTTGAAGTAGCAAATGATATACGAATGATAATATGTCAAATGGAAGTGTCTCCTCTCGATGAAGACTTTGCTCCAGTCGATAATTAATTGCCTACTCTGGCACGCTATGCTTGTATTGATACTTCTTCTGTATACAGAACATTCAGTTAGGATCTTAATAGTTTGAATGCTTTAAGTCAACCGAGCAATTATAAATTCACAATTGATATTTTAGAAATGACATGATTCACCGAATAATGAAGAAATCCTCAGTCAGCGAATACTGAATTTTGATACTTTTTAACGCATTGCTACTTACACAGAACATATCGTATCGAATAGAAAATCGGGCTAGAATCCATTTTTCCTCAATTGTAGGAAGCCCAAAAAACACGATCAGTGCATACAAAGCGAATCCTCTATTCTGCTGAGGCCTTTCGACCAGCACCGTCGGTCATCATCAGAGCCAATAACCAACAAACTAAAGCGCACAGCCAAACTGCATACACGGAACAAAACTCACACAACTTGCTACACGTTAGAGACACAGAGAATCAGTAGAACATTGATTCTGTATTATCAGAATATATTTCAGAATATTTCTCATTGATTCCACACTGATTCTCTGTGTCTCTAGTGTGTAGCAAGTTGTGTGAGATTTGTTCCGGGTATGCAGTTTGGCTGTGCGCTTTAGTTGGTTGGTTAGTGGCTCTGATGATGACCGACGGTGTTGGTCGAAAGGCCTCAGCAGAATAGAGGATTCGCTTTGCATGCACTGATCGTGTTTTTTGGGCTTCCTACAATTGAGAAAGAACGTATCGTCGAATGATGTGAAAAATTGTATCTAATGTAGTCATAAAGTCTAATTTGGGACGCAAAAGTTCTCGACGGCTTTCGATTAATCCATTTAGAGCGGAATTCATTCTGGATAGTGAAAGATCCGAATGCCATTCAAAAAGCGCTACTCGATAGAGAACATTACACACAGTAGAAGACAATCACATATTTCATCGTTAACAGGATATTGCATAATCAAGATTTGTTTATTGGCGTCTGTGCAGGGGCCACTATGTCTCATGTCTTTGTAGGAGTACTCTTTTGTGTGATGATAAAGTCGATTGTAAGTCATTTATAGATTTCATAAATGATAAAAAGATGAAAATTTATGATTTCTGAAAATTTTATCATTTTTCATGGATCATTTCTAGTTTAGTCAATATGTTTTCCATCTGCATCTTCTTGTTTCTCCGCAATGTGTCGTACATCTGGTAGAAATCCAGCAATTTTACAGAATTTTGTAGTTATTTATTTTTTTAAAATTCAAAATTCCATCTTTCAAAGGCCATAACTTAAAAGATTATTCGTTCACATCAAAAGCGATCACAATTAGCTCACTTTACTTGAGCATTTTTGTGAGTCGAAAATGTCAGGTTATCCGATGTTCCTACAAATGACTTTATTTTGTAAGTCACTCATTATGACTATCCGACTATCCGAAGAGTTGTTATCTGAATCAATGCAAATAATTTCTACTAATGAAAGTCCTAACATCCGCTATCACAGTCTCACCGTTGGAGTCTCCATTACTGCAAACGGCGATTGTTGCAAGTGCGTCTAACGGAAACTGGTGAAGCAGCTCCCGCGAATATCAGACTGCAATCAAAGTGACCTACTTGTTTGATTCATAATTATTTGTGTGAAAAAAATCACACAAAAACATGTTACGCCATCTGCAGTGCGTTTGCTGATGTGCAACGTCATTTTTGGTCTTGTGATCCACAATGCAGCAATTTGTTGATATTTATATTCTACATAGCATGGTTGTAGTCTAAGTAAAGATAATTGATGACCCACACCATCCCATTGAAAGACTTTTTAAGGCAAAAGGTACTTTTAAGCTTATTATAGACCTTGTGTGTTAAATAAACAAAAAAATGTAATTACTTCATGAAAGTATGGATGTATAAATATTACTTTGCCCACAAACCTGCATTGATTGACTGTAAGTAGCGCACGCTTGTAGCATGTTGTGAAATAATGTTGAAGCAGGAATAATTATGAGTCGCGCAAGAGTTAGAAATGACCCAAAAATTGCTTTTGCAGCATTTGATCATGTCACTTTTACATCATGTCGGCAAATCACGCGACAATTTTGTTTCCAATTAATAGAATCACACTAACTCAAAGACCATTGCCTGCAAAAGCTTTAGTAGTGCTATTCCAGAAGAATCGTGTCTGGAAGATAAGCCTGGAAGAACTTGCATTGACAAACATGAAGCGACTTCACGATTCAAGAAGAACTGTTTGTTATACTTGAAGTGTATAGCAATCATTCTACATGGGTTCGCAATCAATAAATGACGGTAATCCAAAACATCTGACATCACTTTAAATTTAATTAAAGTGTCACTTTATGATGAGGAATGACACAAATGAAGCTTGAGAACTCCCTTGGTTATTTACTTTGCATATTTAGAATATATTGCAGCTCAAGTTAGTTGTACATTTGCACATGTATAAGGGTCAACAAAAAATGCGCATTCTTTGATACTTGTTGTCCCTGCCCAAAACTCTTACAAAAAGTATGGAAAGTCTTTGCTGCATAGTAACCTAGCTATCTCTAGACGGTGTTCTGACGAGAAAATACATATCATAGTACTAGTGCGTGAATTCCATATTCAGACAGTGAATCTCGAAAAGAAATCAACTGATGCTTTAAGAAGCCCTAATTTCACACTCACTGACATAGAAGACTTACCATCACCAAAAAAACAACCAACAACCATAACATAAAATTAACATCCACTCAATAATTACGATAAATCATTCCATTTCAAATAACTAAACACAACTTTCATATCTGTGGAAATTTTATGCAATCACTCAATAGATTGAAATTACATCACAAGTTATTTAAGTAAAGATCAACAATCCATTTGTTAATTTTTGAATATCTGTTTGAAATTGAATATTTGTTAAAATTGTTGACATTTGATGAAAACATGAATGCAATCCTGACACATCAATCGCATAAGAATGCGCATTTTTTTTGTCGACCCCTATATGTTCTTAGCATCTCAATATATTTTCTGTGATCAAGTGGATTTCTTTAATAACTTTGAGGCTGTATAAACTTTGAGCACTTCACAGTTAGAAGCAAGTACTTTGTTAAATATTGATGAGCAAAGATGTGTCAAAGCTGACCAGAATATCTTCATATTTTACTTCTCGGTACTTCGCCAATCGGCCCTCTCAAGAGATACAGTGGCTATAGTTATGCACAGTGTAAATCAGCATTTTTCTAAAAAGTATTTTTGGCATTTTCGGCTTCAAAAGCAGACATTTTCTGCGTTGTAATATGAGAGTAGAATGTGGTATATCGACGGCAAAGCGTGCAGATTTATGACTTACTTTATGCGAACTTTCATCAATTTACATTTCAAGCACATGCACCTTAGAACGTGTTCTGCAAGCATTAAGTTCGTGAGCGTGTTTTTAATCTAGAGTTGTTGAATATAATCGCCTATTGATGAAAAAATTCGTTCATTTCTAGCTTGTGAACATGAAGTATTGACAAGTGAGCAAATGTTCCGATGTGAATGCAAGTGACACGGAAATCTAATCGTCTTAAGAGGGAATTTCTCAAGAAATATCGTCGATACTGATGAGAGCAGTGTGGAAGTTACGGGAGCACAATGACAGAAAGTGGCAAAGGCATTTCTCAACTCAATTCGATTGGCTGTCAAGTGTCAATAGGTGAGTCTGAATATTCATACTAAAAAATCAAAAAGTGCAGAAAAGAGATGAGCATTTCAATCGAATTATTCGAATTTGAATTATCTCCCCTCCTCGAGCAATTGGATAACAGTCACTTGGCCGTTCATCTTTGTAGTTTTCATGTGCCGGCAGTCTGTTATGACACCGTTTTAATGCTTTAATCAACAAATCAAAGTAATTTGCAAAAATCATTTGACATGGTATCAGATTTCGCCACTGACTGCCGATTATCTTTCATGGAGACTTCAAAGACCAAAATTCATGGCATAATTTTTGGAAAATCATGTACAAAAGAATTACCTGGGTGGTCATCATGTAGTCAGGTGTTAACATTGAGGGATTCTTCAACGGATCTTGGTATTACTTTGTCGTCTAAATTTAGTGGTTGTGAACATGTACAGTCTCGCAGAGCTCGTGGAGCTTTATTTGGGCTATCTCCTGTTGGTGGGCCCTATGTTCAATCCAAACTTAGACATTCTAGAGAAAATGTATATCTTGGAAGTTCTAGTTTTGCCTACTCTGACTTTCCGATGTGTACTCAATCCGATGGTGGTATCAGTTTTTAATTCCAAGTTGATCTTGTTACTATAAATAGCATTATTTTAAAATTCAAACAATCATATTTTTAAAATTTCGTATATATCAGTAGTAGGCCTATGTATGCAACATGCGTAATATTAGTTATCACAACGAGGTAAAAGGTATCTGAGTATCAATTAACATAATTACTCGACCATATTTTCTGAACCGGCAAACTGCAGAAGTTGCCAATCAACTTAAAACTCAAAATTCTTATCAATAGAGGAGAAAATCCAAAATGTCGAAAAATGTGGGTGTCTTTCATATGGTTCCTGCGGCTAAAATATTGAGTCTACAAAAAAAAGCAACTGCCACTCAGAGAAAGCCAACACACAGTTAGGAAAAGTCGCTGAAAGAGACCTTCAAACAATTATTCGTTCCGGCGTGAGATAAAAATCGAAGGGGGCATAATTTCCCCCCCTGAGGCAAATAGGGGTATCTATTTATTTAATATATTCAAATATAGAAGCTTATTTACATAAGATTCAATGGAAGTGTACTTTTTGGTGTCATCTTATCTATTGTATTAATCTATTCAATTATAATCTTAAAGTTCATTCTATTTGCAAGATAAGTTGAACTGGTCAATGTCGTAGATTGAATTTTGCTACTTGTTTCATTCATTTCTTCTTAGGAGGCAAATAATCGTATTTTGTATTACTTTCGCAAAGATAACGTGGTGACCCTATGCTATCTATAGTGAAAATCATGAAATCTTTATCGGTCATTTCTTAAAATTGTAATACCATCATACTGTCATGCATTGTGAACCGTCACATCACAAAATGTTGTTATCTAATCAGATAGAAATTAATATATGTTCTTGTCTTTGAAATGTCAATAGAATGTTTCTTCATTAGATAATCAATTTCATGATTGTAGCTGTTTACCTATCACTTCCTCACTTAACCAATCTCGCATTGAATGTATAACATTGAGGATATGTTGATGAAGCAGCATTAGATGCACAGTGAAGAGATTTTACAAATTAGCGCTCCACCCCACGCATTGATGAAGAAGCGTTTCTTCGTATACCCTTCATTCAAAGCCATAATTATCTTTTATCTTCACAAAATTTCAACGTCACGAAATTCCTGTGTTGAAACAAAAATATCTAAATTGCTAGTGCATGACCTGATCATCCGTAAACTAGGAAGAAGTGGTTATATTGAACAATGCCATGAATGGAAAGTGTGTCTTTTTAGGACGGCAATAAAAGCGATGAAACACCTACATGTAAAGAAAACCTTAAGAAGAATGTAATTGTAATGTTTGTAACGACATTGGTCTTAAATACAACCGCAAAAGCAGATATCTGATTTATTGTTTTAATTGCTAATGGTGCAATGACCTTTACATTGGAAAAGGTTTGTCGACCTTTTAGACTTCGCTATCAAGAAGACAAACACAGTATTCGTAGCAGCGATTATACAAGAGTGCTTTGAGAGAGCAACATCTGAAATTTCATGCTGGAAATAACTGACTATGTTGTGAGATTCTTATTCATCAATTTAATGCGATTACAACTAGAATGGCTGAAGCCCGCTTCATAGCGATGAAAATGCCAAAACTTAGTGAGTTGCCACAACTATGCCAGATCAGTATTTAAGGATCCTTCCACATTTGTACGATAACCATTGAGACTGTGGGTTATGTAGGACAACATGTAGGAAAATAACTTACCCTACATGTAGTTTCCTGCTCGTCTAAAGATACAGGCGTGGCGCATCGTTCGGCAGAGGGATGGGGACAACATGCCATGAGTTACTTATGCTGTCACGAGCAAGGTTGGACCTTGGATTTTGAGTAATTGATACAGAACTTAGGTTATGCACATGGGTTTTCTATCAATGTTGCATATATACTATTCAAGTTATAGAAACTAATATTTTAATTTAAATCTCAAAACAACTGCATGATGAGAGCATGAAGTTTGGATTCTTTATCAAAATTCCACTGAATTCACAGAATATTTCAAATAAGAAACACTTGTGTTTATTAGCGATTTCATTTTAGGATTTTCAATACCGCGCATTGAAGGTTCGTACATTTAGTATTTGCTGTAAGCTTACATCTCTTTTGTTGCATTTCCGCATATTGATTTTTTTTATATTTTATTTTTTTCTATCAGTATAGCAATGTTGAATATAGACATCGCGATTAACTACACAAATTATATTCAAAGCAGAATGAATCAGGCCATAGATTTACAGAGATATGTAACTAAGATATCCATGAAATGAAGATCTTTGGCTTAGAAGTGTAACTCATCAATGACATTTAATTGAAAGTAATGTTAAAAGAGCAATGCTAAATATTCAATGTTAAACGTTTTCAATTCATTTACTGCTAAAATCTATGTCAATGAATTTACAGTATACAGTATTGTGCAAATTAATATGAACAAAAGGACATATTTCTTATGTTATCACTTAATGTTGTTTGACTTGCTTTATTCTCTCTTACATGAATAGAATGACTCGTGTACTTGAATGGATATTAATATTTGACCTTTTCATTGCCAGACGTAGGTGTTCAATGAAACATTGACGCACATAATTGATTTTGAATTCAAAAGTTCAAATTCTACAAAATAGCAAATTTTGGCCTTCCTCACAAAACTTGGGTAGAATTTGAATTTTGAATTTGAACTTGCTACTTTTGTCACTAATCACATTTTATCTCTGTCAGTAAGCATGGACATCTTACCAGAGACGCGTAGCAAGATTGTGACACTCAGACAGTACACAAAAACGACTCAACGCGCTATCGCATCTGAATGCTCGGTTTCGCTTGGTGCAGTGAATAATATTTTGAAATTGCATCAAAATACGGACAGCCTTCAACCGCGACGCATTGGTAAATGTGGAAGAAAAAAGAAGACAACGCCACGAGATGATTCAAAGATTATCAGGATGAGCAGACTCAACCCAAGAATGACAAGTCATGAGCTTAAGGTCGAAATTGAACATGCCGGGGTATCTATTGACAGCTCAACTGTGCGTCGACGGTTGCTCGCGGATAGGAGCAAAGCTCGTCGACCACTGGGGGTGCTTCTCATACAAGGGACCCGGATGTCTCATTCCAATCGAGGGGATGATGAATTCCGATCGATATGTTCATTTGATTGAAACTCAGATTGTCTCTGAGTTGGAACGAACGCCGAACGCAATTTTCCAACAAGATTTGGCACCGTGCCATACAAGCCGAAAAGCCAAAGCTTGTCTTGAAGAGAACAATATTTGCGTCCTCGATTGGTCGGGAACTCCCCTGATGTATCTCCGATCGAAAATTTGTGGCATATCTGCAAAGCGCAACTTAGAAAGATTGATTGCTCATTGAAACAAAAGATGATAGCAGCTCTTATTAAGGTATGGTTCCATGATGAAAAGATCTCATCAGTGTGCGAAAAATTGGTCGATTCAATGCCAAGTCGTGTCTCAGCAGTCAGTATTGAAAGACAATATTTCATTTTACATTAAAAATAAAATTCAATCATGCTGGAATTCATGTATTTTTACTTTTGTTCACATTAAATTTTTGTTACATTGACTAGATGTAGACATATTCAACAATATGCAATCATGTAATAAAAAATCAGCTTCTTAGAATGATTCTTAAAGCGATACCACTCCGAAACGAAACCGATCTGTTCATTGAGTGATAGAGTGATGACAAAGTGCACAAAATGACAAACTTTGTTACCCGGGTCGGGCTCCGGCTGCACTTTTTGAAGTCAATGTAGGCCCGGCTTCGGCCGGTACGAAAAAAGCGGCCTGTTTCCAGCTCTGAGGCGCGATAGTTTGAAAATATTTGATAAAATTTTTAGTGAATGCTTTAAACTAATTTCTTGACTAGATCCGACAAGATATTGATTTTTAAAGACTTGGTTATACACACTTTTTTATCGAACCTGACAAGATGTTACTTTTATAGAAAATAACTGATGGCGAATTTTCGACTCGATCTTGATGCGATCATGTTTTATGAATGTTTGATGACAAATGCAAGATTGAAACAAAAATATGAGCAATAAAAAACACTTGAATCCAAAATTCATGTAAATGCATGTATGTAAACAGTCATAGCCATCACAGTGACCAGTAATTCGTATGTATCATTCGTGACAAATATTTCGATCAGTGCAATCTGTATGATCACTATTACTTTAAAACCAACCGCTGAAGATAATGCTACTTGTAATCTATTTCCAGTGCATATGTGGCAATCAACTGACGGAGACCAAACAGAAGAGCAAATGTCTGAAATGGTCGAAGCATGTGCCAAATTCAAAATGACGGCAACACAAGAACTTTGCCCATAGCTGTTGCACTCGCAGAATTAGACAGGTCGTGTCTTCTACTGTTTGACTAGAAGGAAGCATTGGAACATGTAACGTTAATGAAATGACACAATCTCCTGACTAAATACCATTGCAATCGAACAATGTGCAGCCAGTTCAACATTAAACACGCCAAATTGTGCAAAGTTTCAGTGACTGTTATCAACCGGATCACACAGCAAAGAGACACAGACGATGTCAAGTTCTACAGAGAAGTTTGTGAACGTTTTTTCATGCGCCTGCTAACTTTTTTAATGATGATCAGAGGACCCAATATTATCGAGAAAACTTTTGCGCAATGATCTGAATTGTTCGAATATGAAGGAATCGTGTCAATCGAAGCATTTTGAAGGAATTCAGAGCAATCCGCAAGCGACGCACGACTATTTTTCCTATCTCTGTAATGTATTGAAATTTTCTTTTTGTCCACTTATTAAATTCCTGCATGTGCCATTGTTTTGAATCAGTTTGCACTTCTAGCAAAGTGATGCGCTTGAACAATCTAATTCTGTGGTTGACTAGTGTTCGGAGTAGCGTTTGTATGCGAGGGTCAGGATGTTCATAAATTTTGTTACATCAGACGTAGATACGTTAATTACAGCACTTGATTGTGCATTAGAATCAGCCAATAGCAATCCTTGGAATTGTGCGCTTGTATAAAGGCCTAAATGTTTCTAAGTGGCTAAAAAAGTTAGATAACTATGAAGATCGGCGAGAAGCATCTCAACATTTACACATTTTAACTGATTACCGAAACACTTTGTACTGAAAGAAAGTGCATAGGCTATTTGATTATGATAAAAGATTCCAACAGCTGTTGACTCCAGAAGCTGTCTAGTTTTCAAGAGAGCAGTAGGGACTTGTTAAAGAAGATTCGGTGCCCAGCTCTGAGAAAATGTCAGTGCAGCTCGCAAAGACCCTAACTAGTTTGCTGCATCTTGAGTGGATGATAAAGCTGACATACACACGGATGACATCTACAGTACATGGACTGCACAGCAAGTTACTCTGTATTAATAACCGTGTGACTCATCATTGCAATTTACTTTTTAAATTTTGCTGTAAGATTTAGCCCAGGGGAATCCAAAGCTTAAAAAGCTTTTAAGAATATTTTTTAAATCTTATAAACTATTCGCAGGTGACTTGATATTTCCCTTAGTATTATTCATAATTATTTGGACAATAAGGACATTAAAAAATGCAGAACAGCTTGATGGAAAGTCCGCCAGCTCTCAGTAGTAATTATTCTCAAACAGGGTGCACTATCTGGTGCCAACGAAGGAAAACTAGAGTTTCGCGGAATATTCCAGGAGTGTTCTCAACTACCAGGGTGCCACGTCAATGTGAAATTGTACTTCACGAGTAATATGTTAAAATGTGAATATAATGTAAAAATTCAATTGAGTTGTCTAGTACACATTCAGCATCTGTCTGTTCACTAGCATTTACAAAAATCGAGAAAATAGAATTATTTGACATTTTGAGTACGCACTTTGACTGTTTTTATTCCTTTCAATACCTTTCAATTCTTACGTCGAAAGTTAATTATTATTACTATCTTCATGTATTTTATCGCCAAATACTTGCCGCAGGCGTCACGTTTTTCATCAGTGTGTGTATTGAAATCACTATCGACAATATGCAGTAATCGATTATTAGCTTTCACAATAAGCAAATCTGCGTGACATGCTTTTTGATTGCTAAAAGACATGCTCGTTATCTTGCAATAATTATAGGTTGCACAGCGAGCGATTACACGAGCTCGAAGCGCGAGTTGAAACTGAATTGTCGCCACAGCATTCTGACAAACAGAAATCATTTTCTCAATGTGTGAGTTATATGAATCACAGATATCGAACCGCATGACCAATAATTTCTGAAAGCATTTCACAATTCTCGGAGGACAGATTTTTAGCCAGTTGGTTTGTCAGCTTGTCACAGCATCATAACCAGTAGCAAGCTTTATGATCAGCTTTCAATTGCTACTACTGTTATGATGAGGGAAATGGGAGTTCTACAGTTAATCAATAGAATGCGTCTCTGACCATGCATTCACTGTGGCAGTTCCGGTTACATCGACATGAAGTTCTAAATTACTTGCATTGCGTTCTCGTGCAAGAGCAGTTGATGCATATCTCCTTTTTCAACTGTTGAAAAAAGATAAAATCATAGATATCAGATAGCGTCAGGTTCTTTCATGAATGTGTGATTTGTGTGAATCACAAATGTCGCACTGTAAGACCAAGTCTTTTTTTATTTGTGTCACACGCAAGCATTTCTTATGTTATGTATGAACTGTTCTCTTTCGATGCAATGTCCCGACCCGATTCCTATGATGTGCATGTGTTATAATCATGTTTCTGATCTACGATGAATGCGAGAATTTGACTAAATGTGGGCTAAATTGCTGAAAATGCTTGTGTTTGTCGACATTAGGAAGCTTGCCAAATCTGGACGTGTTTACCTTCATAGATATGGTTGCATGAACATCATAGAAAATGACCTGAAGACATTCCATGTCAAAATTGTGGCTCTAGACTTAGTACTTTCGTCGCAATAAACGAAAACATAGAAAATTTCATTTTAACTAAAAAACTGCAATCTGCGTCCCATTGGATTAACAAGTGTTTTTCTTTGATCGTGTCCAGCCAGAAGAGGAACCAATTAGAACTCGGCAGGCATGCAGGGGCATAGGGTGTACATCATTCTGTGAAAGTGCCAGTTTCGGCCACGCTCCCAGCAGAAACTCGTTCTGGCTGCCGGACTAAAGACTTTTTACAAACGGAGCATTTGTAATTGACCGCAGCATCATCAACAGCATTGGTATCATGTGTGATCTCAGGAATTGTCACATCATGTTGACAGTAGCAGTAACATTAGCTTTGCTTTTCTGAAGTTGGACATGTGCTTCCCTCATCTTGAAACTCAACTTTGTATGACCAAGTGCCTAGATATCTCAGAATTTCGAATAGAAACTTTGGTAGCAGAAATAAAATTTATATTTGATACACCAATAGTTTGATGAATCATCGTAAAATAAGAATTATGGCCCATATAAGTATCCTTAATTTACTACAAAATACAAAGAATGTACTTCGTTCACTTGATTCTACTCATTTATTGAAACTTAGGCTTCGGTTTCGGGTTCTGACCCAAGTTTTGGTCCAAAGGTTGTATTGGGCATACGCCACACAAGTTTTTGCCCAACCTTGTAATTAAGTATATATTCCACATATATTTTTAGCAAATGAATAGAAATCGGTTAAATCTGGTGCATCACACTTGCAAAGAATTCGTGGTTAACATTTTTGTCAAACTTGTCAGTCTCATAACGCAAGTGAATTAGCACACTCTGAGCTGTGACTTCTTACACCGTTAAGACTGGTTTCCATTCGTCGTAGGTCCGCAGAAGTTTGACGTCACAATTATCTTCCCCTTTTTCTTGCAACAAGAACACTCGATATTCATGACGCTGCAATATTTCAAGTCACAATGGGTACTGCATTACACGTGACGTCGCAAAGGTGACACAAAAAAGCAGCAGACAGTGATTGGAAACCGTTTTACGAGTTGAAGCCTGCGTGAAACATTGACCAATCAGAGCTCGCTATTGCGAAAGACGATGCTGCGACGTGCGACGCGCGACCCATTGCAAAACAGTCCTGTGCGACAAGTGGACGATACTTCGCGACAATACATAAATAACAGCTAATTACGCAAAGTGCCCCTGTACGATGTTAAAAAGTTTGAGAAACAATTAGATAATCTAGATTTTAAAGTAATAAACCGCTGACACACAAGAGCACAACTCGCTTAGAAAATGACTTCAGGAGATTCAATCTTGTCTTTTAAGGCGGGCGCGATAATCAAAAAGTTGACAAACAGTTACTTGCAGTATTGACATTGCATGATAGCTTGAGTCTTTCCCGACCGCACTTACACGTAGAGTACAAGGAATTTCATGATTGCGCTGTTCACATTTGTGGACAATTTCCTAATAATCATCCCGCGGTAAACAGGTACTATACAATCCCTTTTCATCGAATCTCTTTATTTCCTTGAATTCATGCAAGAGCTGATTTCATCGATGTAATTTCTTTCCTGTACATAAACAAATATCTTCCATTTTTTTACTAATGTTTTAAACAAAACAATAACAATGTTACTGTCATTATAACACTTTACCATTGAGAAGGTGAAGAAACATCCTTTCATTTAGTTCAACTCTGCCACGTCACAACAAGCCAGCCAGACAATGCGATAAATAAGACAGTGGCTGGCTGATGAAGCAGAGATGTTAGTCAGACATTTACTAGAATTTTTCTTTCTCTTGACGTTGAGTAAATAGGTTTATTGAGCATGAATAGATCAACTTTCTCACGCTGACGACTGGCAAAATTTACTCAGCTGAAAGAGATTGCTTTTCTTTAATTAATTATCAGATATAGATCCTCGAAGATGGTTTCAGAATATCTAAAAATGAATGATATCAGAATTGAGAGTTCAGATTAGATGAATATTGTTGTGCGTTTGGAAAGGAGACTTCTCCGGTTTTGAGTTCTTCCATCTGTTTATTGAGCCTGAAACAAGTATGTTGCCGACTTCGGTTACGAATATCTGTTGTCTCGCAATCTTGCACTGATTTGACTTAACTTGAAAAACGAAGCAGTATGGAGATTGTAAATTGTTAAATTTATCACAAGAAAATGTATAACAAACTTTCATTTATGATTTAGTTCGTTGTTTTATTACCGATATCAGGTAAAAGCGAACACAGGTCATGCATTTTATCAGAAGTATTCAAATTCCTTTCTTGATAAGTCTCTACATTTATCAAAACATTGACTGAGGCTACTTTATTCAGCAAAAAGATATGGACATAAACCTTTAGTTTGTAAATCAGAAGCAAATCAAAAATCTCTCCCAAAAAAATTATGCTAAAGGCAATATCAAAGCAAAATATATACACTGTACACAGTCTCTGTCGACGTTATGGGTCCAGACAATTTCTCTAGGCAATAATAGTTATAACATTTATTCGACTCTATAACAGCATTTGAACTCGTTGGATTTAAATACCCCTCACCCTACGGGCTCGGGCATTTAAGATATCTAACTCGTGGAATGCTATGATGTAGCAATCTCATGCACGAGTAGCGTAGAGAATCTTATTTACCGACGTGCTATGATAATCAAGGACAGATTATGATTGACATGTCTATGATTATCAAAAGTCTTTGAATATAAATTTAGCCTGATGAATCGTGAAAATATCTATACTACGGTACTAAAGCAGGACAAGAGCACTTATAATTGGCATAGATTATGCTACTTCCATTGCATCGGAGTAAATATTATTTCCCGCGCGGGCAATAATCTGCTTTACGTAATGGATAGAGCAGTGGTTCCCAACCGGGGGCCCCAAGGGATCCGTAGCACGATATTTGGGGTCCATAGAAGTGTCCATGGAAGCAGGAAGTGGCATTATTTCACGAAGATTGAATGGTGAATGATACTACTGCCTCCAGTCTTCCAGATAGCGTCAGAGCTTTGAGTCACATGATCGAGTGAATATTAAATGGCGTAATTGTTTTGCGCGCATTTGGATAGCTCCCCTGTAGCCATAGAAATAAACTGTTTATCTGAAGTTAACTAGAATGGAAATTGACTCAAGGTCACGGCACATCCGGGGGAACTAAGTTGGGGCATGAATGACCAATTAAGAGCTTAGATTTGCACATGTGACTGATTCTAACCCAATGAAACAGTCGTTGACAGGTGCATCTAAGTGAAAATGCGTGCGATTTTTGTGCCACTATTGTGCATTGCATGAAGATTAACTTCCATTTTAGAGGTTTTATTGTTGTCAATTTCTATGCCTGTAGCTGCGTCATCAGTCAGTGAATAGAATCGATACGCTGACGAGTTGACCTTGAAAGGATCCTATTTCCAATGCTATGTTTTATTTCTGAAAGGGGGTCCGTGAAATGAATTTTACCAAGTAGGGGGTCCCTGGCGAAAAAAGGTTGGGGACCACTGGGATAAAGGATGGCTATGCGATTCTCTGGGATATGGAGAGGGAAATTATTTGATGGATCCCGAGTGCTTTAGCCCGAGGATATATCAAATAATTTCACGAGTTATGTCAGAGAATCGTATAGCTATCCTCTATCCGTTATAAAGTATGCCAGATTATTAGGAACACAGATATCCGCGATAAAATCCCTCTCTATCAAGATTTTCCCTGGGAACAAATTTTATCCAATATAGAAGGGATTCTTAAATACGGTTCTACAACTATGTAATAATCTGGTGTACTTTATAGGTCAAATAAAGCGATAGGATATCTACAATACACGCACGGAGACAAATATAAGCGCAACAAAAGCAGATTGCCCAGATTCATTTTAGAATGAAAGCTATTCATTTTGAGGATCAAACATGTTATCTCCTACAAATGAACCGACGGCCTATGAACTGATGGAATGTAGTTCACTTTCCTTCTTTTGTATATAAGCTCCATTTTATTGCAACAACTGTTTCTCCTGTCACTGATAGTCAGCAATTTTGCTTGAAACATGTTTGACCCTCACAATGAATAATTTTCATTCTAAAACAAATAAAAGACTAATACTGCATACATTTGCTTGCAATTCTGTTACTTTTTCTGATTGGCGAAAACAGAATTGTCAACAAACGCAGAAAACAAACCCTATGTCTCAATGCATCGGAATCAAGCTCGAACGCTGACTGAGTAAATAGCATCCAGCAAGAACAAGATAAAAAAGTGAGATGCTATCGAAAATCAAGTAAAGTAAACAAAAAAATTGTTGCTAAAGTAAATAATACAGTGAATTTTTTCATGACAAAGTAATCAATAACAGATAAGGCAATAGAGATATTCTAAAATCTGTAATTATCATAAAAAATTGATTGGTAAGTCTATACAAGATTACAAACGAAAATATTCCTTCCAGCACGGCCAGTTCTATTTTTGTATTAAAGTTGCAATTATTTAGCTTCTTCATCAATACGATTATTCCGGCATCAGCAGAAACTTCCGACATCAACAGAACTTTCAGTGTATATTCTGACCACACAATTTGGTGCATGCGAGTTGACAAGTGTGACACTCTCTCAATGTTAACATTATTCCATTTTTATCTTCAAAACTGCATGTTTCGAATATTATGCTTCACGAGTAGTACAAAAATCAGATTTCAATATCAATCAGCCGACATGAAATCGCATGAAACTCAATTACGAAGCAGACTGTCAACGATAGCTTATGTGTTCCTGACCGCAGACATGCCAAGAAGAGGCGATTCACCCCTGTCGCATGTTTTCTGCGGACCTCTTAAAGCTAATCCCCACGATCTCTGCTTTTATCTCTGACTACTGCAAAGTCAAATTGATGGCCCATTTTGAAAAGCACTTTTTTCGAAATTATGAATTTCTTCACTTTCTGCAAACATTTGTATTATAACTTTTTTGGAAGAGCATCGTTCTTCAATATGAGTGCAGGATTTGACAGATATAAGTTAACAAATTATGTCACAATCAACTGTTATACTATGCACATCAAACAAAGTGTTGGAAATCTAAATGCTCTGTGATAGTTATTAGATAATTCGGTAGTAATGAAACTTTTAAGTAGTCATTTTAAGTACACATTTCTATGTATTTTCTGAACCATTTTGTTAAGCCTCTGGTATTTGCAAGTCGTACTGCTTCTTTCTAGGCGCATTTGAAGTTTTTCAGGGTTCAAGATCTCCGTTTCACAGATACATTTGAACTTAGGCCTTCTGCATTCTACATTCTATGCAGTAGTGCTGTTGTCGTTCACGGAAATGAAAACGATTACGTAAACATTTTAGCATCTTCGCTTTCGTTTTAAATATCAGCAAACGAGACAGTAGACCTACTTACGAGGTAGAATGAAAGGAAATGATCTCAGCTCCCGGAATGCGATGTGTTTCATGACTGATGCAAGTCTGATATTTGATGCGGAAAGTGTTCATGGGTTTAGTGCTTGTAATGTGCAAGTGCGCAGATATCACGAAAAGAAAGTATTGGACTTTGTTTGAAAAGCATATATAAACACTGAGACATTCTCAATTGTCTTGTTGACATTTACTTACGATTTTGTTTTAATAGTAAATTTCAGTCATCTTTCATTCAAGTAGAAGTTAATCAATATAATGTATTGTGGCCGACGTGTCTATTATTTGTTCTCTGAACAACTGTCAACAGTATAGTCATTTGAGTGAGAAACCAGATTGAAACAATGTTTGCTTCAATCTCAACTTACATCATTGGTACAGCCTTATTTTCATACTTCTCGTCTTCGGTTTCATCACCAACACCTGAAAAATGAATCAAGGTGCTCAACACGATATGTTGAATGAATCAGAAAAGAAATACATTTTTAAGACTGAATGAACAGGTAAATGGAATATCAATAAAATTGAGTTGAAAATATTTTTTATCGCATGGATACACAGAATTAAATATTTTGTTTATCTGCTTCGGTTTGCTAGAAGTGTGATTAATACGAAATTGACGGCACATAGAGGAACCTATTCGGTGGGCAAAAAGGAATTCCTAATACCTTACAGAGATAGGAAAAAAGTCGTACGTCGCTTGCGGATTAATGCGAGTTCCAGCAAAGTGCTTCGATTGCCAAAATTCCTTCAGATTCGAAGAATTCAGATCATTGCCCACAAGTTTTCTCCATAATGTTGGCCCTTCCGATCATTATTAAAAAAAGTAGCAGGCGTACGAAAATTAGTTCACTTGACGTTTTCACATCCTCTCCTCGGCATTTCTCACTGTATAGTGCATCTACTGAATCGGATGCTAGCCAAGACAGTGATGAGTGTTTTGGTGTGTGCGAAGTGATATCACAGCACGCACGCATTTCTCACTGGCTCTGGTATCCTCTGATGACAGCTTATTGTTTGCCTTTTCCAATAGTAAGCGACACACGAATTATCCATTCTAGAAGGAGCAAATTGTCTAACTCTGTGATGTGCCATTTCGATACTAAGGTTACACATAACCCTTGATTTCTGGGAAACCGAGGCGCGCGCAGATGAATCTAATTCTGTGCATAGATATGAACAAGATTCTCAACTAAAACAATGCTTGAAGATGCTGTGTCACTATTTTGAAGAAAATAGTAGCAAGAATTATACGCAGTATCACTCTATTAGAAAAGTGAAATACATACAAAATATAAATCAATTAATAATTTATGTTGACAGGCTGATTTTTAGAATCACTGCACAAAATTACATAGTCTTTAGTCATCACGCTTTTTCAATTTTTCTCACGAATAATTGGAAAAGCGTTCTATAAGTTGTAGAAACTTTTGTGACAAATAACGGTCATAATAGAAAAACATCTTGCGACAACTTCAAGTTATCTTTGTCTGCAGATTAATAGAGAATGAGCGATTCGGGCCAAACCGCTTCAGTGCCAAGAAAATACATTTCAATATCCACTCAGCCTCAAGCTAACATAGCGTTTTTTCAACTCATAAAACCTTTTCCCATCATCAGTGAGAAAATAGTAGTAGTAGTATGACTGATGATTGTGTAATTTTTTGCGGTGATTCCCCATAATCGTTCTATCAACATCATTGACTTATCTGTGATAACCCTCGTTAGTGCATGCTGTACATTATATGGATTTCATATCATTCAATCTTTCAAAAGAAAAATAACACAAGTACTATCTCCTTATCTATCATCTGTAATACAGGTGCATGAAAGCAATAAAAATTGACATAGTAGATCTGTACCATGTAAACGTAGAATATATGTGCAGGCATATCCGCATGTGTATGTAGAATGGTGCGCGGATTAGCTTACTGCAAGAATTAACTGAATAATGTACACAACATCTTCATTGATGATTGCATGGTCGGGAGTACCAGGTGAATTCACTCAGAAAACTGCTGACAACAGGCAACTTTCACTGCAGCCGTAAACGGCAGTGAAAGCCTGACTTCGTTTATAGATAGCCGACACCTTATAACAGCAAAGGACTCGAAGATTCTATAGCAGTATGGCAAATTGCAGTGCAACACAAGTAACAGCGTCTACTTCTGCACAACAACTGGTCTAATAAACAAATTGAAAGTCAGAGAAAAGAAATCATAATAATAAAAGACGACTAATTTGTAAAAACAAAATGCAAAAAAGGCTTTGGAATAATCACATCCGCTTTGTATGAGATGGGATGAGAATCCTATGGGAATTCCAATACTGCCAAATCCAGCCTGCCCAGTACCAAAAGATCGCTAGGTCAAACATTGTGCTTTCTGAGAAACCGCTAGATAGTTGCCACAAGACGTTCTTCAAAAGTTGAGATGTGCATGTCGATCTTAATACAGAAGGTAGTATCTCGACATTTGACGACTTTGAGAATCATGATAGTGACCAACAATTACTAATAGCATGTTTCCCCGAGCTACATTGTTTTACGTGTGATTTTTTCACAATCCATCACATAACCATATTTTGATATACACAATTTTTTGACAAATCACGTAGGCGTTTTCTAAACCGCAGACATAGATTTTCAGTTTCTGCTTCTCGCTATAACAAAATGAAAGACTGCACAATAAATCTGTTCTTAGACGGTGAAACTAATCAGCGCTGCGGATTAGCTTCCAGTAGAGAAATATGTCTAATCATGTCGTCAGAATTCCTGATATGACTTCAAATGGAGTATTCATATGGACATTAGTAATAGGAAAAGAAAATATCACATAAAAAGAGAAAGCAAATATAGTAAGAATTTATACGACTACAGTGTGAAAGACAGCAACATGTAAAATAATCTTGGTGGAAAGCTCTACCAAACGCTACAAGTTTGTTTTCAATACAAATAGTAGTAATTGACTGCCTCTGATTTTCTTGCCAATATGATTTATCGTCCATTTCTTTTCATTCTATTGTTTATCTACATTCATCCCCTTGAAGCATCATGATCATGATTTACATTTCAAAAAATTTTGGTAAGAATTGGGATAATATGGAAACCAGAATAGTTCTTTCGATATTTGAGACATTGTCAGCAGCTTTCACAATGAACGGGAAGGCAGAAAACTTTCGGGAAAAGTAAAAAAATACGTTCAAAGGGGTGCTTCATATCTTCTGTTCCTCATGTATTTATCCATGTACTAAGTTCATATATACAAAAACTTGCGATGCAAAAAAACTTGCAAAAGCGACTTTTTCATGAAGACCTCCATTATAATACAATTCCTGAAATTCCCTTGATAATCAGCTTGATTACCGCTTAGTTAGGATGCCAATTATCAAATATTCATTCCTTTTGATATCCAACTTGTTACACACTACTTATATAGGAGAGTTATCTCGGTAGTACGAGTATTTAAATTAATAAATGTTGACTTTTTTCAAAAGTGCTCAAATAATTTTTTTGGTCCACGGGAACGTTATCTCCGAAAAAAACTGAATCTTTTGATATAAACATTTTCACTGTATACACATACTTTTTTGAGTCGACACTCTACCTATATATCCCTACTCTATGGTTAAAAGCCTTCAAAAAAGGGAGAAAACCTTACTGCTTCCAAAATCTCGGATGAAGATTTAATACTCCAAAAATGAGCTACATTTGTCTGGATTGCATTGCACTAATTACAAAAACAACCCTAGCAACTGCTACGTCTTTATTTAAAATGACAGATAGACTCTTGATGGCACAATGTCGTGCAGCGGTAGTAAATCGAGAATGAAATAGATTCTTGTGGAATTTGGAAATCTGACGAATTCTATGCAATCGTTTCCACTTGATATGATATGACATAAGTGTATTATATTTGCATTGGCTCCGGCCCCAATAATTGTCTTTTTCGGTGCTTTTAACAGAATTGTAGACAACATTGTCAGCAGGCTTAAAAGATCTATCCAAATTCTTGCATCTGGACAATTCAATATCATAATATATCATATTGTTATATAGTGTAGTCCTAGATATTTAGTGTAAATTAGTAGTTCTGTTCAGGGGGTCATTCAACAATCACCATTACTCAAGCATAAAACCTTGTTTTCGTTTAACACAGCACTTCCTTTAGGAAATTGGAGCGTATAAAGTATATAGTTTGCTGTTTTGTTGTAGAATAATAGAGAAATACGATGTAGAAATTCATTAAAACGTAAGACTGAAAATGCGAAAATTTCCGTCTCGATTTTTGCACAGGAGAACACTGTTCAACCTCACCTCTTCTGTCTTTATCCATATATGTCAGAATTGAATAACATCACTGCGCCCTCCCCCTAGGACCCCATGCTTATATGATTCTGGAAGAATTTCCTAGAAATCGGCTTGTCTCGGGAAACAACGAACGAGACGAAAGTTCATTTGTAAAGGAACTCTAGGATACTTAATTTTTCGTACGTAACATTACACACTGTAAATCATTAAGTCCTATTTAAGTATAGATATGAGTACTAAACAGAACATTGGTAGAATTACCGAACTTAAGTTCACAGAAGTACTGAAATACTTGTTGAGTACTAATATGACGAAACATTAATGTCAATAATTAACTTGACACGATGAGTGATAAACTGTGACAGCGCATGCAGGCTATCTGAATAAGTCTTCTTGCTCCCAGGTGAGAGCACATAATCGACGGCGTCATCCGCTAGTCAACACAAGTTTATAGTTCCTGCACCGAAACCGTCACTCGTGTCGGTTCTGTCTCAGGTAGCGAGTGCTCTGCTCACAACAGAAAATGACGGCTTGTTGCGTTCCTGCATTTCGAAGTGGGTGCAGTGATCCTGCAAGCCAACCTGTCATATCTTATCGATATCCTCCCAATGAACCTAAGACATCAATTTGGATCAAAAGTATCCTCACCGACAGTGCGCTGCCAACGTCTATCATTTTTGTCCGACTGCACTTTGAGTCCTCTAAACATTTGTCATCTTCTTCGACTCTGATTTGTGTCCTACCAACGTTTTCTATCCTCTCCGACAGTGCTTTGAGTCTTGCCAAACGTTGATCCACTTCACCGACTGCACTTTGATTCTTGTGCATATTTTATTGATCCGAATGCATTTGGTATTTAATTACCAAAGTAGTTCTTCGATGGATGTGGGCATGTGATATAGCGGGTCGGATATACCTCATGTCATCTTTCGATTTAGTGGAGGTGCTAGTCCAAACCCATTAAATGAGTACTAAAATGGGTACGAATTGGGTACTGTGCTTTCGAACTCAAAGAGTACTAAATTCTGGGACTCATTTCTTAGTCGTAGTTGATATTCAGGTTCAATACTCTTCCTGCTACTCATTTGGAACTTTATGAATAACAGTGTCAACTTAATTTCAATCGATTACAAAATATCTCAAGTCAGATGATAAAGTTATTGTTCAAAACATTTAACTAAAGTCGCAGTTGCATGAATGTGATCGCACAGATTGTCTGTCACCCAACAGAGCAGCATCCTTGCAATCATTATATCCTCGATGTCATTCTCCGATTCATTCTCCAAATGAGTTTACAAACTACGTGTATTATTTTGTGATTTTATCCATATTCCCTATTTGTAAAACATGGGAAGAAATATTGCCTTGGAAAGATGCCATTGTTGTGCAAGATGAGTATCTACCGTCAGGTGATTGTGAATTTGGCTTCATATCAGGCCACACCCTGTTCTTTCCCGGTCCTGACGTCAATCACCAACCCGCTGCAAAAGAGAGAGAAAATCTTCGAAGGAAATGTTGCCTCATTAACTTCATACCTTCGTTAGCGTCGGAGGAAATTTATTTGAAGTCGATCAATAAGACTAGTAAGGCAGTCAGCAAGTTCATGAGCTTGTACGGTAATGAAGAAAATAGGCTTATGCTCATCCATGCCTTAGGAATTTACAACTTAAGATCTTACCTAAAGCAAATTTCGCTTGAGTTTTCCGAAATTTCATCGACATTTTTTTCAACTCAATTGAGGCATGCACTATGAGGCAAAATGGCTTGTATTAAGGGCATTAAAAGCTCGGAAATGTATTAGACACATTTTCTGAATTGCATATTCTTTGTAAATGATTTGTCAAGATATGACAAGAAAATAACTAATTGTGTAGAGCAATGCAAAGAAAAATTGCTTGAAAGATTTTCACTTCTGTATAAAATCTGGATAAAGAGCGTATTTAAATGGCACAGATGAAGGTCCGAAGCTACAGATGCAGTGCATATTCTGGATGGGTACGTATTTGAGGTACAAAAGAGAAAACAGGTCTGATAAACTTATAAGTAGTATTGTGAGTATGTTTCACAGGTGTCAAAATGCCTCCTTGGAAAAATGAAATGACTGACAAAGTCATCTAATGTTCATTTTATTATGGATAAAATACATAATTGTCAAATGATTTCAAATGATTATAAAAATATGTAGAAAAAATAAACAGTTATTATCTTCATTGGTAATGTCTGTTGCATACATTTTGCAAAGTATTTTATATAAACTGACAAATCAACTCTTGGACTTATCAACTCTTGGTAAAGTGGTGGAAAGTGAAGAAAGGGGGTAGTACGGTATGGGTAGGAATCTGTAGGTAAGTAGAGAATAGTAGGTTCACTTAACCGTCCCATAAATCTTTAAATCATTTTATCCTATAAGTTACCATATGGACCCCTTTGGATCTTCGAAATGGACCCCATAGAAATACAGTTGTTAAATACGGACCACATCGCCCTCATATAGTTCCTCTCTGGACCTATGGACATGGACGTTTTTGTACCTTTAATACGGACCATTTAGCTTAATAGTTGAATATCTTGCGAACAACCGACACTTCATTGAAACCCCATAAAGTGATGCAATAAAATCCGCATGCCTTAAGTAAAGGGCTGGTCACAGAAATAACTGAATAATGGACTTCTAACTCATGATCTGCTGCATTTGTATAGTGGGGAAATTGTAAAATAAAAACATAGTAATGATAGTACGCTCAAGCCGATGGTTGTCAAGATATAGATGAAAATCATCTGTCAATTAATCGACGAGAAAACAAAGCAACAGCAGTTTCAGCTTTTCCGTCGTTATATTTTAGACGAGCATATAAGATACTGTAAAAAGATATATTTAAGATGCTGTAGTTGCCGAATCAAGGAAATTGACTTATGGAAAAATTGAGAGAGAGAGAAAGAGAGAATGGGAGACTTATTGGACGCAGCCTCTGTTACATTCCCGCCGAGAATCAGTCAGATTCTTTCAAGTATAAATATGAACGAGTTCCTATTAGGAATAACCGTGTTTTCTGAGAGAAAGACGGTGGTTTATATATTTTCAGAAACAATGGTGAACAGTTGTAATTGTCGTTCACATTGACACAGCTAGACAAAGCCATGATTACAACAGTCATTACATGACGTTATGAAAGATAGGCTTCCAACTGAGCAGCACAATAAACTCAACTCAGGAGATGAACATTCAAACATCAGCTTCGGCACTGCAGGAACTTGGAGGTGACTTTAGCAGATTTCTCCCCGCTAGAAAGCGTAGTCCTTCTACCATGACAGTCTGTTTCGGATTCGTTCATCTCGGCGGAGTGTGTCCTGAGGAGTACCACCCCGTGTGTGGAGAATAGGAACTTTATTCCAGAACAGCAGCAGGAGAACGTGGCAGTATCGACTCAGAGAGTTCACATTCGCAAGAGAAAACATGATCACTCCCTTTGTTCGACGTAAATATCTATTTTTTGAAAATAAATTCCAAAACTCGCCCGACGCGTTCCGTCCTTCCATCTGACAGCCTCAAGAGCTCTGCATGTGACACAAGTGTTGAAAAGTAGGTTTATACACAACAAATCAGTGGTCCAGTCAGGGCAACTCATCAGGTCAGCTCATGACGTCTGTTCAATTGCGGTATTTTCAATGCAATGTTAAGGGATTCAGACATCCTAGTAGTAATCGCCGTGTTTCGTTTGTCCATATTCTTGTAACTAAAGTCATCAATGGTCATCACGTCTCTGCAATGGACTAACAAGTCATGTTCAGTTAATGCAATTTTTGCATCTCGATTCTTCAAACTACGCTGGTGTTCGTTGAATCTAGATCTGAACGGTCGACATGTTTGACCTATGTACTTCTTTTGGCAAGCATTACAAGAAAATTCATAAACTACATACACGTATTTATGCTTACAATTAAATTTTGGGCCGATTGTCAAGCAAATATTGCAAGCACAATCATTGCTAGATTTTGTTTTAAATGCTGTTGCTAACTTTTTACTAGGTTGATGTGATGCGTACAGGTATGCTATACGTATTCTTTAATTTATTGATTTTTCTTAAAAAACTTTCACCTACATAGTCAAGGGAGAGCTTAACTTCGCTATTTCTTTCGTTATTACTTGCGTTGATTTTATCATTTCTATAACCATCCACATTATCAACATAGAACCCATTACTTTCAGCCTATTTTTCATATTTATTGGTGCTTTGAATATATCAGATGCATCAGATCATCTGTCCTCAACATATCGAAAACTATTGCTAACAAAGCTTTCTTTTACGTAGTTGGGGAGCCAACTGCATTTTCTTAAACTATTGCCGTAGGTAGATCAACACAAGTGCGAGACAGGACTAAAAATATCGTCCAGCGAGTCTTTGAAACATCTTTGACTTGGATCGTCGTATTGGCAGTCTGTTTCAGATGTGGCCACTTCAGAGTAGCTGGAAAGTCTCCTCATGCTCGAGTGTCAATCATCGCCATTGTTCACAAGTTCACCGATATTCTGTTTCACAGCACCTTGCAAACCGTAAGGTCTTGAAGATCGGGTCATACGTAACTTCCAATGCAACAGGTTTCACTTTCATACCCCCGTTGTTGTTTGCTACTTGATCGATGAGACGCGATGTGACGGAAGGTAATTAGTTGAAGCTGTACAATGTCAGCAACGTTGATTGTGACGGTGCTTGATCCAGGTGTGCTGGTGTCTTCTTCTTCTTTTATGATCTGAAGTGGTTTCAGATCAAATCGTCCCAAAACGGATTTATGTGGCCAGGACTGATGTTCTTCTTGATTTGCTTCTGTAAGCAATGCTACAGCATATGGGATAACTTTGTGAAGGAATAAACTATGATGGAAATTCGACGAGTTTGGGTGAGCTAAATACTGTAAGTTTGCTGTGACTGAATGCGACACACGATTGTGTGATTCTACATCTAATTTGTTGAGTTACTGCAATCGATTTTGGCGATCACGTGCAAGTACAACCGAGAGAATCAAAGATATTATTCCTCTGGTGCTCTGTACATAGGCTGTACAAGTAATGAGAATTATACAAGGGGAACACCATGGAGACTATAATCATTGAGTACGTCAAATGCACAATGACTTGATATGAGATATCCAACCTGTCCACAATTAACGATGCCGGCTATGGATGGATGCTTTTTAAAAAAAGGAACAAAAGCTTATTTCAAAGAAATTGTTATTCAAAGCTTTTAAACCTTCATTGAATCATTCATCACATCAAGGAGGAGTTAGATAAAAATAGGTTTATGCATCTGAGAGGCGTTGGCCATCTCCATTTAATGAATATCAGAATGATTGCCTCTGGATGTGTTATAGGAGTGAAAACAGCGTCAATTGTCAATATTTCGACTTTCTTCTTCTATGGGACAACGCATGTACTGTCATAGATGATGTGATGACAAAGAAAATAAGCTTGTTAAGCTTCCATCTCAAGCAAATGAGGTCTAACACTCGTCCATTAATAGGCCCATTGCAGAGGGGAAATCTGTGAGCTTCTGTGACACATCCAGCGTGTGATTATTTAATGTTGCACTTTACAGTACAACTGTGCGGGTGAAAGTAGCATTTTACTCAATAATGTACAATTTTCAATTTTCCAACATATATTCATACAGGGCTGCAGACTCAGTCCGAATCCGGCCAAAAACCACCGAGTCCGAATGCAAATTCAAGTTCGGATATATCCGCACCTTTTCTTAAGTATAAAGGATTTTCCTAAAATTGAAAAAGATCGGTTTTCCAATAATCGGATAGCAAATTGCAAACTAAAGTAATTTTCCTGATTTACCCATTATCTATTAGAAAAATTCAAAAATTACAAAAAATTGCATTTCAATGAACAATTATTACAAACAGACTACTGAGCTGTTCACTTCATAAATGTCACATTAACGAATGTCACTCAATGGTAGCGCGTATGAACAATAGGCTTTCGATGAGGTCATCCTACATCGATGATCAATTATAGTCACAGAATCAGACAGGTCGTCTCTTCTTCTGTTTGACTAGAATGGAAGCATTAGAAAATGCCTGTGAAATGGCAAAATGTGCCGACATAACACCATAGTAATCGTACAATGAGCAGTCAATTCAACTTGAATACGTCCAATTGTGTGAAGTTTCAGTGGCTGCTATCAACCGGATAACACAAAAAATAGGCACAGTCAATGTCAAGTTCTATAGAGAAGTATGCAACGTTTTTTTCGTGCGCCTGCTATCTTTTTTAATAGCGGTCGGAAGGACCAACATTATCGAGAAAGCTTTTTGCGCAATGATCTGAACTCTTCAAATCTGAAGGAATCGTGGCGATCGGAGCATTTTGAAAGAATTCACAGCAATCTGCATGCGACGCACGACTATTTTAGCCATCTCTGTGAGGCATTGAAAATTTCTTTTTGACCATTCAGTAACTTCCTGGAGCGACCGCATAGAAAGTGCTAGATAGTGAGTTGTAGTGATAAGACAATGTAATTTCAGTGGGTGATTGATACTGTTCGTGATTTGTTAGCCTAACAGTGTTTCTGTGCGTCGCCCCTACATGATCTGCTTAAACAATCTAATTCTGTGGCTATTGTTGTGGAAATGCCCTTGAGAACAGACGCTCAGCGCTCACCCAGCTGACTGGAATGACGCGTAGTGCCTCTGTAGCTACCCTAATTCTTTCAGGGTACATCTTTGCTACTGACAGAGGTAGCGATTTGATGCGAATTAAGCTGAGCATTCTCTCGATCCACTGCTCTAGGTCGGACTCCCTAACCCTGGGAGTGCGGCGGCGCTGGATGTTGCTCATGCAGTTCCTTCTCGAGTCTAGATATCGAGCAGACTCGGTAGGTTTAGCAAACGAGTTCGAGTCCGGCCAAAAATCACCGAGTCAGAGTTCGAGTCCGCAGCCCTGTTTAGGATCAGCTGAATCATTCGAAATTATATATATACAGTAGTTCCAAGCACCTTCCTGTACTTCATAATACCCTGGCAGTTAGGTCATGAGAATATGTGAGACGATTGAAGCTATTATGAATGCCTGCCCGAAACGGAATTCATATGTCAATGCTATTCGCTGTTTCATTGTTTGTGTGGGTGCTACAATCGTTTAAATCTCTATGCTCTCATCAATATACATGCTTTTCATACGACTATATATGCATAAAGACAGGTATACATAGCAGAAGCTCTGACGAGAAATTTTCCAACCGCCTACCACGAGTAATGCGGAGTAGACGATGGTCTAAAATGCCTCTCCTTATATCCTTAGATTTTAATTATGAATCATTTAAACGTTATAGAGGAAATAGATGTGCTTTTGCACTGCAAACTGTTCACCACCAAACACATACGAGGAGTGGATACCAAAATATAGTTTTAGTACCGAACATATACATGTGCAAAATAAAGTCAATATTTGAAAATCGTACCAAATCTCTGTAAACATAGGAGAATCTCGTATCAATTGTTGGTTTCAAATTGTGTATGAATTTGGTATCAATTCGTATTGAATTTTTGCATCCAGCGATTTACAGTGTACAATGACATCGCAGATACATCTATGAAGCCTACATTGTAGATGAGTTACTGTAACATAATTCTGAAGACATTCACGTTATCTCATAACCCCTCCATTCAGATGCACAGGAAACAAAATAGAGATGATCCGAAAAATGATCAAAATATTCGTGATAACATTCATGCAGATATGAGGTTATGATGAATTAAGGTAATACCTTAAGTAAATGAAAAATGTTCGGGTTATTCTGAATGATAGTCTGTAAAGTTTCATATATCGATGCCGTAGCTGTTTGTATGCTTACCGAAATCGCTCTCTATATAAAAAATCATCACTTTTTGCATGCCCTTTAATACGTCGATTTTCTTTCTCCTTCGAACGTGGAATCCTCCTGCACTCGATTATTTCGGGAAGTGTGATAAACTCTCGTTGCATTCACTTAATGAATTTCTGCTCTCTCACATGCTTCATAGTGGTCATTTATATTTGCCTCACATTAACTTTGCTCGAGAGAATGCTCAGGAGTGTCCACGATTATTAACAACTTAATTTGACGTTTGCAATCAGTTGCTTTTCTGTATGCAACTCCATAACGCTTTTCTTTCTCTTGGAGTTCAGTTTGAAACGTCTGAAAATGTCCATAGTTTGTTTTACTTTAGAGAGACATAACCTTCAATATAAACTTGTAGCATAATAGCAATAAAAATAACAATAGAATTTATTGCAAAACCAAAAGGCTTAAATACGAAGAACGGATACATAATTCAAGAAAAGAATAATGTAAGTACAGCAATGAATTAGAAGTCATGTATTGAAAATATAAGTCACGACGTTTCGGGGGATACTACAATCAGTTTCAAATGCAAAGCAGAACCGACAGAAAGTGAACAGAATGTAAAACTATAACAGTTATCGGACGTGAACTCTATTAACGAGTCTGTTTGAGGTAAATACATCATGTTGATAGAGACAAAATAAATAAATGAACCTTGTTTATATTTGGAAGCACATAAGGCACGGAGCCAGCCTTTCTTCCATGTGGCCGAGTTTCTATTTATCCCACTCTCATCCTTTTTGTGCTGAGTGTTTAGCAAGAACGCAGAGTGACGCAGGAGTGAACACTCCGCCACAAGGACACAGCGTCGGTAAAAAGCCATCGTGAAGATTCAATACATTATGCTGATTGGAAAGTAGATTCCAAAACTCGTCTGACATGTTATTGAAGCGCGATGAAACTTTATAAGGATTAAAAACTATAAAATGTTTAGCATTGTGAGAATGATAGATAAGAGCATAATTCATGTTAAGATAAGCAATAGCTTTTCTATGTTTTTAAAACGAGTATCAAAGGATCCCCCGCTATCTCACACAAACATTTTTACACAGGATGCCATAAATGCCACAATTTTCTTACAATTATTAGTTTAAGTATAGCTAATGGTGTTGGGAAAGTTAAAAGCAAGTTTATAATAAAAAGATGAGAAAAATAAAAACAATAGAACAATAGGAACAGATGAAAACTTATGAAGAGAATTATGAAGAGAAAGAACATTAGGAACAGATGAAAACTTATAATAATCATTACATTCGATAATTTGCAATGCTCACAGACCACACTACGATGACAGAAAAAGTTGGATGATGGTCACTAGGTAATGGCAATTTAAAGGAATGTTGGAATTATCGATTGCGAAAACCAGACTTTATGCGCATTACCTGCAAATGATATTCGTGTGATGTCAATAAACTTTCACAACCAATTTCCTGGCTTTCCAAAGCAAATGCGGTCTTCTGATCTGAGCAGAATGTTCAAAACAGACAAATGTGAGAAAGTTTTCAAAAATTTCTCAATGAATCTATGAAAAATCTGTAATGAATCATATCAGAAACAGAAGAAAATTCTATTGTCGCACACATGAATCGAACGGTTGATAGATGAAGTATTGTACCTTTGAATCCTGTGACGTGATGGTAGAGTGCCATGAACAGATACCTAGATGATAACTGTCTTGAATAATCCCAAAATTTTTCACGTCGTCAGCGAACACAAACTTTGCAATCATCTTCAGACGTGTTAATGTCATTAGTATACAGGGTGGCCATAGAGTTGCGTACCAAGATTTTAATTAATCTTGCAGATCGCTCTAAATGACTTTTAAAGGAGAAAAATGCATAATTGTAACCAATAAAATTAAGAAAATTATATCCTGCTTCTAGGTATTCACAAATGTTCAAAATGCTCGATGGTGAAAGTTATGGAACACTCGATTCAGGAAATCTGAATCACCGACAATTTCCTGACAAGCATCACGAATTCGAGTTCGCAAAGGATCCAAGTCATTCATGCGCACGGAATATAAGAAGTGTTAAGCGTATCCCCCAAAAAAGTAATCCATAGGATTCAGGTCGGGGAATCGAGCAGGCCATTCGACTGTTCCCCTTCGATCAATCCAATGAACGAAGTTTTTAATCCAGCCAGCCGCACACTATCAAGGCATAGTGCGGAGGCGTTCATATCCTGCATGAACCACTCAGGTCGTCCTTCTCCAATTGAGTCTAAGTGAGGGATAAGTTCTCCTTGCAACATTGTGAGGTACTTGTTGCCGTCGAGCGTGGAGTCAAAAAGAATGGCCATAAAACATGGTCTTTCCACAGACCACACCAGACCATTAGTTTCGCACCACTGTTCTTTTGTGGGTTGCATCCAGTGGGGATTCTCCCGCGCATCATATCGGCAATTTTCTTTATTCACCTCACCATTGAGATAAAAGTTGGCTTCATCACTAAAGAGCACTTTCCGATGCACCATGTCAGGATCTTCATCCCATGAATTTTTAAACCATGTCGACATTTCCATATATCGGTCAGGATCGTCTTCGTACCATTTTTGGAGAATCTGAAGTTTTTATGAATGAAAAAGTTATTCTTTGAGTATCTTCTGCATCGTGAGCGTGTAACGTTGATTTCGCGAGATGATCTACGCACGGATTTTTTTTTGGACTTTGCTCAATTTTATCGAGAATGGGCGTCCGTGTCGCATCAGATACTCTTGGACGTCCACTTAGCTCTTTGTCGTGAACGCCAGTTTCGTTGAACTTCGCAAGTAAACGACCCACTGCCGTGTGACTAACATTCATTCCTTCATGCTTTGAATTGAACGTTTCAGCAACAGACCAGTTTGTGGGGAAAGGCCTTGGTCATACGTAGCTGGTTTGTGGAGTGGCGTCCTCAAGCCATCGAAATAGCTACACAAGTATGGGCCATTAGCCGACTGTTACCTCCACGTGGTCCCCCCGGGTAACGCTAACAACACCGGCTCACTGGCGAGTTAAGGGCACCAGTCTAAAATAACCCTTGCCAAGGGCAGATGGAGCTCGTTAGCTTGGCAGGCAGTCCATCTAGGAGGAGGAAAACTCTGATTTAAAACCAAACAATTCTCCGCCATTGCCTGGTCCCAAGTCCAGGACAAGAAAGGAGGAGGGTTTGCGCCAGGAAGGGCATCCGGCAGTAAAAACCCCAGCCAAAGCAAATATGAAAATGTCCTCTAACATTGAATCGATAAGGGCTAGGGCGTCCCCCGCAAGCGACGCGCGCTGTCATCGCCCAGACAGTGTGGCAAGTGAGCAAAGGCTACCGCAGAACAGACAACGACTGCGGCTAAAGAAGCAAGTTGTCAAAAACAAAAACAAAGAACGCGATACACCATGCATGTGGCGTTTTGGGACATGGAATGTCGGATCTATGACGGGTAGGAGTATGGAAATAGCTGATGTGCTTGAAAGGCGAAAAGTGGATTTTGCGTGCATTAAAGAAACAAAGTGGACCGGTAATAAAGTGAGAGAAATTGGCCACGGATTTAAGCTTTTCTACTCAGGTGGAACAGCAAAGAAGAATGGAGTTGGAATAGCAGTAAAACAAGATCACTGGTCGAAGATACTAGAAGTCAACCGGGTGAATGATCGGCTCATGTGGATGAAGATATACAACCCTGGCAACATGAAGACCTATGCTTTAATAAGTGCCTATGCTCCCCAAACAGGTTGCCAAGATGTTGAGAAGGAGGAGTTTATGAGCCTGCTAGAAGACACAATTTCGGGATTCGAAGTATCATGTAAAGTTGTCATTGGTGATGATATGAACTGTCATGTTGGGGCGCAGAGGAACAACTGCGAGGCCCAAGGGGGTCACGGATTTGGCAGTAGAAACGCAGAGGGAGATAGGCTAATGCAGTTAGCCCAGGCAAACAACCTCAGAATAGCTAACACCTGGTTTGTGAAGAACGATGCACAGAAAGTGACTTATGAAAGCGGTGGCAACAAGACGGTCATAGACTTCTTTCTAATATCATCGGACGAACTAAGAGCAATTCAAAACTGCAAAGTGATCCCAAATGAGTGTGCTGCCCCACTGCATAAGCTTTTGGTTATGGACCATCGGTCAGCAGCACTGGCGAAACCAAAGCAAAAAGAAGCAGAGATGAAGATCAAGTGGTGGAAATTAGCAGACGAGGAGACAGCAGAAAGCTTCAGGCGCCTCACGTTGAGGAGTATAGAGGATGCAGTTAATTGGGAGGAGGTGACAAATATCCTGAGGAGTAGTGGGCAGGAGATCTGTGGAGTGACACGCGGTGGAACCTTTCGTAACTTAGAGTCCTGGTGGTGGACGGACGAGGTCCAAGGTGCCTTGAAAGCCAAGAAGGTTAGCTTCAAAAAATGGAAAACCTCCAACCTTGATGTTGATAGAGAAAGTTACAAACTGGCCAAGAAGCACGCCAAAAAGACGGTAGCCAAAGCAAGGAGAGAGGCATGGAAAGGAATGTATGAGAAATTGGAGTCGAAAGAGGGAGAAAAGCTGATTTTCAAGATAGCGAAGTCCAGAAGCCAGAAATGCAAAGATAACATCGAAGGTTTCTTTATGAGAGACTCTGAAGGTACAATTCAGACGACCAGCGATAGTAACAAAGCGATATGGAGGGATTATTTCTGTGAATTGCTGAATGAAGAAAGACCACATAATGAAATTACCACAGAACTGGCATTGAATGGTCCGATCGCTGAAATTACCCAGAATGAAGTCCAGAAAGAATTGAGCAAAATGAAAGGCAAGCGCAGTTGCGGACCCGACGACATACCCATAGAAGCTATTAAAGTGCTAGAAGAGAAAGGAGTACACTTGTGCCTGCATCATTTCAACGAGATCATCCAAGGCCATCAACAATTGCCGGCGGTGTGGAGAGAGAGCATTTTAACACCAATATATAAAAACAAAGGTGATCACAGAGTTTACAGCAATTATCGAGGCATCAAACTGCTCTGCCACAGCTTCAAACTCCTAGAGCGAATAATTAATAAGAGGTTGAGAGTGTACACAAATGTACGAAACAACCAGTTTGGATTCCGACCTGGATATAGCACCACAGATCCCTTGTTTGTAATGCGTACGGTTATGGAGAACCTGAGAGAGGGAAACGAGCCTTTCAGGGCAGTTTTCGTGGATTTAGAAAAAGCGTACGACTCTGTTCCTCGAGTATTGTTGTTCAACTGTTTAAGAAGGAAAGGAGTACCGGAGGTGTATGTAACTCTGATTCGGGAAATGTATCGAGAAACCCTAACAATTGTGAAAACCAAGCATGGTTGCACTCCACCTTTTAAGGTCACTGTTGAGCTGCACCAGGGATCGGCGTTGAGTCCATATCTCTTCTTACTGGTCTTGGATGTGATAACTGGGCATCTGGAGAGCAGTCCCCCAAAAGAAATGCTCTACGCTGACGATGTGGTGATTTGTGGAGATTCTAAAACAATGGTAGAAAGCAGGCTGGAGTTATGGCGCAATGCCCTGAAAAGTAATGGTCTCAGAATTATCAGAAGTAAGAGTGAATACCTCTCCACCGCTGCGAACGATGAAGAAATCCAAATGGATGGAACCTCGCTCCCATCAGTTAAGAAGTTCAAGTATCTTGGTTCACTGTTAGACGTAACATCATCTTGCGAGCAGGACATCAAAAACCGCATACAAACAGGATGGAAAAGTTGTAGACAAGTGACAGGAGTTATCTACGACAAAGGAGTTCCTCTCAAGCTAAAATCAAAGATCTACCAGGCTATGATACGACCGGCAATGACCTATGGAGGAGAGTGTTGGGCACCAAGGAAGAAGGATACGCAAAGGCTGATGGTGACGGAAATGAAGATGCTCAGGCGATGTCAAGGTTTAACCCTCCGGGACCGAGTTAAGAATGAAGAGATTCGACGCAAGATGAGGATCGCATCCATCGATAGATTCATGAAGTACAAGCGGCTTGCATGGTACGGACACGTCAGAAGAAGACCGAAATATAATACCCAAATAGCACTGCACCAACCGATATCTGGAAGACGAAGAAGAGGTCGTCCACCCCTATCATGGAAAAGGGTCATAGAAAAAGATCTGAAGAGAAAAGGCATAACCCATAATCTGGCCCTCGATCGAGTAAAATGGAAGAGGACGATACGGCCCACCCTGGAGGAATTTCGGATTGGTGGCCGGTAAAGGTGAGCAAAGGTGAGCAGCAACAGACCAGTTTGTCGCACCCTCTCGCCCATAAAGTAAGATAATTTCAACTCTGTGTTCAATTGACAAGGACATGCTCGCTGGTTGTGATTAATAAGCCAATGTAGCTTCCATTTATCTTGACTCCATCGCTTTTTTCAGAGTAATACTCATTTTGGCAGTCGCGCGATCATCTGCACCAAATAATGTTCATTCATGAAGTTAAGAGAACGAAGTATACTCCACATGCGCACGAAGAAACTAGGAATTTCTATAATAGTATGATTGAAGCTTAAAGTTTGGACGTAGGTTAGATAAACTTTGGTGCGCGACTTTATGGCCACCTTCAGAAATAGTCAGGCTATGATAACAAAATCCTGTGGAATATCGACGTTCCTTAGAATAAAATTTGAAACTTTATTGACAAGTAATGGAAATTCAAATCGTTTGAGTTTCGCAGGCAGAACTATATTGCAGGCAGAATATTGAACTATGTATAGATGAAATGGAATTGCTATGGTATACGTGAAGCTCTACAGGCTGTTAAGATTGTACGAAAATTAATTTAATTTGCAATTCATCCTACACACTTGACTTCATTTACAATACTTTGTTTGATTATTGACAAAACACAGATTTTCACATCATCAATTATATATAATTTGCTGATATAGTTCGCCTCTAATGCTTCGGGCCGGTTGATCCACTCGCTGCCTAGCTTCAGTGGAATCAAAAGACATTATGAATCTTTCTGGAGAGAGATGTGATTCTGAAGATCAGAAGCAGCATTCATTTTTTGTCTGTCGGCATTCAGTTTTGCATTCGTTTTTTGAAGTGATTTTATCAAGGAAGATTCTTTAATGCTAATCTTTAAGCAAAACATTTTCATATCAAAGAAATCAGCTTTCTTTCGAGATGTTATCTTATCTAAAAAATTGATAGAGATTTTGCAATTGCAAAGCTTCTTGCTAGGAGATATAGCACGATTTAAGAATTTGTCCATTCTTTACTTCGGAACTTCTATAGAGGGAGGAATTTCAGATTTAATGAACATTTCTTTACCGCAAACAATTAAAGTCTCATAAAACATTGCGTGTACTAGAAAAGAACTGACTGAATTTCTTTACGTGCGTCATCAATTTTCCTTTTCTTCCTGATTCCATTCGTCTTTTAATAAAAGATTTGAAATGTTATTCATTTATTCATTCATCGTCCGATATCAGAAACGTAATCCGGACATGAAAACAGCGATAAAGGAAATCTAACCGCCACGCAGTATTACGCTAGGTGCATCAGAAAACAAGACACTAATCGCTGAGATGAGTTTTCGGACAGTCGATCTTCATGTATTCAGAGACATTCAAACTTCAAGTTATTCTTCGGATACATTCACAATGATACAAGCGATGCCGCAAGACGAATTCTGACTGTATCCTCCGTTTGACAGATATGTACCAAAGTTTCTTATGGCAATGCAGATGATAGTAGATCACTTGCTGATTAAAATGCAATAGTTAATTATTTCCGCGGACACACGACAGTTTAGCGGCACTGAATGCAACTCATTACTTGTAGGCTACAAGTAATGAGTTGCATTCAGTGCCGCTAAACTGTCGTGTGTCCAAGGAAATAATAAGTTGCAGCCCGCTACTACCAGCAGCTGCTCAGCTAGATTGTCAGGCTAAAAATATCACAAGGAATGAAAATCTGTCACTTATTGAGTTGGGGTCCACTGTTTGTAGAAAGTGGTAAAAGTTTAGAAAAACTGACTGCATTACTTATAAAGCTCTTATGAGTAGTGTCAAGCCCTCAAAGACCTGAGTGTTGTCACGTCCTCTGAGACCTCTGAGAGGGTCCAGTGGGCACCTTCAAAAAATGTTAGCTGACTTGATCAAATCGATGTCAAAACATTGGGAAAGTTGATCTTCAGGAAACCAATGAATGATGTTTGTGTGCAGCTGATCGACATATCCGAACTTTTGAGTGTCGCTCAGCCTTCTTAGTAAATTTATACGAAAATATGGCGCCTTTTGACATTTGATCAGTTGCATTAGGGGGAAATTTTGCAATGATTACTGTTACAATGAAACCTCAGACATTTCATTTTATTGAAATTGACAATTTCGGCATCGCAGAAACCCCACAATTGGTCTCTATTTCAATTTCATCTCCCCAATCAGAAATAGGCCTACTAGGTCCATGAATGTTAAGCTTTCGGACTCACAAAACAGCTGTGGATATCTCAAACTCATCAATTGCTGCTGTGAAAACGTTGTCACAGGTGTCCTGTAGGTCAAGCAATTACGTACGATGAACAATCACATGCAGAATAAACTTCAAAAGTGACTGGGTGTGATCGGTTGATAAGTCTTCAGTAGACAAAGCTAAATGGAGAAAGCCTATGGGGCCTAGATGCATTGATGCATTAAAGGATGAATGAAAATGTCAGATATAACTTCATATGCACTTTTTCAGTGGTTTTTGAGCTTGTCTATGGTGATTGATATGGTTTATGAGCTTTGTCAGTGACTTATGAGGTTTTCTGTGGTGATTGACATGGTTTATGAGCTTTGTCAGTGACTTATGAGGTTTTCTGTGATGATTGACATGGTTTATGAGCTTTGTCAGTGACTTGTGAGGTTTTCTATGGTGATTGACATGGTTTATGAGCTTTGTCAGTGACTTATGAGGTTTTCTATGGTGATTGACATGGTTTATGAGCTTTGTCAGTGACTTATGAGGTTTTCTATGGTGATTGATATGGTTTATGAGCTTGTCCATGTTCAGCTTGGTGACGAGCTATTTGTTTGTGAGCTTTATTTGTTATTTTTAAGAAATTGACAAGAATACCATAAAGTGCCTGTAAAGAAAGGTGAAAATTTTGAAGCTCCAATGGGCCAAAATGATAGAATTTGAATTAGTTTTCAGAAATAAATAGAAGATGTAATTTACAAAAAATTAGTAAGTGATTGGAGAAGGCAGACGTCTAACACTCAACGTCGTAAAATCAGTAGACCCTCTAGTTGTGGTGTTTAGCAAAACAGACGCTCCATCAAGACGTAGAATAAAGATTTATGGCGTAGGCCTAAGAGCGGCTGAATCTCTCGTCTGCTTGGGAAGGTTGTTGACTCAAGCTGGACAATGCATGTGATGTAGAAGTGCAGAGACGTGTAGCTCTTGAAAAAGTTATGTCTGGTTCCTGTCATAAAAGGCATACTGATGGTGCTACTTTCTTTTCCACTTTGATGTACGCCGGTGACACATGGATGCAGCAACTGGCAAAAGAATGCAGGCTCGCTGCATCGGAAATATAGTTCATCCGAAAGATGTTGAAGAACTTGTGGATTCAACTCATGAGCAGTGAACAGTGTTCCTCCAAGTGGCGAGCACCTGAAGCCAGTTGCTAATTATCATCAAAAGATTCTTCGGGCATGTCATGAGCAAAGGTGCAACAGAAATCTCTGTGACAGCAGTAACAGTGGACAGCAAACGAATTCGAGGTAGTCAAAGATTAAAATTTGTGAAAGCAATCTCGGAATAGTGCAATCTATCATCCACTGAAATCTTCAAACCAAGGAAAATCGAGAGAAACAGAGAAAGATGCCAATGAGTCTGAAGATGCTTTCTTCCTGCTTATTCACAAACCATTCTATTATAAAAGAATGGTTTGTGAATAAGCAGCAAGAAAGTATATACACTCCGGCAGCCAGAATGATCTTCTGCAGGGAACGAGGCCCGAAACGAGAGTTTCACAGAATGATGTAAATCCTATGCTTATTACAAATCTGCACGTCTGCCGAGCTCTAGTTTGCTCCTCATCTTGTCAGATAAAAGAAAAACACTTGTTAATTTAATGAGACACAATTTGCAGTTTTTGACAAAATGTAATTTTCCATGCTTCTCCTATCAACTTCAGGTCATTTCTTATCATGTCCATGAACACTCATCTATGAAGCTTAACACGTTCAGATTTTGCAAGCCTCCTACTTTCGGCAAGCACCATCATGCTTGCCTGGCCCACTTATCCGAATTGAACCACATTCTCGCATACATCGCCGATCAGAGGCATGATAATAACACATACACATGATAGGAAATGACCTGAAGACATTTCATGTCAAAAATTATGACTCTGTGCTTAGTACTTTTCATTTGATCAGCGAAAACATAGAAAATTTCATTTTAGCTAAAAAATGGTATTTGCGTCCTATTGAATCTTCACGTGTTTTTCTTTGATCCTGTCTGAAAAAGAGAACAACTAGCTAGAACTCGACAGACGTACAGATTCGTAGTCGGCATAGGATGTACATCATTCTGTGAAACTCTCATTTCGTTCGGGCCTCGTTCTCTGCAGAAACTCGTTCTGGCTGCCGGACAAATATCAAAAGACATTTGAGTTACATTCGGATTCATTCGTGAAGTCGAAATTAGAATAATCGCATGATGTCGGGATCCTGGCTGAGTTTGGGCTAACGTTCACGGTTTCTGCGCATCTCTTAATTTTATGAAACGATTTACTTCGACATACATGCTTCATTCATCTCGCAAAATGGAAAAAAATCAGTTTCAAATTTGTTGAAACCTTGAGCAAATGATATTTGATTGTTTTATGTTTCATGGCTTTCTCTAACTTCATAACGTTTGGCTTCTCAATCCTATATGTTTCATTCTTTACTGACAATTCCAACAATGCAAATCCGCTGAATAAAAACAGTTGCTCACGTATGGATTCCTGGCGATACTTTGCAACAACTATGTCCACATTATCGTCTTCTCCTTCTCCGATTTCATGTTTGATGGACACTTGATCGGGTCTGTAAAATAAATTGACGTACATCAAAATCTGAATGTTAATGAAAACGTTTCCCTCTCAAATCTCATACAATGCATGTGTATAATTATACATAGAAGATGTGTAGACATGCTCAGAGTTTTTATTGTGGAGAATAAAGAGAGAGATTATACAGAGCTAATCATGAAAAAGCGCACCACCTAAATTATGTCGAAATTGAATCGACTATCATACATTCCAATCGTGTCGCAACACAGAATTAGATTCATCTGCGCGCGCCTCGGTTTCCTAGAAAGGAAGGGTTATATGTAACCTAAATATCGAAATGGCACATCACAGTGTTAGACAACTTGCTCCTTCTCGAATGGATAATTCGTGTGTCGCTTACTATTGGAAAAGGCAAACAATAAGCTGTCATCAGAGGACATCAGAGTCAGTGAGAGATGCGTGCGTGCTGTGATATCACTTCGCACACACCAAAACAAACATCGATGCTTGGCTAGCATTCGATTCAGTAGATGCACTATGCAGTGAGAAATGCCGAGGAGATGATGTGAAAACGTCAAGTGAACTAATTTTCGTACGCCTGCTACTTTTTTTAATAATGATCGGAAGGGCCAACATTATGGAGAAAACTTGTGCGCAATGATCTGAATTCTTCGAATCTGAAGGAACTGTGGCAATCGAAGCACTTTGCTGGAACTCACATTAATCTGCAAGCGACGCACGACTTTTTTGCTATCTCAGTAAAGTATTAGGAATTCCTTTTTGCCCACTTAATAGATTCCTCGATGTGCCGGCGGTTTCGTATTAATCACACTTCTAGCAAACCGAAGCAGATAAACAAAATATTTAATTCTGTGTGTCGCAATCAGAGCACAATACATCGGTCATGATCATGCATCTTCAGCTCTCAGATATGTTATTCTAAACATACTATCGTTATTGTGGCAGTGGTCAAAATGTGAAGATTGTTACCTTACAAATCGAAGTTTTTAATAAAAGAACATGTGATAATGAATCGATTATGAGGAGAGCGAGGATTTCCTCAGCTTCAATTTTGATACCAATTGCTTAATTCATTGCTTATTGAAATCGATGGACTAAGAAGGAGCAGTGCGTCGTAAAATACCACAATGCCATGACTCTATTGGTTGAAAATGTCATTTTCTCACTTTCTCATCAAGAACATTATTATTTGGAATATTCAGAATATTTGCGACGTAGGAAGTAAGAATATGATTGCTTAATCCAAATTAGCTCAATAACTCTTTTTCAAACCTCTTCATTTTTCTCATTACCACAAAACATTCTCTGTTGGTGCCAATTTGTGGATAGCTTTGAAAAATGGAAAATTCATAAGATTCTTTTAATTTTGCCGGCGCTTCGTCCGTTCTTGAGAGACAATACAACGGAACTGGAGAGTGACAAGAATTTTTATTTTTTTCTCATGTTCTTTTCCTTCTGCATCTCTTCTGTCTTCATTTAAGCACTTTCCATAATTTTCACTGTCTACGTAGTGATTGTACAGATAGCGTGTTGGATCTCTATGATGGGTGTCACATGATATCGTTGTAACATTGTCAGATAAATTTTGTCATGAGATGTATTTGCAATCTTGTCACTCTCCAGTTCCACTGTATTGTCTGTCAAGAACGGACGAAGCGCCGGCAAAAATAAAAGAATTTTATGAATTTTCCATTTTTCAAAGTTATTACCACAAAAGTCTATTTGACGAATGCACGAATATGAATTGTCAACATCCGCAGTCTCTGCGATGAGAGAGCAACGAAGCGCCCGTGAATTAATTTTACCAATTAGTGAGAACCTGTATACACTTGTTTCGTGATTTTGCTATGTAGACATGCAGCATATTTGTCACATGTTCAGGCTGCGAGTTTTCTATAACTTTAATGGTTTTGTTAATTGAAAGTAGATTGGACTTTTAGATTGGCATGCGATATATTGCGTTTCTGAACATACTATCAGCTTAGCTAGTTTGACGATCGGTTTTGCTTTAGCAACTGGGTTGATTGATTGATTGGGTCAACAAGTTGTATGAATTACAAATTTAAATGTCTAACAGAGTTTTAGAGGATGCATTATTTAATTCATAGAGTTTTTTTCGAGTTAGCTGCAGGTCCACGTGTAGCCATTGGAATTGGCAAAAATATCTTTTTGAATATTGGTTTTGCCTTAATAAGTAAGAGCAAACATATAAATATTGACAGCTAGGCAGAATATAATAATTATTTCAATAAGGTTAATAACTTTATCCTGATGCCCAGATGGCTCCATTCTTTGCGTCGTGTCCTGGAAAAGTTGGATATTTTTAATCAAAGCACGCTATCTTTACTCATCAATATGTCAATAAAATTATACAGCAGGCCCACATCGAATTGAACTAAGCAAAGTTAGTATTTATGGGCTATCTCCCCCCACGTTTTCAAATTTCTCTAAAATCCTTAGAGATAAACCAGTCGTCATACAACTTTAGGTGCACGTAAGTGAGGATATTTTCTACTTACATGCCAAAATATGTGCAAATCGGACAGTTAATATTTGAATTAGAGGCGATAACTTGACGTGCAACGATGTTTGCAGCTTGATCTGACTTCCCCTGACCTCATCGTCTGACCAGAAAGCACTTGAGGTCAGAAGAAGTCATTTCCCGACAACTCGTGAAGTGATAATGACCAGGCCACATTCCTTACACAAATACATGCATGTTTGCCTTAAAAAATTGTGTGCTATGACAGTGGTACTGGGAAGATTTCAAATTGGATGAGACGAACAGTGAGAGAGAATAAAACACGCACACGCACACGCACACAATAATGTGTCGAACAGATGAAGTTAAATCAAGATGTTGACATCGCTACACTTCATATTGTCTCTCATGCAAAAAATGCTTGTCTGAACTGCATAAAGTTTTGTATGTGGATAGAAAATATGTCTAAGTGCGTCTGCCTGAAGTTTGATGACGTTTGATTCATTTTTGAAGATTTTAGACAAATTTGAAAACCTGAGGGAAAGATAACCCATAAGTACCGCAAAGTTTTCCCGACCATTAGGCCTATCTGATTATGGTAATTATAATATCAATGAGACTCAGAATGATAGGACTCCGCGTCCATGTCAACCATTGATGATTCTGAAGAAAAAAATGGAACCGCAAAACTCAGCTTAGATGCAGAATAGCAGCAGATTTCCATAAACATTATTTTTTTAATGCTTTAAAATATCTCTATGAAGACAATTATTTGATCATTACCAAACTGGCCATAAATACAAAGCTCATAAATAATCTTCTTTCAGTAATGATCATGACAAAGAAATTCTATAAGATATTGCCCAGTAGAAATGGATATGAAAAATTTTTTGGTGAAAGTGAGCGCCAAAGATTTCTCATTGATTATTCATGATGAATTTATCGTCTTCATAAACAGTGGGTTCGACGGTTTACCTTATGACAGTTACTTCCCGTTTGGATAGCATAATTTGATGCGCATGGAATTGTTGATGTCGACGAAAGATCTTTGTGCACGTTGCTAAGGTCAGTCTGAATTCGATACACTCTGCCGAATTAATCATTTAGACTTGACTAAGATTCAAAAGCAGTCGATAATCACGCTTTTCACCAGGATAAATGATATCAGAACAACTTGAAACGCAAATTAAAAACGTACATATTTGATGCTTCATTCCACATGAATGCACATTGGGAAGGAATTTTCGTTTGATAAATTGGAAATGTGATACATGTTTTCCTAACGCAGATGCAATCTGTGATTATCTCTGTGACTGAAGCAACAGCTTACGTGAAGGACAAATAGAGGCAAGTTTGAACTGAATACACCGACCATTCGGAAATTTGGAAATCCACTCTGATGAAGGAACGATTATTGAACATTTCCATATACTCGCACATGTAGAAACGCTTATCTGTCTATGAAATTGTAGATTTTGAAACATTTTGTCCCAACACTAATACGACAGTCCTATTACGGACATGAATTCAAAAAATATCTCAGGCAGGCAAAATAATCGCCGATCTGATATTGGGAAACAAAGGAAGCAATATTGCACTAGCTGACATGCCACGCTCAATTACGCGTAAACTACGCGTAGAATTTACACATGACCCCAAACATCCGTGGCTATGCGTGACATTGCTGCAACATCTGTCGGCAGTCCTGTTATAAAGTCTTTGCGTCTCATGTGTCTGCATGTATCAGAGGCTAAACAATGTGATAGGACCTCAATTTCATGCTCAGGGAAGACAGGACATGCTTAGTGGTTCATCTTAGTGGTTCAAGCGGCAGCGCAGACAACCGTGGACGACGCGCAAACTATAAACGCTCGCACGCGCGTATTCATCAACATTTCCCATGTTTTAACAGCATCAGATCAAGTGATTTCTGACTCTTAGTGCAGCGCGCAAGTACGCGAGTAGAAGAATAGAATGTCTATAACCACGGATGTTTGGGGTGCTCCGTAATTACGCGTGAATTACGCGTGGTATGTTACCTAGTGTGGCATTTCTCACTGTTTTTTGGTTATAGGGTGACTTGAAACCCAAGCCTTTTCCGATTCTCGGAGAAGTTAATTCATTGAATATCAAAAGAGAATGACAACGATTAAGTCAATAAAGGACACCAACACCCTTGACTACACGACCGCACTCGCCAGACCCAGGAATCGAACAAGCTCGGAGACAAGCTCGCACCTTCTTCACTAGGCCACGCTGACGGTAATATGGTAATGCCTAAAAAGGTGGGATCTCGTCTCCACCGCGAACTTCTGTTCGATTCCTGAGTCAGGCGAGTGCGGTCGGAGAATCAAGTGTGTTGCTGTTTTTTATTGACTTACATGTAATAGTTGTCATTCTCTTCAGATATTCAATGTACTGCGACATACCTTTGTTGTCAACTTTATATTCCGGCAGTCAGAGCGAGTTTCTGTAGGTAACGAGGCCGAAAATGAGACTTTCACAGAGTGATGTACCCTACTACGAATCGGCACGTCTGCCGAGTTCTAGTGAGTTCTTCTTCTTGTCAGACAGGATCAAAGAAAAGCACATGTAAATCCAATGGGACGCAGATTGCAGTTTTTTACTAAAATGAAATGTTGTATATTTTCTCTGATTAAACGAAAAGTATTTAGCCTAGAGTCATGCATTTTGGCATGGAATGTCTTCAGGTCATTTCCTATGATGTGCATGTGCTTTTATCATGTACCTGATCGACAATGTATGTGAGAATGTGGTTGAGTGTGGATAAAGTGTCTTAAAATGTTTGTGTTTACCGACATTGAGATACTCGCCAAATCTAAATGTGTTTAGCTTTATAGACAGGAGTGCATGAACATGAAAGGAAATGACTTGAAGACATTCCATGTCAAAAATTATGACTCTGGGCTTAGTACTTTTTATTTGATCAGAGAAAACATAGAAAATTTCATTTTAACCAAAAACTGCAATCTGCGTCCCATTAGATTTACATGTGTTTTTCCTTGATCCTGTCTGACAAAAAGAGGAACTAACTAGAACTCGGCTGACGTGACGATTCGTAGTAGGCATAGGGTGTACATCATTCTGTGAAAGTCTCACTTTCGGCCTCGTTCCCTGCAGAAACTCGCTCTGGCTGCCGGACTATTTGGGGCACTGCTAGAAATCGTGACTTCTGATGATTCGCCAAGATCTGTATCGACGAGCAGGGCAAGAGTGGAAACCCTCTGTGTTGATGGTATGTAGCCATTCGCTTAGGCACCGATGTAAGTCAATGTTGCTCAATCTAAAGTAAAAACTAATAACCGATGCATGCAGCAGTTGAGGATTATTGCCTTCAAATTTCATTCGCAAGTCTTCTCTACAAGATATTTCATATGTTTAAAGAGAAATTATGAAAATCGTGAAGGAGGCGATGCATTGTCAGTCACCGAAATGTGCGGTACTTTGTCAGTCACTGGAAGCCACCTTTCATTAACAGTATTGTATTGGGAAAGCCTGCTGACGGCGTAATATTGTTGTCAATGTACAGATCTATTCTGGTTCGTCAATATTGCATTGTTGGATTTGGATTTTCATGGAATGGCGGCCGCCTCAACCACCAAGAGTTCAATTAGTAAAGTTCAATGTAAGTTTCTTGAACCATGTAGTGATGGTATGCTGAATCAAGAAATCAAGACAGATGTTTGTTGCCATTTGTATCCGAAGTGAGAGAGATTTGCACTGTACCCATTACTTTCCTTAATTTGCTACAACACGTCATTCAGAAAGCTAAATTGATGAAGCAAACAATATGGAATTTCATTTTCCTTAAGAAGTCTACTCAGATTCCTCAGAAAAGAACTTAATCTTGAGTTCCTGAAAAGATGAACTGTAAATACATGCAAGAGTGGATGTTTCATTTAATCGCTGAATTGCACTAAGGAATGTTATGAATTTAAATATTACTTGGTAATAGGCTTCGAACAAATACATATATTCCAATGTCAAATACACATAGTATTTTTTTTTGATAGAATTTCAAAATACAGACACGAATGCTCGTACAGATATATTTCTATATAAATTGAAAAGAACTAATACAGATATTCAATAGCATTGAGATACATCTAAAATATAAAATATGCTTAATGCAAGGTATTTCATCAAAGACGTTTGCGATCTACCATTCTTTACCTATGAATAACAGTAGCACACACTAAAGCTTTTCACAAGTGAGAATATGAAAAATATGTATATAAAGACTTGTGGATGTGATTTGCGGATACCATTAGAAGATATTTTGCATGCATTGGCAGTTTCAGACTGACAGTACGGATGATTGCAATTTATTCGCTGACTAATCTTATTTCCAAAGTTATTGATTTCGTTTGTATGATAAAACTATGAATTTTCTGTCTCTCTTTTCTGACACGCAAAAAAACTGATCTCTCTATGATATTGTATTTGTCCAAGAATAGGAGGAGTACTGACTTCACCGCCTCCTCCTCCTACACCCTGATACTTTCTATTTTTATGAAAATATGCTCCTATTACCAATATTTGATTTTCAAAGATGAATTCAGGACACAGAAGCTAGGGTACTGACTTAAGGTATAAGGGGCTACGCAACCTTGCCGTACTAATTGCAGAATAAACAATGTGACTAACAAGCATAAATAAAGTTTACGCTACCTTGACAACAAAAATTATGAGTTTCCTCAAATTGTTTGCATAGCGCAAATATTGCAAGAATTTCAGGAAGTTGTGAAATCCGGCTCGACCTAAGTGGTTGAACTGAAGCGATAGGACCACACCTGCACCACTGTTGCCTTCCTCGAAGCTATGTAGTGATTAGAAAAGATATTAAATGATTTAGACAATACATTCTCCAAATAAGAAAGTTAAATATAAAAATCAAGCTTTCGGACTCTGCGTCAGCTCTCAGGAGCTTTCGCAAAGACAGTGGCTAGAAGAAACCCTTATACTTCATTATCATCTATATATCTTTCTGATTATAAGAAATCTTGAGCTCATCTGAAATCAAGAGAATGTCTAGCCTATGTGTCCGCAATGATGTTTTGTAATAGATGACTTGAGTGATAATAATAAGAATATAACGAGTGACAACAGGAACAGCTTCTCGGTCTCATTTTAAGACAATAACTCATTTAAGTATTTCAAGGATGTGTTTACAAAGCAATATCATCGTGTGTCAATAAAACACAGTGAGAAGTGTATGGCACAGGAGAAAACTGAAGAATCAATTTTCTGAATGAAAATGTTAATATTTTTATTATTTATTCGAAGTTTTAGACGCACAGATGAACGTAAGCATTCACGCGAAGCTTGACTTGAATGAGTGTCAACTACCTGTAGATGAGCGACATAATATCTTATCTTCATTTTAATGCTAGCAAAACTGCATGATGTTGTTAAAAAGTGCATTTGCGAAGTAGAAGGAGACAAAAACTTGAAGAGACTATCTTGAATGACGTCGGAAGAATCAAGACGACATTGTAAAAGCGCATCCATTAATATGTTGCCGTGAACACAACCGATAAAGTCATGGGTTAATCTAGATTCCGTCGCGACAGTGAGTGATTCTGATGAAGAAAATAGCAGGACTTCTAAGCATCAATTCTCGTACTGAAGCATGGATTAAACTTTAATCGCATTTAAATGCCTTGACTTGACCGCGATGAATGAAATTAAACATTTAAATTGACATGTAATAAATGCGCGCTTTAGTCCTGCTCCATATGCAGTCAAAAGGGAGTTCGTTAAACATTTTTGAAGATTGGGATAGCTAGTACAAATTTCCAGATTCCTTGGGACCTATAGAATCTGAAAAACAATGTGTGAAGTTTTTCCAGCCTCTCTTGATTTTGATGTATTTGTATTTATTCAAAATGATGACAACAGCTGGATGCCAATTACAGTCATCAGATGCGAATGATATACCGATTACAACATTAACAGAACCAAAATGAGACAATAGAAAACCAGACACAGGTACACGTATAAAATATACACGTACCTGAAACATATTACAGTATGAATAAATATACTTGATAAAATACATAGTAGCAAAGTACATAGCATTCTTCAAATACTAATGAAATGCAACAGATTACCAGAATAAAGGTGAGACATTAAAAACCAGATATACTGTAAATGCACTACCTAAAATACATGACAATAAAAAAAAGATACTTTATAAAAAGAACCAAGATAATTATGTGAAAAGTTTTATCAGAAAACTTTTTACTGTAGAAAGAGATGCACTGAAAACGTCAATTTAAGAGTAAGCGACTTTTTCTTTTTGAAGTAAAAATACCAGTATTCCTGGTATTACGACCAGGCACTTTAAGAGAAACAGCTGATGTCAAATAATTGCAACTGATTGCACTATTGACAATCTTGTGAAATAGCAAAATGTCTGAAATCTCCCTGCGCTCCGCGAGCGTAGTTAAGCGGAAATTATGGCATAATGCAGCGTAGTTATCACTTTTGTACATGATGCGAGTGTGAAACATAGGAACTTGACGAAAGCTTTTTGAATACGCTCAATCTTATTCACAGCACATTTTGCATTTGGAGATCATACTTGTGACCAGTAGTCCAGGTTGGACCGAACATACGAATTATACAAAACTTTCAAAACACATATATCTTTGAAAGAATGAGTAACACGCTTAATAAAGCCATGATTCGAAACGACTTAGCAACAATGAAAGAAATGTGGCGGTTGAAGCATAAATTGCTGGTAAAATAAACCCCGAGATCCCTGATTTCATCAACTTTTTTAATAAAATTGCCATCAAAGTGATAGTCATAAGAAATGTCAAATGTACGTTTTAATTTATGCCAGCACTTTGTAAGTTCTCGGACTTGGACGAGCAGCGATTCAATGAGCAGCTTCCATGCACTGACAACTGACCCTTTCTATAATGGCCATAGGTGCTGGTGGAGCATCCGTAGTAGTTAGTTTCAGATTTCCATCATTGCTGTCTTTACGATGACCATTTTCCACCGGACCCAATTGCTCTTGCTGAAGAGCTGCGCGATGCGGTTTGACCCCATCCCCTTTCTCGAGCACGGGAGAACAAAATGTGCTATTCAGAGCTCCCAATGGCTTCTCATTTTCTGACATGTATCACAAAATGGATGCCAACGCAGTAGGGATGCGGATTCCTATCACTTTGTAAGCATGTAGAAGCCTACACTGTAAACTGTATAGTACGAAAGCTGACTGATTTCGACTACAAAAGCAAATTACAAAATGAGAATAGCAAAATGTTCGAAAGCACTATTGTTCGTGCTTATTCACTGCGAAAGTGATTGGGTCTCCTATCGGCCAGACTTATTGTTTTCGCATCCCCGCCTGGCTTGCCCAATAGGAAAGAAATTCGCTTTCGTAGCGAGTGTTTTCGTACATTTTGTTGTTCTCGTTTTGTACATCGATTCCGCAAGTAGTTTTGGTATCGTACAGTTTACAGTGTAGTTTTTTGAAAAATATGGTAAAATTATAACATAGATCATTATGCACTTATCTGTACCTATGTCTATTGATCATTGATGTACATTTATCAATCATTTTCTATCAATGTTTATCAACTATTCATAATTTTGAATTAATGTTTGACTTTTGACTAAGTTTAAGAAACAACGAAGAAAATCCTGTCTCCGTAAGTCACCACAGCTTTCCATTATTCGTTCTTAAGAACATAATAGGGTCGACAACATCAGCCTTAAGTCGAGATCGTAGATCACTTATCAGAACTTCACGCTCGGGAGCAGGCGCTCCACGGACACTTGTGTCGTAGTCATCGTGGAGGGGAGGTTTGCAGATTTCAAGATATCGGGTCAGTCGATGGCTTGGTCACGGGATATTGCCTTTCTGCCGTAGGGGTCTCATTATTGCCCGTATTGCTTGTCTAATTTCGACTTTTTTGTCTCTATGCTTTTGTTTGACGGAGAAATTCGACATCAAGACAGTGACAGTTGCATGCGAGGATTGTTTTGCATTTCGGGTGTAATTATAAGCCGGAGTCCGATGTTCTATCATTTGATAGGACTCCGAGACTCCGACTGTGACTCCGCATCGCTGCTACGCACTCCTGGAATATTAGATGGATGGATGCCGTTCTGACGGCACGTTGTACAGACAAACTGGGCCAAGATTGACTGCAAGTCCTCATGCATTCCGGTATCGCCGCCATCACTGTTTGCACAGAGCCTCAATCACATTGTCCTTTGCTTCTAAAAACAGCTTGACTCGGGTTGACTTGCGTATGCGAGCAAAATGCCCAGTGATATCTGTCCCATTGCTTAGGTGTCCATTTTTTGCTTAAGTTATCTTGATTTTTTCTATTTTCTTTTTATCGTCCTGAGGTTCAAAAATTCTTTAGTCTTATCAGGATTTATTTCAGCATAATCTGTATTATAAGCAGACACATGTACATTCCTCGTGATATTCAGGATAAAGTCGAAAGGGATCAGTGACAAGATGGAATAGTCAAAGTGAATGAGGGATGTATCTGGCAATGCCAAATCAGCAGAATTCCCTAATTGCAATAAGTACATGAACATATTTCCACTTTGAATGGTGATAACGCCTGCATTATTATCTAATATGTAAGTTATTTCAGACAATTTCAGTATCCCAAATGCTTAAATGAATTTCATGCAATATACAAGTTAAAGTCGAAACAATGGAATCAGAAAATTATCTTGTAGCAAAGATGTTTTTTATTGTCCAATTATGAAAATGAAGAAACGTGATTTATAGAATATCGACTACTTCATGTGCTAATGAATTCCTTCATGACCACTTAAAATGATGCATATTCATTATTTGTATAAGCATTGCAAAGATTGATCTGACTAAGCAACCGAAGGAACATGTGCACAAATATTGAACACGTTCTGATACAAGCTATACCACAAATTTCACGAATGAGTTAAAATAAAATTCCAACTCGACTGAATATTTCAAATTTTAGAACAACACTTCATTGACTCTAATATTTCAGCGGTATCATGCTAATGTTTTGATCTAATGATCGCATTGTTGCTCAGGAATGTGGCGTATCTTGATAGAATTATACCTTAATCTAATCGGATTTATTTCGTTTTCAGCTTAAATAACTCATTCCCAGAAAATGAATTTGATTCTCTCTTATCCGATTGTCAGCTGATTAGATTTTTATTCATTTAAGGAAGTTTCTGCTTTTGTTCATCGCTCTTGATTCAAAGTAAAGCAAAATATTTAAAACTTTAAAAAAACGAAGATTAGTACATTGCCGTCTATGATAATGGATACAGCATTTAGTCTTATTGACCGGATATGCCTAAAATCACAGATAAGATTTTGTCCCTCAGCTGTATATATTCAATTATAAGAAATATTCAACCAAGAAATGAGATAAGAACAAGCAAAAAGATGTCAATGTTCCTGGAATCCTTGCTTGGTGCGGAATTAGTTCATCAGGTCTTCTCGGACCGTTTTTCGTGGATGGTACTGTCACTGGTGGTATGTATTTTAAACTTCTTAAGGAGCAGGTCTGGCCGATCGTTTCCCATCGTGAAGATGTTCATCAACTTCTTTTCCAACAAGATGGAGATCCACCCAAGGCTGTCAAGGTACATGAGTGGTTAAACAAACATTTTCCTGAACGATGGCTGGGTCATCATGGTCCTATTGAATGGCCCGCCAGAAGTCCTGACCTTTCTCCACTCGACTTCTTTTTGTGGGGTGTGATAAAAAATTCAGTCTATGCACAATCAATCTCAGAAATGAGGATGTTGATTCAAAGTGAATGTAATAGAATCACGCCTGAAATTTGCGCGAAAGTGTGTCGCAGTGTTTTATCACGTTTCAAAGAGTATATAAAAGTCGATGGACACCACTTCGAACATTTCAGAACTTAGAATTGCTCACGTTCTAATTGTTTACTCATTTTTGTTTTCACAGCGCTGTCTCTAGCCATAAAGGAATGTTTGGAAGCATTGTTTTTCATTCATTTTATTGGGTTCGGTTACGTATTGAACACCTTGTACATAACACCATTATAAAAGAGTTATGATAGACTTATGCTGATCAAAAGTGTAAAGTAGGACTATCCTTATTATAAGATTGAAATATTGAAATTGCAATTGGAAACATTGAACAATAAACATTGAGAATCTACAAAAGAATAAATTTGAGCTTTCCCGGATAAAACAACTCAATTTGCTTACATTGTCAATTTATCTTTGTTCGTGAAAAAGCGTTCCCTTTCAAAAGCACTGTCAGTCACCCCTGCATCAAGGGATCGCCGCTAAAGTGCACCTAAATCATAGGCTATAAGGTTCCGCAATAATTACAATAACACAGTTGGCTAAAAAAGTGCAAGAGTGCTTAGAACTTCAAAACGCAATAGAGCTACATGACGCAGCGGTAGCTGAGAGAAACAAAAGATATTATTGTAGTCTATCCTTTAATAAGTTCGTCCCTGGTTTAGATTGCCCACACTCAAAAAAAGTGTATTGAAAAGACAGGTAAAATAAGTTATATAGAATGACAATAAGATTTATAACAAGTTGAAACTTTTTAGCAAGAGTTTATTTAACAAGTCGCAACAATTGTTGAAATGACTTCCGTTGACTCTTGGAATCTTTTTTTAAAATCATACCACCTCATGTCACATGATATCGATTTAAAATGCCGCTTTTATCATTTTGAATTCACTTCTGTATTTCAAATTCAACAATTATCAACTCCAAAGAACGTGTCGATAATTTTCGTAATGGTGGAGCGTAGATATACGGAAGCATCAAGAGAAAGAAGTTGAATTTTCACGACATCAGAACATTATAACAGAGAAGAATTATAAGAAATGCTCTAACGTTTTAAGGAGACTTAAGTGTATTTTCAATTATGTTTTCTATTATTTCGTGCATTTCCCCTCAGATGAGCGTCCACTTTTTTAACTTAGTTGAATCAAATCAGGAATAGTCTTCTCTGATGACAGCTTTGCACTAGGCAAGGTAGACCATATTTCAAAGCAAGTGACATTGCTAATCTCTGCCGGCAGGCCGGCCGGTTAATTTGATTAGACCCACGTCGACCGTTGACGACATTCAGTCTAGCATAGTTTGCTTAATCAATCATTACAACACGATGAGCAGATACATATAACATGATTTCAGAGTATCTACATGTTCGCGTATGCTTTGTGATACAAATATTGCGAACTCTTCATAAAAGTTAAAGCTGATTGCCGGCAACTTATACATCTGGTTTAAACCCTGATCTATCTTAAATCAAGTTTCCAGAATCATATATTCCAGTCTGTATGTATTTTGGAAGCATTGTGTATTCCTCAACCTATCTATTGTAAAATTATTCCAGATCTTGAATAATTTTCACTACATGGGATAATGTTATGCAATGTGATATATCAATTGAATTTATATTGAAGTTTATATACTACGTGGAGCTTGGAGATGCAATGAGTAATAGATTTCAATGCAACCTAGGGCCTACTACCTGAACATTTGACAGTGGATCGTGAATAATTGCTTGATAAGCTAAGTTCTGCATTCGATACATTTTACTTGACATAGGTACAGCATCACTCCCGCTTGGTCTTCCCGGGTTGTCAAAACTTGATAATAATTTAAAGTGCTTTAAAGTTCTTTAAACGTACTAACTAATTTAATGTTACTTTGAAGTTGCTTGAAAACTATAGGAAAATTAAGACGAGAACTAAACTTTATGAAGTTAAGTATGTATGCAACTTTGAAGTCAAGTGAACATTATATCATTATAGTTATCGTCGAATTCCTTTAAAGCTGATTCGTAAAATTAAATAAGAATTCTTGTTAGCAAGGTATACTGGAGAATGTGATGAAAACGTCATTTCCTTTGTAAATGAAAAAAATGCCAGCCAATGATTCAACTCCGATTGGCGTTTCGACTTTTCATTTAACTTGTACGAACTTCGAAGTTTTCCTAGTAGAATTTTAAAAGTTTATAACAAGTTTCATCAAAGAGCTTGACATTCTTATGACGTTCTTGCGACCTGGGTTGGGATACTCACTGAAATGAAAAATTACTGACAAATTTGGCGAGCGCATTGTTCCAGACTCTTATACGTCAGCTGCGGTCATCAATGTAAACTCAATGGATCCGAATTTTAACTGTGGTGGAGCTATTTCTCCATTGACGTCACAAACCACTAGAAGTCTCTCGCAAGTGAGGAAGTAAATCTCACTTCAGTGAATCACTTTAAATAAAGTTTGTACGTCGCAGACAAAACATTTCGTAACATCAGCACTCAGTCAGTGATCAAATTGTTCATCTCAGAACTTTAATAGCTGGAAGAACTTTTACTATTTTGAAACTTAGAATCTATTGAACGCTTAAAGCTTTCTTGTGGAGGCGAGATATAGATGCGCGCGTATATTATTATCGTATCAATGCCCGTTTGGGTCATTATTTTGATTATTTGCCCTCAGTTTGCTTGTGTTTGATTGACTTTGAAAATTTAGTTGACATTATCAAAAATTATAAAATAGGCCTACAACTGACTAGACTAGTAAATACATGCAAGTCATTGCGCCTGTTACTGCTCATCGCACAAAACATGATGTCAAAGTGTGAGTAATTGCATTGTGTAATTCTGTATTGTAACAGGTGGCCCTTGCTTATACGGAGTGCTGGTAAGCCTACCATTCATGCATTTCATGTATGCTATGTGGAAGTTGAATAATGTCTAATGGCATTCGTTGACTAAATAATGTCTGACGATCAAAGCCTTAACCAACCGGTATAGAGACGCCAGTCACCGTCCCATCCTCGACCGGCCGGTTTTTATGACGCCGGCCCCCGGCAACGATAAACCCGGCTGGCTCCAATCCTGTGAAATAGGTCAAAGAATGTGAATGCCGCAAGACTGCATCATTCCAAAACAAATGTAAACTTGACGATTTCATTACTAGAGTGACAAAGGAATGGTATTCATGCCCCAATGATCGAGTACTTAAGCCGTCTTCGAATAATATTCAAGCACAGTGCTGGGAAACTTTCAAAGCTGTAGGCAGCTCTCTTGCTAATAAACACATGAACTCAACGGACATCACTACCAGCTGAAGGGAGGGAGCTGCTGAGCTGAGCTGCTGGGAGGGACACGCATGACAATTTTGGTTGGTTGTGAAGACTGCCTAACAACCTATATGATACTACTGCACATGACCCTCTGGTCAACCTTTAGTATTCAGCAAATACACGAGTAGTGATACAGAAAACTCGAATCAAGGAAATCAAGATTTCGGCTCGTTGGGTGATGAATACGCGACCAGGCTCTATGGCAGCCATCAGTGTGCGACTGATATAGTATGCACACTGATGACTGCGAGCATTGCAACGCTTGAGAGGAAGGAATTTTCGAGTAATAAAGTGATTTTGCGACTTCCTTGTTATCCGTGTATGCTTTCACCAACCTAACTACATGAACATTTTCGCGGTAGACGTGTTACTCAGGCTGATGAACGCATATCCCAGAGTTGCTGGTGCTGAAAACCTTCTCGATGTCACATTTGATTTGAAATAATAGATATTATCATCATCATGACTAGATGTTGTTTCCTTCATGACTTTCAGAAGTCCGTTTATGCCACTACCGAATGCTACTTAAGAATGAAAGCAATCGTTTTTTGGGCTTGCAACATTTGAAGTCACAATTGACAACATTTTAGTGCCAAAATCTAATACAGTTAAATGAAGCACTCTTTCATATTGATTTACAATGGCTTTACAGTGTTTTTAAAAATTGCTTATACCGTAATGCTCTGATATGCTGTGCATTACAATATGCGGCATGTTGTGGTATATAGCTCATGGAAGGGTTTGAACCGGCCGCCGGTCCGGCCACAGCCATCCATTTTGAAGACCGGCTGGTCAGCCGGTTGGGACGACATACATGTCGACCATTGACGACACACTAGGTGACATGCCACGCTCAATCACGCGTAATTCACGCGTGAACCACGCGTTATTACACATGACCCCAAACATCCGTGGCTATGCGGGATATTGCTGCAATATAAGTTATATAAGTTAATATCTAGTTGGCAGTCCTGTTATATAGACTTTGCGTCTCAGGTGTCTGCATGTATCAGAGGCTAAACAATGTGATAGGACCTCAATTTCATGCTCAGGGAAGACAGGACATGCTTAGCGGTTCATCTTAGGGGTTCAAACGACAGCGCAGACAACCGTGGACGACGCGCAAACTATAAACGCTCGGCCGCGCGAATTCATAAACATTTCCCATGTTTTAACAGCATCAGATCAAGTGATTTCTGACTCTCAGCGCGTATGTACGCGGGTAGAAGAATAAAATGTCTTTAACCACGGATGTTTGGGGTGTTCCGTAATTACGCGTGAATCACGCGTGGCATGTCACCTAGTGCATTCGCTCTAGAAAATTTGACAAGTCAAGTAAAAGAATCGAAACATCGTTAGAGCATGAAAATCTAACATACGAGTAGCTCATGTGAGTTGGCTGGAACCGCTAGCGTCAATTAAAGATGCAAAATTACTGACAGCTAACGATAACAAAATAGCGTAAGTGGTCAGAGTAATCGTTGCACATCATGGGGAAAATTTGCAAACTTTTGCAGTTCTCCATTTTTAAAGGAAAAATCCTCACAGATGCAATTATTTGGAAGTACAGGGTGGCGCACGTAAACCGCCAGATTTTAAACTTTTATTACTCCTCAAATATTCATCCGATCGTCATGAAATTTCGACTCATACTAGTTTGGAGTATAGGATTTATGATGATTATACCTGTTGTACTGAGAATTGTCAGAAAATTCTGATTCTATTGACCGAATGACATGAAGTAAAATTGACATACCAAGAATGTACCCTAACATGTAAAATTTAATGGTAAACTGAAGTAAACTGTAGTAAAATTGACATAGCAACAATGTATCTTAACATGTAAAATTTAATGATAAACTTCTCCCTTTATTTCCCGCACGTCTTTATCAATAATGACCAAAACGAATTAAGGTAAATGTCATAGAAAACATAAGAAAAAAGTGTTAGTAGTTATCGAACTTCAACGTGTCCTCATCCATTCTCGAGGACGGATTCGAGTCGCTTTTGGTAGGCCAGAGCAGTTTCTCGACACATCTCAGTTGTCACTTCTTGAAATACTTGTGTGATGCGGTCCTTCAGGTCTTGCATGGATGTTGGCCGTGTATGGTAAACCTTGGACTTGAAAAAACCCCACAAGAAGAAATCGTAAGGCGTCAGGTCAGGTGAACGCGGTGGCCAGGGCATGTTAGGAGATCCACGTCCCATCCATCTGTTAGGCATCTTCTTGTTCAACCACTCACGCACAGGAAGTCCCCAGTGTGGAGGTGCACCATCCTGCATGAATATGATGCTCCTGCCACTTCTGTCCGACTGCACCGCTGGCCAAAATTCCTCCTGTAGCATCTTGAGATACCGATCCTTGTTGACGGAGGTGTCGAAGAAGAATCGCTCTGTACTCTTCTGTCCGACTGCACTGCTGGCCAAAATTCCTCCTGTAGCATCTTGAGATACCGATCCTTGTTGACGGAGGTGTCGAAGAAGAACGGTCCGTAGATACCTGATTGGCTGATTGCCGCCCAGACGGCGGTGCGTGGCGAGTGCAATTGTGGCGATTCACACCACCATCCAGATGGAAGTGAGCTTCATCGGACCAGTTTAGTTCCACTAAAGGGCTCGGGTTGTCTTAAATGCACTGTAGCTCCTGTTCTGCGAACTCAATTCGGTTTTCCAGATCTTCTTCGTGTAATCGCTGCACCACCAGGACCTTGTACGGATGCCATCCATAATCATGGAGGATGCGCTGGATAGTGCGGCGACTCACTTGAAGAACATTAGATGAACGACGGGTAGATGTGTTTGGGTCCTCCTCGAAGTGCTGCACAACTCGTTCCACATTCTACTCCGTTCGTTCAGAAGATGACCGGTCCCGCTTGACAGTCACCACACTACTACTGGCCAACAGGTTTGTGTGCCACCGCTTTATGGTACGGGCTTCCGGTGCTCTCGCGTTCTTGCCATACTCTGAATGATAAAGCCTTTGTACCTTCACTGGACTCTTGAGCCATTCGCACCAAGCCGCGCATTTTGTTCGTTCTGCAACCGAATAATCATCCATTCTTCTATGTACGATTCTTTTCAGATAGTGATTTAATGGTCGAATGTTATTTTATCTGACATGGAAGTAACTGAACAATATTCACTTCAAGACTGCGCACAATTCGTTGTGCAGAATACGATTCATGTTAAGTTAATTAACTTGATCTAGATTTTCGATGTCAACAAAATGAGTACATGTCATTCGGTCAATAGAATCAGAATTTTCTGACAATTCTCAGTACAACAGGTACAATCATCATAAATCCTATACTCCAAACTAGTATGAGTCGAAATTTCATGACGATCGGATGAATATTTGAGGAGTAATAAAAGTTTAAAATCTGGCGGTTTACGTGCGCCACCCTGTATATCAATAAGTCTAGGTAATAAGTTTGTTGCCGTATTCTCGGCTGCCTTTGTTCGAGGATTCTGATTGTAGTTTGTTTTGATTGCAGTTGAAGGTTATTCTTTATAATGCGCACTCCGAAGTTGTCATTACTGGCTTGGCAGCAGTGAGGACACGTCGAACTGATTTTTAACTCGCATGCAGTTCTTGAAATCCTACCATTTCTCAAATAAGTTTGCAGAATCGTGTTTTCTAGTTTCAATGAGTTTAACAAGATTTGTGTATTTTTAACCATGTGTACACATGTGTATTTTCCATTTGTGCATCTATCGAAAATTATTCCATTTCTTAAATATGTTATCACGCGTATTTAGTCCGGCAGCCAGAACGAGTTTCTGCAGGGAACGAGGCCGAAAATGAGACTTACAGAATGATGTATACCCTATGCCTACTACGAATCTGCACGTCTTCCGAGTTCTAGTGAGTTCCTCTTCTTGTCAGACAGGATCAAAGAAAAGCACATGTAAATCCAATGGGACGCAGATTGTTTTTTACGGCTAAAATGAAATTTTGTATGTTTTCTCTGATCAAATGAAAATTACTAAGCCCAGAGTCACAATTTTTGACATGGAATGTCTTCAGGTCATTTCTCTTCATGTTCATGCACCCCTGTCTATAAAGCTAACCACAAGATTTGGCGAGCCTCTTAATGTCGACAAACACAAGCATTTTGAGCAACTTTATCCACTTTCAACCACATTCTCACATACATCGCCGATCAGAAGCATGATAATAGCACATGCACATCATAGGAAATGCCCTGCAGACATTCCATGTCAAAAATTATGACTCTGGGCTTAGTACTTTTCATTTGATCAGAGAAAACATAGAAAATTTCATTTTAACCAAAAACTGCAATCTGCGTCCCATTGGATTTACATGTGTTTTTCTTTGATCTTGTCTGACAAGAAGAGGAACTCACTAGAACTCGGCAGAAGCGCAGATTCGTAGTAGGCATAGGGTGTACATCATTCTATGAAAGTCTCATTTTCGGCCTCGTTCCCTGCAGAAACTCGCTCTGGCTGCCGGACTAAATGCTGCTCATTTTTTCAATAAGCTTACAAAATAAGCATATTGTCAAAGTGCGGATAAATGTATATCAGCACAAAGATAATGAGAGTGGAATAAATAGGCCACATAGAAGAAAGCCTCTGCGCCTATTGTGCTTCCGAGAAACAAGGTTCCTTTATTTTTTTATTTATTAAAGAACAAACTGGATAGGAATTCATGAAAAACAGTACCTTTGCGCTTCATCGGAAACTCTTCATTATCCGGAGTTCCGACAGACCTACCGCTTTATAGAAGAAATCGAACGATGTCTGACGGTCTGCTCGTACATTGACCTGCTGCCGGTCTTAACTAGCAGGCTACAGAGACAACAGCGGCCGCCAGCCTAGCCACGACCGGTTTTGATCACGCCGGCTACCGCCCCGACACCGGCCGATTCCAATTCTTACTTACGGTTCAGTGTGCTCGAAGTGCATTGAATTCTAATCAAAATTCCTCATCTTTTCAAGCTCATTGAACCTTCAAAAAAGAGCGACATCTTCACCCAAATTGTTGAAGACAATTTTGCGTGGCACAGTGAGAGCGAAAACGCAGGCGACCTTAGCATTGAAAATCTGTTTCCTAAATATTTATTGTATGGATTTCTCCACGCACACACGCACATATTTGGAACAAAATCGTGAAAATTCTCAGTCTAAAATTCCATTCACATGTTGACAATGCTCTTGTTTATTAACGATCCTGTCGAACCTTTCTTCATTTCTCTTGGCTTGAGTCATTGAGAACTTCCCTCGTAAAATGATCTTCTTGTGAGAGTCTCCGCAAAGGAGGCGTTAACATACTCGAGTATAGAATAGATTCTTCTAAGATTCATTTAATGCTTCATTGTCTTCCTTGATGATAAGTCTGAGTGCAAATATCTCACAAAGAGACTTTTTACGTTAGATTTTCTTGTATAGAAATTGAATTGGGAATCAATTTCCTGACTGGATGAAATAAAGACAACGTGGAAAAGAAGAAAGAAAATGAAAAGACGGATTGTATTAATTTAGGTGAAATCTAAATAGATTTCATTCATTATCTGAATTATGAAGTTTTGAGAAATATTCAGTCATTTCGAAGTCGCTGTGCAACAATTCAATTACAGGCCTAAATGTTAATCTGGATAGCACAAACCGAAAAATAAGAGTTTGCATAGAAAGGGAATGGAAATGTGCGGTTATAACCTTATTCAACTGTCTTTTATACGGTAAAATCTCTCCATACACTGAATAATTGCCCTCTTAAGACCGGAGGGGTCCAGTAGGCTACATCCGAAGGCTCATCAAAATACCAATGAGCCGTATTGGAGTATGACAATGAATCTCCAATGCGGTTTTTCCTTTCACTTTAGCCCTGTTTGCCTTCTCTACCGTTCATCGTCGCAGTCGAATAACACATCTTTGCATTTCCCCTTCATTGACTTTCTCTAACTTTGTTTTTGTTAATGTGAATTATTTTGGACAATTATGCAATTGTTGCGCTAACTTCAGTACCACGACCCCAGTAAGCTCTCACAAAATTGCATTTACCAAAAACTTTTCGAAATTAAATATTTTTGAGACTAGAGATTTTTTCATGTGACATTTTATCAGATGATTATGATAATTAGTGGAAATGCAGACATATCTATATGCCCTTAGCATGTATATTAATGACTTTATATAACACATGCTCATAATGCTTCTAGTAATCATAAGTGATGACTATAGTGATGATTGAAGTAGCTTCGCAAGTCACATTCAAAATAGATTACATTTTAACTATTTTTTGACAGCTCTATCCTTGGTTTGAAGACATCTTTGATTACTTTTAATCATGTCTCTTTATTTGCATGTATCTTTGAGTTTTGATGTAGAAAATTCATCTTATTCGGTTCATAGGACCTCTCAGGTCTCAAAGGACGAAGAAATTTGTTTCGAATATTAGTTGCCATTATATACATTCGTGCATATCTATGCAGATGCATTGAGTGTGAAAATCGTCAATTGATTGATTTTGCCATGCTACTCGCGTATGCACGCTGTCTGAGAAAATATTGCGTGTCACTTTCACTAGCAATTATGCTTGTCTAGTTGGTCCATATTGACTTCGCATGAATCAATGCTCATCATTACACTTATTCATTCCACTAAAGAGCCTGACTCGATCACAAATGATTTACCAGATGTTTCACTGCTTTTAGGGATGAAGATGAGGAGGTCTAGACAGGTTGCGTATGGTGCAATGACGTTATCAAGGAAAAAGTCAGGTTCGTGTACTTAAAAGATAATAGCACACAATAATGAATATATACACAATAGTTAATAATGATAGTCCTAAAAAAGACTGATAGGCGTTCACACCGGTCAACGGGTAAGATACTTGTACACGCCAGTATGTGAAGCATTCCAAAATGTGGTTAAATGTGGTGCTTGACGACATAAGGAAAAATGAGCATTTGACGTCATAGACAAAGGAAAATGGACATGTGAGTTCATGACCAGAAGATATCCGTGCTAAAAATATGACCTTTTATGGAAATGTACGTGCATGTTGATGAAAACAAATTGCCCTCGATAAAATGATATTTTATAAGCTATTAGATACATTTGTACATCATATACATGCACTTCTGAAATTTCTACAGTGTTTTTTGATTGCTTTAAAAAAAGCATGCGGCTCTTCACTTAAGTTGACTTTTTGGCTTACAAATATACCATATGCCCAACAGATGTTTGTATCGTGGCTATGTGTCGGTATCTCTTGCTGATGTCGATAAAACTAAATCCATGACTGTGTCTCGCAAAAGCTGTGGTGTGATGAATTCTTCTGTTTGCATTGACAACACTCCGGTTGATGATGTTGAGTGTTTGAAAGTTCTGGGTGTTCATTTTTCCAAGGATGTGATGTCCAGTTTCGTCTGTTGTACAGTAGGTGTTGCCGTGCGATGTCGTTGGTGAAGCGTTTGAGAAGCAACTGCAACAATGGTGCTGTTATTTGGAAAGCCTACACAGGTCTTGTGTATAGCCATATTTCATTCTGCTGGCCTGTGATTTGTGACCTTCCTAAAAACTATTTCCGGAAACTTGAATGTCTGATCGTGTTGCTCAGAAATGGGCCAATATTAAAAGTACCAAATGTCTTCGTAGTCGACTTGACAGAAGTTGTATCAAACTAATTAAAAAAGTCTCATGCTGCCATAGGTCGAAACATCCATTGTCCGTGTTTTTTCAATTTAGAAGTGTACAGCGCAATGTCAGGCACAAGCGAGTTTTGCAAACGTTTTATAGACGTTCAGCAAGCTTCAAATACTGCTTATTAAACATGTCAGCTTCCTACTGTAATCCAAATTAAGGTTTAAAAATATGTCGCATTGCAAAACATGTTCAAAAACACGTTCCTTCTGAGATAAGATAATTTTGTCTGTGTTGGTCTACACATGACAATCGGCACACGCATTTGACAATCAGTGTGCAATAAAGGGAAAATAATACCAGTCACGAGAAACAGTGCTGTAGCTACTGACGTTTTCTTCCTAAATTCGCGCACGAGCTTCTTATTTCTAATTTTTAGATTGTCAACCAACTTCAGTAAAACAACAATTCCTAGGTAATATTTCTCAGTCGTCTTGCAAGTTAGGGAGGGTCAAACATCACCAAATTCCATTTGCTTATGTAGATCAAGGTGCTTCCGAGTTTGGTCACTCTTAATAGCTTAATGATCTAAAATTCATTGAATCACTCAAAATGAGTTCTGTCATTTTTATGATTTTGATTGCGCTTTTGAGACAGACATTAATAAAACAGAATCAACGCTATTTTTGCTTCAAGGCTTTTCGCTTAACCTTCCACTTATTAAAAAGCACCGGTTAATAAAATCAACTCTCTATTATAATCAAAATGAAATAGGCAAAATTATCTTAACCTAATCATCAAGGCAGTGGCCAAATGGCTAAGTACAGTCAATTCTTTGATGGAATCACTTCAATTTGGCTCGAACTAATGGATAGATTTTACTGCATGACCATACACCAGGTTTCATGTGATGTCTTATACCAAGTATTGCATAGTAAACTGATTGCTAAGCAATATTTTAAGCAAGAATAGTACCGCAGCACCTTAGTAGGATTCCCTCACTGCATGAAATTATGAAAATTTCCCCAGAATCTCCCGAGAATAGTAATTCAGCGTTGCCTGATATCTGAGAATATACGAAACCCTATTCTTTCATAGTGTCTTGTACTCAAAAGGCAAAATGCTGTATGCACACTACATCACAATTCTACGGATTTCTTTTAAGAATTAAAACTTACCGCATAGAATTTTCAACGAATGTTGTCGAATCGCCGCAGTCATCTGATTCAGATTCCAAACTGATTGATACTTGCGGGTTCATGCATTCACTAGCACCATTTTCCGGACTTTTGATGTCTCGCTTATTCCTGAAAGAAAAGAATTACAAGAATATTCTTCGTTCATCGTGCCAACGTAAAAAGGTACATTTTAGTTCACTCTCCATGGCTTTGGAGGTCATCGAAATGATTGAAATGAGTTTGAAATGCACTATTTCCCGGCATTGGAGGGTATATAATACACCATTATATGCCCTCCAATTTCACATAGAATTCTCACAGCACCAGATAGCCATGAACCGTCGTCCGTCACTCCAGCTTGAGAATCCATTAATGAATGAACTGATATTTCAAATTTTTTTAGATAGAAATCTTAATTTCAAATCTACTCACATTTGCACACATTCATAGACTTTCAAACTTTTCATGAATTAAAATCTATTGAGAGAGCAAACTTTCATAGATTTCAATAAAAGCTAATTAAAGATTTCTCCATGTCTTCATTATCTGTTACTAACCATAAGTGATCAAGAATTGCAATATCCACAGACTTCTCAGGAGTTACATACAATAGCATTATATCATGGATTTTGCGGGCAGAAATATCGGACAGTCTCGTCTGCTAACGCAGCCTCGTCTATGTCTGACATTACTGCTCTAAAAATCCATGATGTAATGCTACATTGATTGAAAATTTAATATAAATTGCTTCATCCGTTTTTGTACGAAGAACATTTAATGAATTTTTCACTTCATGAGGCCATGGACACGTCTCGATTAAACAAATTCATATCAGAGGTGGAGGCAATTCGGCCTTAGTCTCATTTTTGCGGAGGACCTCGTGAAACTAGTCTGCGATCGATCTGCGGTTTTGTGACATCCATTTTCAGCATGCAGCACGATCTTTCACAAAAATCGTTAGATTTGGCCCACTGTCACATCTATGACTTATTTTGAGAAGCATTTCTTTGGAGGTCTGAATTTTTCCACCTTTTGGATATAACAATCAACGAAACACATAGATATTCAACATGAATGTGCTATTTCATAAATACCAGTGCATGAATCGTGTCATGATCATCTACATGTATCAGACAGCAGACATCGAATGGAATGTTTGAAATTCAAATGTTAAGCAGATACCACCCATTAAAATTCTTAATAGTAGTGTCAAGCATAAGCAGTCAGTTTTTGCGAATTTTCGAATTACTTGAATTTGGCCATGTGCAAGTCCCTTGTATTCTTTACAATTACATCTGAAGTCATTTAGAACTGTGGAACACCGCACCACATTTACATAGAAAAAAGGCTGCACTGAAACAAAATCTTCCATATCTTATTGTTACGAGTTAGTAATCTTTTAATTATTCCCAAAACAAAATAATGGAGAAAATAAATAATGGTTCATGTATTATTATACGTCACCAGGAAAATACAGGAATTTTCAACAGAAGTATTCAAGGGTGTCTTTAGCAGTCACAAAGTCGGAAAACAGAAAGTCTTCAAAGTCTTCTGTCAGCATCAGCAGGAGAGGACGGGTAGCAGCGACCATCCAGGACAACGTCAGCGCGCAGTTGTGACAGAAATCGCGTATTTGCCTTCGCGTTCAGCTCTACGCGTTAACAGTCTTCACTTCACCAATTGCACCACTTGACTTGGCCAGCTCGGATCTATAGTGATAATGACAGCAACAGTAACAAAGGTATTAAACAAGAACATAATAAAACAATGGATTGAATAACAAAATACCCTTAACTAAAACAACCACCCCTAACCTAATAACAAAGAATAAATAAAATTGTGCATGCCCCGCAGAAGACAAAAGAGATAACATTATATGCAACACGTGTGTTTTCAAACACAAATCAATGACTTCTTGTACCCATACGCAACTCTCAAAAAGTTCAAAAACTGTCAAAGTTGGTGATTTTAAATTTAGAATTGTTATTCATAGAATGAAGATGAGTGTGCCAGGTGGAATAAGTGTCATCACTAGAAAGTTCACATACGCAACATTTTTGAAGTCACAGAGGGGACTGGATGTCCCTCCGGACATTGATGCGTTTCAGACCTCTGAATGGATAGAGTTTAGAACAGAGATACCATTTTTCCACTGAGTAGAGAGTTAAGACAACGATGTTTATTAATGCTTTGAAACAAAAAGCCAAGTTGACAAATTAACCATCACGGTCCCACGAAGATACCTTGCAGTACCCCGATGAAAACCCGAAAAGTAACTCACTAGGCCTTTTACTTCACCTGCGTCAAGCAGACATCATGAATACGAAGTCTTGTAGACGTTTTCTGCTATTGTAGTTGTGAAAAGTGTAGTATTCTTGTGTGACCGTTGCCTGGAATAACCCTTATATACTTTGTTGTACAAAATGTCTGAATGCACATTTATTCGTCCAAAATTCAGTTAAATATTAGGTTAGCGGAAGCCCTCCGTAGTTATAAAAAAAATTCTTTATTTTAACCAGCTTTAGGCAAATGAAGCTGGTTAAAATAAAGAATTTTTTTTATAACTACGGAGGGCTTCCGCTAACCTGATATTTAACTGGATTATGAATCTGCCCTGTCGACTGATTAACTGTATGAACGTCCAAATTATACAATTCCACCTTATACGTCTAGCTTGGGGCCTCGCAGAAGCCCATCACTCCCCACAATTGCCCATGTCAGATACAGTAAAAGGCTTTTGCGTCTGTCAGTCGATAATGCTCAATGTTACGTGAGCAAAGTAAATAGATAAATATAGATAGGTCAAAGCAGTCACGTGATGTGACACATTTTTAATCAACCTGAACGAGCTTTCTGTTTGACATTTCAAACTGATTTCAAGTGGAGAGATCAAATGATTACATTTTTCAGCAATTCATTCCTCAGAACCGAAGATTATTCAGGTAAATTCTTATCAATGCAATCATTTTGAAAAGGAAATGCAGTGAGATGTGGGTCGCGACGTACAGTGTAACCCTGTTGACTTCCCCATCAGAAAACGTCATGCTCATCTTCAACGTAAATATTACAGGAAGATGATGTTAATTTTGAATAAATTGGCAGCAAATCAAGTTTATTGCAGATGCAAATCTCATTATATATCTAAGTGGCATATGGGTAGAAGTGAAATACAGAACTATCTTTTCCAATTGGGAAGTAGGATGAGCGTGATGCAGAATGGTAGGTTTAATGTATCTCATTAACATCTTCAGCAAAATGTTTGCAGTTCAATCTAATGTAAAGGTTGAGTTACACCCGTATTATTGTTATTGATGTCTCTACATTTATTGCTGAAATATCCTTTGAAAATTCATTATTAACGCATAACAAGTGGGTGTGGTCTCCGTGGCACAGTCGATAAGTTCTTGGCCTAGCGATCTTTCGGTCTAGAGGTCGAGCCCCGAAAGTGTCATTGGAACTACAACAACGTCCAGATTCAAGTCTGACTGTGTCAACACCGGTCAAGATCCCTGTAAGGGAGAGTAGTGACGTTAAACCAAGTGGGTGTGAAATTTTAGACAGCCCAAACACGTGAGAACACCTACCGAATCTACACTGTAAACCGTTGACTGAGAATTGAGACATTTATCCTACGAAATCTATTTTGTCGGTCATTGTTAGTTCTTGTAGGATGATTGTCACTGAACACCTACAATATCTGACGAAAAAGCGACAAAATGAATAGCAATGAATTAGAGCTTAAATTTTATCAAAAATGAAGGTAATTAATTATAAATTATGTCAAAATAAATCATGATTTTGCCACACAATAACACAGATTGCCCATAAGTCAAGCAATCACTAATCGAAAAAAATCAATCAATATTCAACAGTTTTTGTTTAGTTGATTTGCATACAAAGCATCTGTTTCGATATCGGTGGAGAACCTACAAATTCGTCGGATATCGCAGGATATTGGAAGTAACAATCGTCGGTTGATTTTGTCAGTAATTTTGTAGGATAATTGTCGGTCTACGGTTTACAGTGCATTCGAAAGATAGTAATGAAGCATCACTATTAATTTAACAACAATTTCTTGAAGGGAATAAAATGAAAATCAGAATTGATGTGAATTGAATATTACATTCTTTTCATAATCAGTGAACTAGCATTGAATGTTCATTACCCGGAACATGCTTCGTGTAGAAGGGTGTTAACGTGCGGAAAAATCCGGTACAGCGTTCAATGGTTTCTTCAAGTACATCATGAATGAATGGTGTCCACAAAATGTCAACACAGAGATGACACGATAAAGGTTGTCATACATAATTTAGGAAAATATTCTTAACTTATTTTGCTGGCGCCATCGATCGATTGTCTAAGTGTTCAGCCTTCCATTTGGCTTTCAAAAGTCAAAGTCAAAAATTAAAAATGTTTATTTCCAAGAACATTGGAAAACAGGAGCATGTGTGCTCACATAATATCCACAAAAAACATAGTTTGATGGTAGAAAACAGCGTGCGGTCGGTGTTGTTGTCAAGTGAGATTTCAATTTACAAAATTTAATGTTTTGACCACACCCTATTATCTTGCATGAACATGTGTAGTATAACTCACACAGATTAATACTCATGTTTCAAGCCTTGATACTAGAAGTTTGCCACATCATCTGCACCGTGTACTAGGAAGAGATAGCTGCTGTTTGACATCCTTCTCATGAAATTTGAGTTTGCAAGTTAATGTAGAGCTAATTACATTCTAAGAACCGGCAGATTTCGACAGGTTGTAAGATTGTTGGATTCAACAACCTCAGAAACTCAACACATAAACAATTAAGCCATGCGTCAGTTGCCGATGAAAAACGTAATAATGAAACAACAATTTAAGTTCTTGGTTTTTAAGGAAACATGTGTAAACTAAGTCACATACGAGTACATGAACATGTAGATATATCCAAATTCTCATTATTCGGCAGTCTGCCAAAATTCAATAGAATTGGAAAGGTCAGATTGTACAAATTGCTCAATGCTCACAGAGAAACGACGGATTACAAGTTACATTGTTACATCCAGCCTCTTCATCTTTGACATTCAATCGATTTGTTGCTGCTTCCATAGAGACCTGTTTCCTCCTTCACGCAAACATGTTTGTCAGTCATGGTTAAGTTGAATGAAAAAACTTTCGAACAATTCATTGTCATAACTAAGGTGATTAATTACAGAAAATTGAAATTTTGAAAATGATCTTGGAATCAATCTGCCGCTTGCCGTGATATGTTGTTGTATGCCTGAGATTAGGGACTGCTATCTCGGGACTTCGGGATTACGAAAAGTTGTAATTCCGGAATTTTGAAACACATCGAGAATCAAAATTTCTTTCAAATGGTCCTCTTTATGCAAATTTTACAACTTTGCATAATCTATGACCTCCAGTGTCAAATTTCGAATTTACAGCTTTATATTTGTATGCTCTTCGTATGATTTAGGGCCTTTTGTCAATAAAGATCACACTTGTGTTGCATGCTACTTGCTACTGTTTTGTAAGTAGTGAGATAATGAAATTTAAGAGTCAAACTTACAATACTGAATTCGATTTTAATACACGTAAGTCTAAGGCATTTTATGAATAATCAATAAGTATTCAACCATCAACAATTATGCATTATGTTATTTTGGAATCAAGCATATTATCAATCTGAAATAAAAACACATTATAATGTTGAAGACCTCGTGGATTCTTAGCATGAGCAACGAACATGGATTCCAAATTGCAGGCTCTGATCGACAGCTGCTGATTAATATCAAAAGTCGACACATGGGAATTTTCCGGCTTGCTACAAGAAAGAGTTTGATAGAGTCCCTGTCATCAACGGACTGGTTTATACGATGTTGTCAATATGATATTAAAAAAGTGCAATTTGTCACACAAATTATTTCAAAGCAACGAAATATCGAGATAAATGGAGAAAATTGAACACATCATAATATACATGTATATTCTTGTCAGCCAGGATCAAAGAAAAACACATGATAATTCAACGTAGATTGAAGTTTTTGGTTAAAATGAAATGTTCTATGTTTTCTCTGATTAAATAAAAAGTATTCAGTCTAGAGCCATGATTTTTGACATGGGAAGTCTTCAAGTAATGTCATGTCATGTTCATGCACACCTGTATGTGAAGGTAGACACATTCAAATTTGGCAGGCCTCCTACTGTCGGCAAACACAAGCATTTTGAGCACCTTAATGCACATTCAACCACATTCTCACACACATTGCCAATCATAAACATGATAGCAACACATGCACATAATAGGAAATGACCTGAGGGTATTTTATGTCAAAAATTATGACTCTAGACTAAATACTTTTCACTTAAAAAGAGAAAGCATGGAAAATTTAATTTCAACCAAAAACTTTAATCTGCGTCCCATTGGATGTGTTTTTTTATCCTGTCTGCCAAGAAGAGGAACCAACCAGAATTCGGCAAACATGCAGATTCGTAGTAGTGGCATATGGTGCACAACATTCTGTAAAACTCTCATTTTCGGTCTCGTTGACTGCAGAAACTCTCTCTGACTGTCGGACTATAAGTAAAACTCCGCCAGATTGAAGAAAGGTTCTTCGAGGTTCAAAGTTGCCTCCGAGTCAAAACAAGTTTTATATATTGATTATTTTGTCATTCACATGACTGAATACAATATGTCATTTAAGAAAATAATAATTGACATAATTGAATAATTGAACTAATTCATATGGATTGATGAGAGCAAATTTCCAACAGCATCTTATTGATATAACACAACCCGACCTCGACCTCTCTTATCCAATGTCTGTGCCACTTCATCATATAATCTCCTGTCACTTCCCACTTTCTATGAAATCATAAAATATTTGCTTAATCAAACCACTGACTAACAAACATTCGACCTGGAAGACATCAAACTATTTCTCATATCAATAAAAAATGTTTTGAAAGTTGAGGCTGATATCCAAATGAAATATTTGTGAAGTTGATATCCTGAACAACAGTTTCATATAAAGCAGTAGAGAAAAATCTTTGACATTCCGAAAATAGCATTCATTTCCAGCAACATTCTTGTTTGATTTTCACAATAATCAAAGAATCAGATTAATGAAGGAGCAAATAAGCGCAGCTGAGGGAAGACGTATGTCCCTTCTTTTTACGAAAAACCTCAATATATTCCAACGGCCTAACTAATCAGGCAATGTTTTCATAATTTTTGTTCTTACTTTTTATGTATACTTTCTCTTTGTAATTTGTATTAAGGTACTAATGAAACTCCTTTCGTGATTGTCAATGAAAGTTTTAGAGTCGCAACATAGGACAAAGCTTTAATTAAGTGCCGCCTCCACGAAGATTTCTGAGGACATCTTCGAAGCATGTGATCAAATGAAGATGAAATTCAGCATTTAGGGAAAATTGTCATTCTTAAATTATCAGAATCTTGTTAGGGAGGATAATATTAATGATGCTTGACCAATTTTAGTAATGCGATTTCACATTTCATTCTAGCAATCAAATTTCTTATAAATTTGATTCGATAGAGCATGCAGACATTGGCACAGTATTTCAATTGTCCAAAATGGAGAAGCGTTGCATTTATAGGTGTATCGACATGATTTCCTATTGTTAACCAATATTCTGTGATTTTTATGACTAACAAGGACTGTTTCCTGGAGAAATAAATTTAGTAATGTGCACCTGATAATGATCTCCATTTGCTATGTTTCGCCCTCATACCACTAAAAACACCCAGATTAAATTTGCCAGTTCTTTGACACCATCCAAAATTCACCTGCATCAAGCAGGCATCGTGGGAGCAAACTTTCAAGTTGTAGTTCAACTAAAGCATAAAATATCGCAACGTTCATGTGACTCGGAGTAGAGGAATGCAATCGTCGGAAGCGTACCCTCAACACGACAGAAAGTTTTTAAGCTAAAACACGAACACGACTTTGTTGCCTCAACACGACACGATCACGACATAAACGCAGCTGCGTTGTCTCAACACAGCACGTCACGACACGAATGCGACTGCGTTGCCTCAACACGACGCGACGTTTTTAAGCTAAGACACGAACACGACACGACACGAAATTCAAACCGCCTACATCTAACACGAAAGTAACGCAAAACTTGTCTTGTGAATAACTCATTTTGAATACATTATTCAATGGAAGACAATAGTTCACTGGTGGAGGAGACTATAACAGCTTTAAGAAATCACAAAGTAGTTTGAATTATATTCAGAGTTCAGTGATACAGAGTGCCAAAAAAGTCTTTAGACCGGTTAGTGATTTAACAAAGGGCTCAACCTGCTATGGACTCATGAGGACACATTTTATTGATTGTGACAAACCCGCTGTTGAATGTATGAGGTGGCAACAATGACGTGCATTGCTCTGCTATGATCACCCGACAGCGCACCAGACTGAGGGTTTCTAAAGGAGGCCTGCTGATGATTCCTGATATTGAATGAAATGACAGCTATTCAGATCTGCTTCCATTTTTCAACTGAGGATGTAACTCAATATTTAATTATTCTATTCGTACAGGAGGTGGATATAATCCTACATTGGTATTTAGCCGACCTAGCTCTGTAGCTACATTAGTGTTGTTTATTTATCCCTTATCATCGTGGACTGGCTAAGTTGTCTTGAGCTAAAACAGGCTAAGTTATCATATTATTTCGATTTAGAATTTACAGCTAGTATATCCTTGTCGTCAACACGAAAATAAAGCAACACCCTAATTGACAAAACACAAACACGAGCACAAATGATAAGACTCAAGACAACCCGAAACAGACACGATCGTGTTCGTGTCGTGTTCGTGTCGTGTTCGTGTCGTGTTCGTGTCGTGTTCGTGTCGTGTTTGTGTCACAAACGCACACTTCTTATTCGAAGCAATACTTGTTAAGTTTTGGAGGGGTACCGAATACCGCGGGAACATTGATGCGCTGCAGAGCCTGTTGTCGACAGGGTTAATGCCAAAACACTCACATTAATTGCACTCAAATCATAAATCAGAAAAGTTTGCATCAGAACTGTAAATTTCGCTGATGATAATGTGCCATTGAACCACGATATCGATGAAAATGTGGAATGGCATGAAAAATGGTTCCATACAAGACAACTTTCAATAAATCCAACATTACTCAACAATCTCGTGAGCATCGGAAAGAGATTTTGAACTGAATCTTCCCATGTACAAGTCTCAATGACCTGTATGATTTTGTGAAAGACATGCATATCTTAATATCTGCACTATGAACCGCAGACACTATCATATATAAATGAAAATTAAAACAGATATAACAAGTCTCACATATCATTCACATTTGAATGATCGAATAGCCCATTTCGGCGACATTGTCTGATATAGTTCGATTTTGTTGTCATAAATAAAGGAAATGCACTTTTCTTTGCTTTGTTAACTGTGGTAACTCAACTTTATCAATTATATTATAATATATTCCACTATTGTAACCTCCTCATAACTTTCCCGCATGTTTAATTAAGCATTTTCCTGCGTTAAAGGTGACAAATGTAAAACATATGTGAAATAACAACCACCCATTAGAAATTAAGGCATTAGAATTTATTTTTGCAAACTTTTCTGTAAACGTTTTTCCATTCACATATGTTTGACTTTGATGAAGTATGGAAACTTACTAAACTTTATTTTCAATTACAAAATGGCTAATGTAATCGGATGGATTCCCAGAAATTTCACATAAAATAAGGACAATTCAAGCATATATAAATTATTTTTAAATAATCAATACGGGAAGCCAGTATGTCGAATAACAGGCATGACTTTTCGACCGAAAGAAGGTTACGGAAAGTCCACGAAGGTCAGCCAAGGTCACCGAAGGTCAGCGAAAGTCGCCGAAAGCAACCGAAAGTCACTGAAGGTCGCCGAAAGCAACCAAAAACAACTGAAAGTCACCGAAAGTCACCGAAGGTCACCGAAAGTCATCGGATACAGGCTAGCATTCGAAAAATGTGATGTATAGAAATTCTACTATGCTGAATGGATTCTTTAGTTTACGTTTCGAACACGCTTGCATTCGCATTTTTCCAATATTCATCCCGAACATCAAATGTTTGCTTTTAAACTACGCAGTCACGATGTTGCTCATTGAATATCTGTTATGACACGGACGATCTGTAAAATAATATCATTTCCTTCTGGATTACTACCATGAAGATCAGTCAATTCCGTTGTAATTTCTTCAGAACTGTATAAATGTGTGCATATCTCACATTTGGAAAAAATTCCGACTGTATCCCCCTCGAGTTCATTTAACAAAATCGAAAGTGCATACACAAAGGGGATTTAATAAATGCGGAGTTACCACTCTACCTAATATACCTACTCTATGTGTCCAATTGAAAAACGGTGAATGCCAATTTAGTGAATCATAAATTCATGATGATGAAAATTGAATTGAAAATATGAAATTTCAGCCACGACAGCAGAATATGAACTCGAGCTTTTCATGGACTTCTATTATAATGACGTTCATCAGATTTCCTTGATCATCAGCATGATTCCCGCTTATTTACACTGCTTATTAGCGAATATTCATTCCTTTTGATATCCAACTTGTTTCATACTACTTATAAAGGGGCATCATGTCGGTAGTATTCAAATCGGCAAAGATTTAGCATTTTCAAAGCTGCTCAAATAATTTTTTGGACTGCTGGATCGCAATCTCCACAAAAAACTGAATCTTTTCATATAAAAATTTTTACTGTATACAGATACTTTTTTGAGTCGACACTCTACATACAACTCTATGATTGGATCTTATGCTTATTATTTTGTCGATAGAATCATGCCATTATGATAGTTCGCCTGTGAAAAGCCTGCCATTTCAAATATTGTGACGACCGTCGTTTCGCTGACCGCTGTGATCGGTACTCATCGAACGAGTATAGAGTCATGCAGCTTGCAGCTCAACATTTTTTTCCGTGGAAGACAAGAACTTGATAAATGAATCGTTGTTCAACAGAATGACGAATTCTCATCATTCAGGAATATTACAAAAATTGTGAAATCGCAACTGCCACAATACGCAAATTACGAACAATCTTTGAAAGAAGAACTGCTCCAAGTGCTTCAACACTTATGAGAATAGTCAGAAAATTTGAAAAGACAGGATTGGTAACTGATGTCAGATCATTGACATGTGCTCGTCCACGCCGTTCAGCAGAGAACATCAGAGCTGTTCATCAAGATGTGGTGGAGAATGCGAGAACATCCATAGGACATCGTGCTCAACACTCTAATCTGTCACCTCCTAAAATCGAATAAACCTCCATCCGAAAGCACCACACACTAGAATTTTAGGAGGTTGCTTTGAAATAGAATGTTGATAGACTAAAGAGAACAATAACCCCAGTGCGCTACCCTCTAAAACGCTTTGCTTTAGAATTCTTTTACTAGTTACGAAAAATGTCTTGCTTTAGTGTATGATTTAGAAGGTGCTGGTTTACAGTGAACAGATGAGCATTTGCGAAAGCACCATACAGCGTATTCTAACAAGAGATTTGAGGCTTCACTCCTACAAAATCCAACCATGTGCTTCAAACAGATGGTCTAGATATCGCAGAAATGTGGTTCCAACAAGATGGTGCCACTTGGCATACTGCACGTGCAGCGATAGAGTTGTTACAGGAGAAATAGGTCGTGTTATCTCTCGTTGGCGTGACGAGAATTTGCCGCCAAGATCATGTGACTGTACACTTTGTGATTGCTTCCTTCGGGGATTTTTGAAGGTTTATGTCAATAGGTCCTTTCAGTATCCAATTCATAAAGGAGGTGATCAGACGCTGTGTGGTTGAAATACAGCCAGAATCATGCCAAGCTCTTATCCAGAATTTCAGCAAAAGAAATGTGTCGGCAAAGCCGAGGAGAACATTTGTTAGATGTGTTTCATACATGATTTCTCTTCACTTATTTGTTCTCAAACTGAAACCTTTCACGTGAAATTACAATTCCCACATTTACATTTCATGAAAAAATAATAACTTCGGATTTCAATAGGCAAGAAATCGTTTTCGTTTAAACTATAAAATTTCCGTTCTTATTGGGACACCCTGTATAATGTGTTCTACGCTTTTATCTTTCCACCTCTCATTAGAATAGCTGAAATCCTATTTCGGTCTTCATTTGATTATTGCAATCTTCCAAATGCACAAAATACATGTAAGTCAAATAAAGCTACTATGTATAGTTTTCCATTGTACTGCTGCTGTTAAATATAAAGCTGCGATTCGAATTATGCAAAGAGTTTCGAGATCTTCGCTCAGCAGAAAATTGACACGTTGCTTTCAGCTCATACCATTCATTTAGCAGAGATGGATACATAATAGCGATAACGTTTACATCACTAAACCTACGAAGTCATGCCAAATGATGAAAGAAAACCTGTTTAGAGATGGAAAGATCAGAGCACTGAGATTTTCCTCCACACAGTTGCATTTACGCTGTAGGAAGACAGCAAAAATAAGAAATGAAAATAGATGCAATGAAGGATTTTGCGAGAAGTCATGAATTCTGTATCGCCGTCTGTCTGTAAAGCTTATATTATCACAATCCGACGAATTTCAAGGTTGTAGTAGAGATTCTGGGGAAAAGACTTTATCAATCTAACTTGGGATTGCCCATTTTACCCATTTTCATCCACTTGAAGAAACTCAGAAACCGGAGCAAGAAGTGAATTTCAAATATTCTGCAATTATATTTTTATTTATTTGATATCCGCAACGCTGACCTATTATTTTCACATTGGCATTTTCATTAATTTGAAGTTTTAAATGCCTGCTAAGGATCATCCAAGTTTTTAGTTGACACAAATATCTTAAAGGCTACCTTTCAATTTTTAGCCTCAACCAACTAAAATATCGTCGCTTTATGGAGAATGACCTGCACGTTTATATGTGAAGAAAAAACAGCGCAAGCAGATATAAGACCGACGTCATTCTAATTTCAAGAAGTAGTTCATCAAGAAAGACGATCGACTCCTGGAAAAATGAATACAGAGTCCTTTACATTGTAATTTGTAAGTCAATAGCCAGGCATCATAATTGCATTAAGTATGTCATAACTTAAGATTCAAAAAGAGAATAGAAAAGATGGGAGTTTAAACAAACTACAGGTACTCAAAGAATTTACATATGAAACAAAAAAGATGCGTAACAGATCACATAATTCAGGTCAACCTAACTCTGAAACATGAGACATCATCAAACAATTGGTTATCACAGAAAGTTCCCGACGGGTGATGTGTGTGGTCTCCAAGATATTTGCAGTGCAATCATAATTGGCCACCTAAAATGGAAACATTGTCAATACGGCAATGACAAGACGTCATATATGGCAGAACTTCTAGTTTGAGGTTCCCTTACTCTACTCCTCGAATGATGGTCTTACCATAGAAATTGATAGCAATAAAACCTCTAGAATCGAAGTACAGCTTCACACAATACACAATTGTGGCACAAAAATCGCACGCATTTTCACTTGGATACTCTTGTCCACGACTGTATCATATGGGGTAGAATCAGCCACATGTGCTATTCTAAGCTTTTCATTAGTGATTCATGTCCCAACTGATGACCTTCAGTCAATTTCCATTCTGGTCAACTTCAAATAAACAATCTATTTCTATGGTCTTACTAATGCAAGAAAAGAGCGGATCATCCCTAAATTTCTTAAAAGAATCTTATAATATCAAAAAGCGTCTAAAAACTAGAAGCTCAGCCGAATTTGTTCATTGTCTTGAATGTAATTGTCATTGCAATAATGTTTCCATTTCTGGCACGGCTAATGATGAATACACGCAAAATATCTTGGAAGCCATACACATCACCCGTCGTGAACCTTCTCAGAAAGTGAATGCTTGATGAGAAAGCAATAGAGGATGCGATTATAATTATCTCGGTTGAAAAATCGAAGCTAACATTGAATGACAGTGAAAATAGAGATTAAATTTGAATGCAGGCAATACATTGCTCTCAACTTGGATGCGAAGTTAGGGCCATGCGTAGATTCGAACATATCTTTCACACAACCAGAGAAGAGTACATAAGAATAGCAGCGAAGTTCGCACAAGAGACTGCTAATTGCGTTCTAGTTTCGGTGACAGCGTAGTCTTGATAATCCCTGCATCGCAGCCTCACTGAGAAGAAGCCTAAGCATCTCTGCGCTACCTTGAAGATTCTCTAACTTTATAAATACTGTTGACATGGTTCTCACAATTCAATGTTCTTTGAGCGCTGTAACTCAAGATTAAAATCGTATAAAAACTCAACGGCGAAATACACTGACATTATGAACGGAATATGCGTCAATATCTTAGCATTGCTAACTATAGAAGCATCACGCACTTCACCGTTGATCGGTCATAATCAGGTATCACACTTCGTAAACACCTAGATTTTTCCTTTTCCATTGGCAAATTTTCATCAATTTACATCTATAGGTACTTCAGATGATAAGTATACGGAAACGTGTTTTTGATAGAGATGCTTGAATTTCTATGCATATCCACATGAGAGTATTTGCAAAAATGCTTCCCTTATTGATGGGAAAAATAAAAATTTGTGTCCTAACTTATACAAATCTATATCAATTTGCACCCTACAGATACCTAGGAAGGACAAGGACTAGGAAGACAAGAGTGCATAAGCGCGTTTTCAACCTAGGGCTTGGACAGCTATGCGTTTTCACAAGACGGTAGTTGCTGACAAGTAATCGTTTATTCATGGTAAAACTCGCAGAATTGTGGCCTAACTTGTAGAAATCTGCATCCCTTTGCATGTGCAGTTAGCTACAAGTATTGTTGAGCTAGTAACTGAGAAATCTAACCGATTGGAAAGGACCTAATTCAGAAAACATAGTTGATATTGGTGAGAGCCATGCGGAAGGTACATTTAGCGAGAAAAAGCTACAGCGCTTCATTTTGATTGGCTGTTGCACATGACGCAGACCTGCGATTTCATTGGCGTAAGCGCGTATTTACATTTCGAAGAGACTCGTGACTTCAAGTAGAAAGTTCAAGATGTTGTACTAACTAGATTTTCCTGAATTTTTGATATGTTGATGAGGGATTTTTTCTCTACAAGATAAACGCACTCTTGAAACTATTGCAATTTGTGGCGGGTTGCAATGTAATTCGCTGTAGATTGCCTGGACTAACAATGACGAAAGTGGTTCGATGACTCGAATGAATATAGAAATTAGCCTAACACATGTAGAAGGAATGAAAATGAACTATACAATAACATGATTTCGTAGATGTACGGTGAACAATATAGCACAGTTTCAATATTCCTATCTACGGTTCACAGATTCTAAATGTAGTCTGTCATGGCGAAGTTTTCACTTTTGATATACCTCAAGATTTATGTAATGACAGCATCCTCCAACCACAAGAGCGCCAAAAATCAAGGATTGACCCAATTTCACCGTTAAATTAAAATTCATCCACACGTAGATACCAAATAGAAAGCTTGCAGTGCGACAAACATTACGACAGGCATAAACGTTGATAAATAAGCAACCGGATACTACCGGAATACTAACGGAAGCTAATATTCACATCTAACATCCAGCATAATTCTAGCATGATAAAGAAAATCACATTTCATGAAAATACTATTAATCAGACAAACTTATCTCTAAACATTGTGAACTTATAATTTCCGGATAAGAATAAAACAATACATACAAAGTAATGTACAGTTTCATGTGTGTGAGACATGCTCACGGTATGCATGATGCTGATATTCTTCTATAACATCGCTAAAAGCCAGTGAAGATTGCCTATCTTGATTTTCACTTTATAGAGTTTTTATTGACTGAAGAACATCAGAGAGGTAATAAAGACAAGTCATTAAACCTGAAGTCTACTCTATGTGGTGAAAGCATCTGAATAATGCAGCCTCACTAGCAGCACATCTGATTAAGAACACAACTGAATGAAGGGGTTCTACTGTTTCTTCATTTTTGCGACGCAAATCTTGATTATCAAAACATTTACAGTATTTTTCCGAACACATTACAACAGAATTCATCAAAAAATCTCTGTTCTCAGCACGAAATTCTTTATTGCCCGATATTTCGCCAACCAGTTCGGTAGGCATCCTCAGAGGCAGTGGCTATCATTAACATTGAACACTTTTAAGAGAAGATGAGAACAATAGAATCTCCACGCGCTCCTCATCTGCGGTTGCAACAGCTGAGCAATGAGTAGAAACTTGATCAAATAAACTCCTTACCACTGACTTTTTGTGACCTGGTGAATGGTGCGAAGAGAAATCAAGATACTTATTAGTGTGAGTAGGCTTGCTAATGCGTACCATAGTATCATTTCGGGGATCGCCTACATACAGTTTGTCAAGACATCTGGCAGACATTTTGGCTCCGGTAGTGGGGAACACTGGTCGTGTGGTGGAGAATAGTATCAAATTTTGCGAGTTTCTCAAAGAGGTTACGATTCCTCCTGGATACGTAATGGTTTCTTACGATGTGGTATCGTTATTCACTCGGGTGCCCAGAGAACTTGCAATAAGGGTAGCACAAGAAAGATTGGAGAGAGATACATATCTTCAAGAACGTACAGCTTTGGCAGTTGTAGACATTATCGGGTTGCTGAGTTTTTGTTTGGAAGCTACTCAGTTTATTTACCAAGGAGCATTTTACAGACAGGTTTTTGGATGTGCGATGGGCTCTCCTGTTTCTGCTCTAGTAGCTAACCTAGTGATGGAAGACGTTGAAAATCGTATCCTGGCCAATCAGAATTTCTCTGTTCGGTATTGGAAACGTTATGTTGACGATACTTTTGTGATTTTGCCGGAAGATGAGGTCATTTCTTTCTTTAATTATATGAATACTGTAGAATCGTCTATTGACTTTACTATGGAATTGGAAGATGACAGTCAGTGTCTAGCCTTTTTGGATGTAATGGTGCAGCGTCTACCGGATAATGAGATATCATATCGAGTTTACCGCAAGCATACTCACACTAATAAGTATCTTGATTTCTCTTCGCACCATCCACCAGGTCACAAAAAGTCAGTGGTAAGGAGTTTATTTGATCGAGTTTCTGCTCATTGCTCAGATGTTGCAACCGCAGATGAGGAGCGCGTGTAGATTCGTAGAGCTCTGTCGGGGAATGGTTATCCTAGACACATGCTCTTCGAAACTAATAGAAATACTGCCAGAGAGGAGGTAGAGGCGGAACGGAAGGTAACCCTACCTTATGTGCAGAATGTGACGGACAGAATCGGTCGAGTATTAAACGACTTTAATTTTGAAGTGTTCTTTCGACCTCCTACAAGACTTTCAGACATTTTAAATGTTCCAAAAGACCGCCCTCCAGAAGATAAAAAGAAAGGCGTTGTTTACAAGATCAACTGCGCCGACTGTGATAAACACTATATTGGCCAGACGAACAATGCATTGATCACAAGAATAAAACAGCACGAAGCAGCGTGGAGAAATCTACAGATTGAAAAGTCAGCCATTGCATCGCATGCGTATGAAGAGAGTCATCGCATTGACTGGTGGAATTCCCAGGTTATTGTGCAGGAATCTCGCTATCGAGAGAGGCTATTTTTAGAAAGCTGGCACATTCAAGCGAGTGACAATTGTGTTAATCGAACGGAACCTATTCCTGCTTGCTACGAGGACGTAGTTAGAGCGTGGAGCTCCACTCAGCGGCAGTGATTATCTACGGTGACTTCCTCTTTGTCTTTTTGTCTTAATGATTATTTCTATTGTTCTCATCTTCTCTTAAAAGAGTTCAATGTTAATGATAGCCACTGCCTCTGAGCGATAAAGAATTTCGTGCTGAGAACAGAGATTTTTTGATAATCGAACCGGCACACAGCCCTTCAATTTTCTTAGAATTCATCAAATGAAAGACAGTGATAGACCTGGAGACAGGGCTGGCAGCGATTAATCGATTTGTCAATTTTTAATCGATTAAAATTAATTAATCGATTTCGGAAATTTTTTCGGAATAAGCAACTGCAAACTTACAGCAGCCTCCCAAATTGATGAAATTGGCCCGCTGTGCTTTTCCTGTTCAAACGACTAGTGCCCCCAGTGAACGTGCATTTTCGAAATGTGGATTTCTCTTCGAAAAGAGAAGGATATCACTTTGTCGCGGCAATGCTTCTAAAATATTATTCCTCAATCAAAATGATGATTTCATGCGATTTATTGTGACAGTTTGAGTTTTTTGTACCCTTTTTCGATTTTGCACTTTAAAGTTTTGGTTTATGTTTTCAAAATTGTAGAAAATCATGCGTCCTTCGTTCATTACTGATGGATAGGCATTTTGTCGGCATACTAACTTTGCAGAAAAATTCATAGCGGTACATTGTGAATGAAAAATTATCAAATAATCGAATATGGCAAATAGCGTAATAAATTCTACATTTACCTAGAAAACGCCCTTCTGAAAATTGACACGATCAATCGATTAATCGATTCAAGCATCCGTGCGATGAAGCAAAGGTGGAATTTTGAAAATGCATTGTAATATGGAAAGATAGTGATATAGTCTAGAACACAAAAATCGTCATGTTTGAGTCAGGGATGCGGAGTCGGAGTCGGAGTCCTATCATTTTTGCTGGAGTCGGAGTCCTATCAAATGATAGGACTCCGGACTCCGGCCTATAACTAGACCCGGAATATAGCACAAACAAGTTGTTTTTTCTCGTGCATATAGCTGTCACTGTCTAAATGTCAACTTTCTCTGTGAAACAAAAGTACAGAGACACTGCTGCATGCAAAGCTTGTAATAGTTGAGGGAATAAATTGTGATAGTGAAAAAAGGATTGTCTTCTTCACTCGGTGATTCAGTAGAGAAGACAAGCCTTCCTAGCCTCGATCATACGCGCGTCTACGCACCAAAGGTCACATTAGAGACAAAAATGAAATACTAGTTTGTTTGAGAACATTACCTCTTACCCTCACGCTAATCGTGTGTGATTTCTCCTCCAAAGCGCATATTAAAATCGAAAGCGTACTCATATTTTATGAAGAAGGATGGGGGATTCTCCTGTCTGGTAGAGACTGGAGAAAACCGTCTGAAGCACACATGAACAAGATGGGAGGAACCGAGTCGCATGCATCCAACTTAAAGCGACATTTGATGAACTTGCATCGAAAATGATTGATTGATCACTTAAATAGGTTCAGGTAAGCCTAATAATCTATGATATAGGCTACCAGTTTATTTATAAAAAACAGGCTTTATATACTTGCCACCCGGAGTCGGAGTCCTATAAAAAAATGATAGGACTTCGCATCCCTGGTTTGAATCAATCTAACCCAAATCATATTTTAAATCATTTAATCACTCCCATTGTATCCCAACACACCTGATCGTTCGTTAATTAATGTTGTCTGTCGCCAATTCATAATTGGCAAAATCATGAATAAAAATTAGTCAAATTAGCCCAACTGGTCAAGCTGGCTATTGCATCATTAAGTCAAACTGGTCCATTTCATACACATGTATACAGACTCATAGTTCGGCAGCCAGAACGAGTTTCTGCAGGGAACGAGGCCGAAAGTGAGACTTTCACAGAATGATGTACACCCGATGCCAACTACGAATCGGTGCGTCTGCCGAGTTGCAGTTAGTTTTTGTTAGACAGGATCAAAGAAAAACACATGTAAATCCAATGGGACGCAGATTGACGTTTTTGGCTAAAATGAAATTTTGCATGTTTTCTATGATTAAACAAAAAGTACTAAGCCCAGAGTCATAAATTTTGGCATGAAATGTCTTCAGGTCATTTCTATGATGTGCATGTGCGATCATCATGAATCTAATCGGCAATGTATATGAGAATGGGGTTGAATGTGGATTAAGTTGCTCAAAATGTTTGTCAAAGAAAAGTGTTCAGGTCAAGATGAAAGGAAATGACCTGAAGACATTCCATGCCAAAAATTATGACTCTGGGCTTAGTACTTTTTGTTTAATCAAAGAAAACATACAAAATTTCATTTTAGCCAAAAAACTGCAATCTGCGTCCCATTGGATTTACGTGTTTTTCTTTGATCTTGTCTGACAAGAAGAGGAACTCACTAGAACGGCAGACGTGAAAGTCTCACTTTCGGCCTCGTTCCCTGCAGAAACTCGTTCTGGCTGCCGGACTATCACTTAGAATATCACGTTCAGGTGTCTGAAGGGGTTTACATTCGGATAGCAAAATTCTGCGATTTTCGCAATCAACTAGATGAATTTTCAACTACATAATTCAACACGTGGATCAACCGCGCTCTCTGGTTTCCTTCACAAGCTTCTATCTTCAAAGCAACTGTGCGCTCAATAAATATTTTGTCACATTAAACATTTTCAACATTCAGCGTTCGTCCCTGAAACTTTCACGTTGCTTTGTGTACGTCTTAACTTCCACAAAAACGGCACGTCTGCTTGATTAAAGACGGAGCATTTCAAGATAATTTGTATAGAAAACATCCACAGGCCATTATAACCACAGAATAAGAACCGTCATTTCTCCTTCTGTTTGACTAGAAAGGAAACATTAGAACATGTAAGGTTAATGAAATGGCACAATCTGCTGACATAGCACATTGTGTACCTAACACCATAGCAAACTAACAATAAGCAGCCAGTTCAACATTAAACACGCCAGAGTGTGCGAAGTTTCAGTGACTTATCAACCGGATCACACAGCAAAGAGATACAGTCGATGTGATCAAGTTCTACAGAGAATTTTGTGAGCGTTTTTTCGTGCGCCTGCTAACTTTTTGATAATGATCAGAGGGCCCAACATTATCGAGAAAACTTTTGCGCAATGATCTGAATTCTTTGAATCTGAAGGAATCTTGGCGATCGGAGCATTTTGAAGGAATTCACAGCAATCCGCAAGCGGTGCACGACTATTTTTCCTATCTCTGTAAGGTATTGAAATACTTTTTTGCCCACTTAGTAAGTTCCTGCATGTGCCATCTGTTTGAATCAGTTTGCATTTCAAGCAAAGTGATGCGCTTAAACAATCTAATTCTGTGATTATAACGTTTGCAAAGGAAAACTGTCTGTATTCCGAGCAACTATTGCATCTTTAACGCTGACTGTTTTAAGGCCGCATCACATCACCTACGTGTTGCGTGTTCAAAGTCATAGATATAGGTTTACAAACTATTCACATCTATGGTGAAATTTCAAGCGCTAAAGGTAAAAAAATGAAAAAAACAATATTAACAAAAAATAAATGAACACGTACATGAACATGAACACGATGAGAGGAATGAAATGACATAGATTATTATGAAACTTGAATGTAGCTGTCAAAACGCAGAAGTTGAAAAATGTTCAAAGAAAGACAATCTGATTGGATTGTCACGACCAGGAAGATCTATGAACGCTACGATAAAGAATTCGCCATCACACTATTCATAGATATCTTTGCTATGACGTTGCAGTGTAATAAATTCTGGTGTAGTTAGCTTACACGTACATGTTTGCGTTTCACAAGACGCTCAAATAGGTGATGTGCTACGGCCCTAACTGCTATGAAATTGCAGTGACGTTGCAGTGTTTTACGTTTTGTGTGGTGACATGTACGTGCTTGCGTTTCACACGACGTTCAAAACGCAACACGCAACACGTAGGTGATGTGGTACGGCCTTTAGTCTGCCAACTCCATACTCAAGCAGTTTTGCATTCTGTATTGAGAGGTAAATTCAGTCAGGCGATGGAATGCGAAAGACTGAACTAAGAATAAAGCCTTGATATAAAATCAACTCAATCTAAACAATGGTTTTCAGTTCGTCTGCAGAGATGCATTAATTAATGTAATTCGGATCATCGTGAAATAAACAAGTTCAAACGTTAATGCTGTGACTGACTCTCATAGCAGGAATTCACGATGAATAAGCCACTTTCAGAGAGAATTAATTAGCAAAGAAGAAATCAAATTACAGAATTTGTATGGAAATGGAGCAACTAATGTGACAAACGATTGTGGTCGCTGGTTCACCGAGTGCATTGCCCTTGAAACAGGACACCAATCTGGAGAGAGAAGAAGAAATTTGAAACGGTGAAGCATCTGGAAAGCATCTTCTTTGTCGGTATCAGCGAAAGTTTTCCGAAAACACATTAGGTACGGTAAGCAGATGAATAAAAATCGTCAACTAAATAAGCTTTAATAACCGAGTGTTGCCAACTCGGTTAGCAAGTCACCTATAGAAGCACATTTGAGATAGTTATGTATTCTTTACCAATTCTGACTAAACTGTAATTCCATGCATCACTACTTACCAATTAAATTTGTTTGAATCAGGGATGGGAGTCGGAGTCCTATCAAATGATAGGACTCCGGACTCAGGCCTATAACTAGACCCGGAATATAGCACAAACAAATTATTTATCCTCGTGCATGGCTGTCACTGTCTTGATGTCAGCTTTCTCCGTCAAACAAAAGTACAGAGACACTGCTGCATGAAAAGCTTGCAATAGTTGAGGGAATGAACCGTGATAGTGAAAAAAAGGATTGTCTTTTCACTCGGTGATTTAGTATAAAGCAAACCTCTTAAGCCTCGATCACACATGGGCACCAAAGGCAAAAATCATTGACAAAAATGAAATACTAGTTTGTTTGAGAAATTTACCTCTTAACCTCACGTTAATCGTGTGTGATGGTTCTTCTAAAGCGCATATTAAAATCGAAAGTGTCTAATATGTTATCTAGAAGGATGGGGTATTTCTCTGCCGGGTAGAGTGGAGAAAAACTGTGAATGCACACATCAACAAGATGGGAGGAGCCCAGTCGCATGCATCCAACTTAAGGCTACATTTGATAAACTTTCATCGGAAATGATTGATAATTGATACAGCAATGATCACTAAAGATAAGTTTAAGTAAGCCTATAATGATCTATGATTTAGGTTGCCAGTTTATTTTAAAAACTAAGCTTTATATAATTGCCATCCGGAGTCGGAGTCCTATCAAAATGATAGGACTCCGCATCCTATCATTGAATACTCTGACGACCTTCCAAGGAATAGATGCAGAATGTCATTTTTTCTTTACACCTCATGAATAATAGAAGTAAAGAATCCAAAAAATCCAAAAGCTGATTAAAAGTCTCCAGTATGGGTCTAATACAATACATAAAACGTCATATTATCCTACCAACCGCATGTTATGACGTCACAATATTCCAAACTATGACTGATCTGTCTAATTTTTCTGCGACTAAAATACTAAAGGACATCAAATATTAACCCTTGCAATGGGAGACTCTCATTTTATTTTAGAGATAACTAAACAAATCTTTCATTCTCATCGGACCTAATGTGTGAAAATAAATTGCATTTTAAGAATCATCTCTCTACATTCAGTTGTAATGAAAGCAATATGAATCATTTACTGAAATATTCTTTCCTGTTTCATCAATTACTGATGGAAGCTGATGTTCGAAAGAGAAACAAGAAACTTCCTTCAATTCTATCATTTAGAGTGATGCAAAAGAGACATTGGAACAGTTTTTCAGAAGATCTGATAGATTAAAGTAATCTTTCAGTCGATATAGAAAATATTTCGTTGATGTTGTGACAAATAATATTATTTGATATTCCATCAATGCTGATTTGATGCTTTTCTCAATATAAATGCATCGTGTTTATATATACGTTGCCAAAGTCTCGAATAAAATTGAAAGAATGTCACAAACGCTCGTGGGATTCAGCAGATGAGAAGTGTCAGTTATGGCAGGAAATAGACGACTTAAGTTTCTCATTTTAAAGCAGATTTCAAATGCTTTGCTTATGAAATTCCATGTAGCAGAAATGGTTTTGTCTGACTTTTCTTCATAAACAGATTTGTCTTCTGAATGCAAGGCAAATGTTTGAAAATATAAATTTAATTCTATGATCACTGAACGAGAACATTTTAATGCGCTGATACATTTGTTATTATCATAATTTGACTTTTAATATTGATTGTTATTTTAGCGTCGCATGGATTAGTGCTTTCGTTATTAATTTTTGTGCGTGTGCTTGAGCACTGAAAATTCATTCAATTGAGGCTTGCCGTTAAGTAAGTAAGTAAGTGTATATTTTATCATTGAAAATCATAATTTACATTTTCACACACACACTTCACATTTAAGAAGAAAAGAATCATGAAAAAAAAAAAAAAAAAAAACACAAACAACACATAAACAAAGAAGACAGAGATCTCTCTAAAACTAAACTATTTGATTCACAAACAAACAAATCCATGAAATGATGAATGCCTACACTACGTCAAGTTTTAGACGGTGGCAGACACAGATGTCCTGAGCGCGACATTCGAGAGGGAACAAGATCACGTAGCGGATGGTCAGAGTAAGACTTACATTGGTAAAAGAATCCCACAGAACGCTGTTTTCTCAGATATGAAATGGAAGGGAACATTCCCATGGTTGGGATTGGGATTCCAATTGGAATCCTAGTAGCTATTGGGATTGGGCTACCAAAATTCCACCCCAATCCCAATAGATACCAATAGATACCAATAAGCCCTCTCCCAACAAAATATGCATGTAATCGTTGACATTAGTCAGTACGTTACAAATGTTTTCGGGTTGTACAGAGCAGTTCATTTTTCTGTGTCTCCAGTCTGACCTTGCCTCTCTCGAATTCGATCATTGAGAGCTCTTAGTGTGATCTACACAAATTTTAAGCTTTAACCTTGGTCTATGGCTTTAACTTCCCTAGTTGCTAAAAATAGTGTGCTTAAAAAGGTAGCAGCCATGTAATAGTATGTATAGGCTTACACATACTAGGCGCTTCGCCGCTTCTGTAATTAAGCTATACATTGTAAGCTATTCAAGCCTATTTAACCGCATAAGCCGCTGTCTACTGCCTGTTGCCTACTGTATACGTGTGAGCCCGCATAGCGAGCTGTTTATTAACACCGCATTTCCAATATAGGCTTAAAATACCAAGTGTGTTTGTAGGTCATACATACATATCAGCTATACACGTAGACCCCTATAAGCTCTTGGATGAAGGCAGTCTCGGTGCAAAATGTAGCCATACAGCACGCCTATTATACATTAATTAAAACCCCTATTACTATTAAGGACAGTCTGTAGGCCTACAAGTCCCTAGGCAGGCTTAAGGCAGGCCTAAGCGTAAGCCCGATGCAGCTTGGGGTCAAATTGCGTGCGTTTTTAGCTCTAAAGTATTATACTTGGATTTCTATTGGGATCCCAATGGAAATTCTCATTGGGATTGGGCTGGAAATCCATCCCAACGGCAAGCCTGGTAAAATTGATACGTGCTCAAGGGTCATTATATACCTCTTCATGAGCTTCCGTGTAAACAGGCTAAGTTTTGAAGACGCTGATTTGAGTGTATAGTGCTATCTACAATTGGCTAACCACATAGTGCTATCCAGAATTGTCAGTATAAACACCTAATGCCGCAAAATCTTATTCAACAATTTCAGTTTCATAGACGTTTTCGGTCATTTACATAAAAAAAATGAAATAAATGGTTCATTGGATTCAAAAAAGGAAAAAAAAATTAATAAATTTACTTCTTTTTCTTCTTTTCTTTTTTTCCGACAAGTGCAGATCCTGTCCAATCATGTTCACTCCATGTATGATGGATATCGATATTATGGATTTCGATCATTTTTGTTGTAGTCACAGAGATGAATTTCTCTTTGTTTGGTTGTTCTGTCCTATTTTTTTCTTCTTCACAATCTTCCCCAACCTAAGTCTTTGAGGGATTTATTTTCCATTGAACGCAGAGGACAGTCAAGCTTGAATTCTGACGAAGCAAACTTGAGTTCAAAATATGTACTTTTCATTTCACAGGCCTTAGCAGGCGTCTGAATACTCATGCCTAGAGGCATGTGCCTATGAAGTCACTGGTCACCGGCCAGTTACGAAGCAGTTTGTTCAGTGTGCTATCAGGCTACATGCGTTGACACAGATCATAGATCTAAATATACTATCAATTTTAGAGACTATGTATCTCTAGATCAAATCAGAGAAGTCTGCGTCGTGATTAGAAAAAGAATTTGAGTATCTAAAGAGAATGACAACTATTTTAAGTCAATAAAAGACACCAACACCCTTGATTCCCCCATCATCAGCGTAGCCTGTTGAAGAAGGTGTGAGCTCGTCTCCACCGCGGACATCGGTTTGATTCCTAGATCAGTCGAGTGTGTGGAATCAAGGGTGTTGGTGTCCTTTATTTACTTTAAATAGTTATCATTATCTTTAGATATTCAACACTATACTGAGACAGACCTTTCACGTGAAAAGGAATTTGTATTCATTTGTCTATTCGGACAAATTTATGCAGCGCTGTACCCCAAGAAGTACACAGCGCTAGAACGCACAATGAAGTCACAAATTTCATAAAATTATCATAAAATTGAAGAAAAAGCATTGATCAGGAAAGATTTCTTTATGCGATGCTTGAAAAGTAACAAACCGCTTGAATTTCTTGTATCTGGGGGAATGCAGTTCCATACAGAGGGTCCATAGAGGCAAAAAGCATGACCTCCCCTGGTCATTGTGATTACCAGGGATTACACCGAGTCAAGATCCGGATCCGGGATCCGGCAGGTCTGGATGTAAATATCCGGATCCGGGATCCGGTGTGATATCCAGCCGGATCCAGCGAAGAGCGTTGAAAATAAAATGTTGATGATCATTAATGCTGCGGAAAATCCTACTTAACGATTGAAGTTATAAAAGTTCTCGTTACTCACTTAGAGTTGGGAGCGCATGTGGGCAGCTAAGAATGCGATTATAAATCTGAATAGAAATGTTTTATCGAGGAATATCTGTAGCTCGATATTGAATGACTATCTATGAAGGTTACAGAAAAGATGAAGTAACTTTTACACACTTTGTTCATTCTGATTGTCATGTTACCGTTGTAAGCTTGTAACCACTGCACCCACTTTACTAATCCACACTAAGAAATGAATGAACATCCATGAATTTCAAAGCCGATAAGATGAAGAAAGATCCATTGTGATTCTCCAGACGTATGGTATTGGCCCAACTATCTTTCTATGCTTACAATGAACAATATCTGTAATTATCAGTAAGTCTATAATAGTAGGATATACGCTTATTAGGTAAAAAAAGCACAATAAAAGCAAGTTTGATGTCTTTTCTTTCTTTTAATTTAATACACGTGCTTATCACTATTGAAATTGGAATGGATTTTTTTTTGATTGACAATCATGGTAAATATACATTTAATTAATACTGAAATTCATTTTCAGTCATCATTTCTTAAGAAAGAGTACACATTCATCTAAGCTTGGTCTCAGATTGTATTACCGTTATTTCAAATACTTGTAATCATCTATTGATATTCAGTAATGATATTTCATAAAAATGATATAATAACAAGTGAGAACCAGAGTGACAACTACAGTTGACGATAACAAAATCCTAGGATTTCAATATCATTTCATTAATATGAATTATCAAACGCATAATTTAAAATTAATCTCAGAAACCAGGCTATTCAATGTTTCATGATAATGAAAGCGAATTACATGTAATTTTATTACTTCATAATAGGATCCGGTATCCGGGTGCTTGAAAACCCTGGGTATTTGCAATCCCTGGAATATACACATTCATTCATCAATTTATATGTCAGCGTTCTCCACTATGTTGACTTTGAGTCATCGAAATAATTTTCTTCATTGCATTGTCATTCAGAATTATTCATGACTATCATGAGAGACCAAGTGAGAGATCATCGACTTCACTTCTTCATTTTCTTCAACTTTGATATCATGACGTATAGCGCTTTTTATTCCAATTTTTCAATCAAACCTCTGTGTTTTTCATTCCTTTAAGGTAATGCGTTTTATGAAACAACAAATGATTTTTGAGAACACTTTGACTTTAGATAGGCAGGATAGACAACCGCTTCATATCTTAGCTATTAACGAACGAGAACGCAAATCCTTCAGTCACTAATGAGGAATTAAAGTTCGAATCGATGAAGAAAGCTTTTAATGAGCACAGTGGCGAGCATTCTTTCCGTGCCTTTTGCGATTAAATGAAAAGGTACGTGGTAATCAAAACAAGTCAAGAGAACAGGTGCGTAGCCTCCCATACAAAGTTACCGGTATGAAGAGGTTTCATCTGAATGTCCTTTCGATCCGTAATACTCAATGTCCTGCGTAACCTAGGAACTTCCGAATTCTTTCAGTCAGATGATCGATGGATTTCGGGATTTGCTTGTATCACCGACAAAGAATGGGAGATTCTCTCTGAAGAGTTCCTCACTCCATCGGACGATGGCAACTGTTTTTTTTCATTTACTAATGTCAGCGGAAATCGACTTTTATATTCGTTTTGTGAAGTTCAAGAGATTCTGAGGGACACGTGACACCTGGAATGTGAAGACATTTCTGCCTGAACGCAAAAGTGCTTCTATCAACAATCAGGAATCAAATAATGCAGGTTGTGATGGATCTTGCCGCTCTTTGTGATTACATTTGTATTCCTTTTTTGATGCCGTAGGTTACCACTCCCAAACAATCGCCCAATGTCATTGGATGCTGTTCACCATGATGTTATCTACGAAACTTGAGGAGATCAAATGACGCTTTTATCGTCCCCGATATGCAGCAAGACGCAGAAAAATCTTATAGCATTACGGGGTATATTGTGCTTTCTGTGAATGAAAGGATGAATGATTTATTCGGTTTCCAGCTTCTTGTTTCCTCAATCGTGGAGTAACTTTCCTTTCAGTAGAATGCGTTGAGCTGCCATAAATCTGACTTAGTGAAAAATAGATTTTTGTCCATTGAACACTCCTGCCACCACACCAACTCCTGATGTTGGGGAACCTGGTGCTTTACAAACTCCATATACAAGCTGGGATGAGCCTTTAAAACAATGTTTGAGCGAAAATTGTCATAGCTATCCGTAGAGATTTGGAAGATAAATATGAAGGCCAATTTCTATGGTTAGCAGAATATTGATAAAAGTTCATAGTTGATTTGACATAGAAATTAATTGATCTTGGCTGAAAAAAATTGCGGATTTGTCGCCAAAAAAATACATTAGAATAATGGGGAGTTTCCACAATTGAGATATACACTTTGTATAAACACTTTTACAACAACGTATCACATAAAAACTTGGTTGGTTTCTAGTTATCAATCACAGACCTGATGATGAATGATTTAAAATATGGATAAAATGAATCATATGCGGTTGGATTATGACATATCCACACAAATTGTTTATGGCCCTGAATTTAGGCTATGTAAACGGCAGTAAGAATGAAAACAGCATCACACCATGACATGCTTTGCCATTATTTCTGCAATCCTACATGTTGATAGCTGCAGGGTGCAGGATATATCACCAGATATGTCAAAGCAATCTTTCAATTTATATAAAATATTTGGTCAACTGCTTAATATTTCCATCAAGTGCTTGAGGTTATCAGTTATCCTGATGGCAAGAAAAACTTGGGGTGTGAATGATCTTTTCGCGTGCGCATCAACAAAATGATTGATGAGGGATGAGCTGGAAATTTATTCTTTTAACTACGTTTTATCATTTGTTAATTCTCTCCATCTTTTCACGGAAATTGAAGTTGGATTTCTATAGCCGATCTCTATCAACTTCAACATCTGAGGCTCCGTTTGTCACAGCATGCTACATAATTAAAAATAACGTCAATATACACTCGCATGATTGAGTCACTCTTTATTATCGGTCTTAGGAAAGTCAGCTACATTTGCAACAGCACTTGCCAAAGAAGTATGTGCATGATAAAAGGAGTACCGGTCAGATGGATATCTCATTGCCATTATTTTTTAATTTGATTGTAGTCAGTGCCGTTTTTCACCTGTTTATGACGAAGGCCTACTTAATAAATAATTCATTCCTGTGGGAGGTATTCAAAATGGCGGTAGTCAGTGGTGGATCCAGAGGGGGGTATAGCTTGACCAGAATTTCTGACCATCAATTGTCGAACGAAACATTTTGTTGATGAGAAAATGATGATCTGATACATTTACTATTCGAACAGGAAAAACATTCAGTGATTTCGCACGATGATCCACGAAACTCAACGATCAGATTGCCTGACAAATGAAAAGTACATATTTTTAGCTCAAGTTTGCCTAGTGATGAGCTCGTCAAATGGAAAATATGATTCACAACGTTTGACTCTTTACGGTCATAATTTGCTGACTTTGTGCGTTTAATGTGATGTCAATCTTCCGGTTCGTCAGAATTCAGGCTTGCCTCTGCACTGCGTTCAATGGAAAATTGATCTTCTTGCCCACAGAATTAAATTGTTTAAGCGCAGAAGTGCGTAGAATCGCTTTGCTGGAAGTGCAAACTGATTCAAGGCAATGGCATATGCAGGAGCTCACTAAGTGGGTAAAAAAATTTTAATGCCTTGCAGAGATTAAAAAAGTCGTGCGTCTCTTGCGGATTGCTGTGAATTCCTTCAAAATGCTCCGATCGCCACGATTCCTTCAGATTCGAAGAAGTCAGATCATTGCGCAAAAGTGTTCTTGATAATGTTGATCCTTCCGATCATTATTAGAAAAGTTAGTCGGCGCACGAAAAAAAATCTTCTCTGTAGAACTTGACATCGACTGTGTCTCTTTGCTATGTGATCCGGTTGATAACAATCATTGAAGCTTCACACAATTTGGCGTGTTTAACGTTGAACTGGCTCCTCATTGTTCGATTGCTATGGTATTATGTCAGCAGATTGCGCCATTTCATTAACGTTGGGCCTCAGCCACACTGCGAGCTTTTCCAAGCGTTTTGCAGCAAATATAAAGTCATCATTACAGCAGTTGTAGACTACCACACTGTGAGCAAAGCAAACCAGAGCGGTTAAAACTTTACGGACATACGTTTGCTCGAGACGCTCGTGTTTGCTTTGCTATCAGTGTGGCTAAAGCCTTACACGTTCCGATTCTTCCTTTCTAGTCAAACAGAAGAATGATCTGTCCACAGAATTAGACAGGTCTACTCTTCCTCTGCTTGACTAGAAAGGAAACATTGGAACATGTAACGTCAATGAAGTGGCACAATCTGCTGACATAATACCATAGCAAAATTACCATAGCATAGATTATTAAGTTCCTGCATGTGCCATTGTTTTGAATCAGTTTGTACTTCTAGCAAAGTGATACGATTAAGCAATCTAATTCTGTGGATCTGTCTGATCCTGTGATCGGGATGCTATTTTGTACGTATTTTGATGCTTGTCATACTCGTGCTGTGTCGCGCTGAAATACTCTCAGTTCGTCCGTGTTATGAACAATATTGTGTTGTGTTATAGTCCGGCAGCCAGAACGAGTTTCTGCAGGGAACGAGGCCGAAGGTGAGACTTTCACATAATGATGCACATCCTATGCCTACTATGAATATGAACGTCTGCCGAGTCCTAGTGAGTTCCTCTTCTTGTCAGACAGGATCAAAGAAAACCACATGTAAATCCAATGGGACGCAGATTGCAGCTTTTGGCTAAAATGAAATTTTGTATGTTTTCTCTGATTAAAAGAAACTTACTAAGCAGAGAGTCATAATTTTTGGCATGGAATGTCTTCAGGTCATTTCCTTTCATGTGCATGTGCTATTATCATGCTTCTGGTCGACAATGTATGTGAGAATGTGGTTGAATGAGGATGAAGATGCTCAAAATGTTTGTGTTTACCGAAATTAAGAGGCTCGCCAAATCTAAATGTGTTTAGCTTTACAGACAGGGGTGCATGAACATGAAAGGAAATGACCTGAAGACATTCCATGCCAAAAATTATGACTCTCTGCTTAGTAAGTTTCTTTTAATCAGAGAAAACATACAAAATTTCATTTTAGCCAAAAACTGCAATCTGCGTCCCATTGGATTTACATGTGTTTTTCTTTGATCCTGTCTGACAAGAAGAGGAACTCACTAGGACTCGGCAGACGTTCATATTCGTAGTAGGCATGTGGTGTAAATCATTATGTGAAAGTCTCACCTTCGGCCTCGTTCCCTGCAGAACCTCGTCCTGGCTACCGGACTATTACCAAACTGCAACTTAAAACAATACAGCAGTACACTTACTGACATTTTTTCAGACGTAAGAAGATATCCCTCAATTCATCTAATATCAAATTATATTTTGCTCGTAATCAAATTGACTTTCTATCAGATCAAATTATATGCAATTTCCGTTTAGTGGCAAGTGAACTGCAGGGTAAAACGAAGAAAATGATTGAATTTCAATCATCTGCCTTTCCGAGGATTCAGCAAGAACCATTATTGTACATTATCTATTGGGAAGTATAATTTACCATGTCGTTAAAATTTTGTTTATGTTCTATCACAGCTAGTTAATGAAACCATAACTCACCTTTCTAAATGTCAACATCACAAGATTGTACAACAAAACTGGAGCACAGCTTAGCCATTTTAGTAAACAAATTACGATTTTACAATTAACGATACTCGTAAATAATGCCATGATATAGATTCCAAGCTTAATTCATTTCGACGCGTGTGCAATAAATCAGAATGAGGAAGGGCTCATGATACCCTTGAGACTCGGAGGGCTTTGGAAATTTGGATCGTCTCCCCGTAAGTTATGTTGCAGTGGGTCTCTGATAACCAAATATCTTTTCAGTGAAATTCAATTTCTTTTCAATTTCTCATATCAATTCAATTATTTTCATGTTTGTCTTGCGACTGGTTGGTATGATAAGAAACTGATCTTGCTGCTCTAAGATTTACCGCGGGATAACTAAACTGCAATGGCGGATCAGTTTGTCATATCCTCATTGTTTCACAGAATTCACCTACTTGCTGAGGTGCAAATGAAAATCTGAGGAGAACAACTACAGGTTTTCGACTACAAGAGTGACCTCTAAGAGGTTAATGAAATAGTGATTTCGATAATTATATTGAATTTCAGTTGTGACATTGAGACTTCAAATAAAGAAAACCGGAATTCAAGAGTGAATGTATAGCATTTGTCCAAGATATCACAATGTCATGATTGAAAGTCTCTTTGTCTGTCATGATTTCACTTTGTCGATAACTTCTGCGCTGTCATTGATGAATTGCTAAGTTCTTGCATGATTCTCCGACTGTCCGTATTGAAATCCAAAACCTGTACCTGTAGACCAGTCCGACAGTTGAAAAGATCGTTTTCAGCAAATCTCAAACGATGTAAGCAAATGATTGCACACCAGTGAAGCTCAAAATATCCTGGAAGTTCGTAAAAGCAACACTGCTTCATGGATCCAGGAATCAATTTGTTCGCTTGTGTAAAGAAACCAACACTTAACTCAAAATCTTTTTGATAAAATTTCGATAAGTATTGCGAGTTTGCGACTACTCGCTCTTGGTAATAAACAACTTTTATGCGTTTTTTTATCTACCACGTGGTCCCCGTGCCACAGTGGTTAAGTTCTTGGCCTAGCGATCTTTTGGTCCAGAGGTCGAGCCCCGAAGGTGTCATTGGAAGTCGGCCGGAAAGGCATCCGGACTAAAAGTACTACAACGCTCCATAAGTCTGACTATGTAAGCACCGTACAAGCCCCAAGTATGGAGAGTAGTGACGTAAAAGCTTAATTGTTTTCATTATGCAATTCGATTACTTTATGTTTTGTGCCCTAAAAGAGGAATCATATTCATAAAAATGACAAATCTCATTTTGAGTTTTAAATGAATGTTGGATCATTACGTTATTGAGTGCATCAAACTCGGAAGTACATGGATCTACATAAACAAATGAATGATCTTTGACCCTCCATAACTTGTAGCACGACGGAATCACATCTTGGGAATTGTCGTTTTACTGATGTTGAGTGACAATCTGCGAATTAAAAATAATAAGAAGCTCGTGCGCGAATTTAGGAAGAAAATGTCAGTACCTCTCAAACTATCTTGGTAATAGACAACTTTTATGCAATGCGATTAATTTATCTTGTTCATTGAAATTTCATGAACAGTCATTTAATATGCACTCATAACAAATACCTAAAGAGAGTGACAATGATTAAGTCAATAAATGACACCAACACCCTTGATTCCCCGACTGCACTCACAGCCCGACCCACAAATCGAACCCCAGTCCGTGGTGAAGACGAGCTCACACCTTCTTCACTAGGCCACGCTGGCAGCACTAAAGGAATGCGAGTGAAGGCATTAGTCACCTCCAAGCGTTAGCAACAGCCTATTGTCCAATTATTATTGACAGAACGCTACCAGTATTGATATTGCAGCGAGACAGCATATCAGCATGTCATTGGACTACGTCACACTGTAGATTGACAACAAAGGGTTGTCGCAATAACAGGGAATAATGGGTAAGAATAGTAATGATATGATAATAAGGTGTCGATATCACTTGGAGATGACTACTATCTTCACACGCATTCCTTTAGTACCGCCTGCGTGACCTAGGAGCTCGTCTCCACCGTCTTTTATTGACTTAATCGTTGTCATTCTCTTTTAAGATGTTCCATGTACTACGACAGAGCTTTGTTGTCACTCATAACAAACTTCGAAATTTGCAAAATCTGCTAATCAGACGCTACTTGGGTAGCAAGACCATTCAGAAGTACAATTCAAAACAATAAGAAATCCAAAGTCTGTAGATTTTGAATATTAATTTCATAATCATTTACTCTCACAGTATTGATTGTATTTCTTCTTGCAATGGAGATTGCCTCATAGAAGCGAATTCGCAAAGTAGTGAGTGATCAGACATGTGATACTGCTGTTATTGGATGCAATATTCAGAAAAATTCAATCATCGCTTCATGTAGTGAAGCAGAAATAACAATTCGGAATGACATTCAAATGAGAACATCAAAAGGAAAGAGTTATCAATCACGTTATAAACTTTCTACGGACATATCTCACATTTTATATCCATTGTGAGCCACCGAGTTCATCCATCAACGTGTCTAAAAAGCTGTCAGTCAAGCATACTTTCAGTGAGCGTTTCACTAACGTGTCTTTTGTGAGAAGTAGCTGCAATAGTAATAAAGCTTAAAGTAATACCCTGCTATCATTTTAAACCTATTAATAAAGTAAATTACTTCCAAATCGAAGATCTGTTATGCATTAGATATCAATACTCTTAATTATCACATCAGCCCATTTTTAAAATCTCAGTTTTGATCTGTCGAAAGATGTCTGAATTCATGCATGCGAACACCGTGAGTGCTAACTGACCACCATCATGGTGTTCTATTTCTCAAACCTTTATGGGCATTATATTTTTTAATTTTTTCCACGTTGTTGACAGTTGCGGCAAAGCTCCACCTCGACTTTACCTACACATGTCCAGCTCGCGAGTTTAGACACCATAGATTTAACATATTCATTTATCCATGTGAATTTCTATGTGAATGGCCTTCTTACATTAAGTACTTGCATAATATATTTATGCTGTGAAGATTCAAATATCTCTTTAAACTTAAGAATCACTTTCTCAATATATATACGTGTGATCGTGCATCAAAGGAAAGGCTTAAACCTTTCTCTGCTGATGGTAAGTATACTAGCCATGGGTGCATTCTCTCCTGTGCTGCGCCAGTTTTATCATTCTTTCTCTCCAGTGCTTGATGCTTCTCTGTAAAATCCACCGACACGGCAATGACAGTCACAATCAAAAAACATGTGTTTTGGTCCCACTTACAATGCAGCTCAATAACGGCGTGGGGTTAACAAAGTTCTGTTGAAAATACAGCTCTGAAATGATTTAAATAGCATGAGACAGAAGGTTTCATTCGCGTTGTGTATTTTTTATAACTAGTTTGCAGCTGCTATGTAATAAATCCAAGAATTATGATATGTGTATTCAGAGCGTTTAGATCGCTAAGTAAATAGCGCATGCAAATAAAATCTATCGGTATTAATGAATTAATAATCGGAAGAATTAGGAATGATTAGGACACAAAAGGAAGAATGATTATTAGCCAAAATACTTGTTTTTGAAATATTGCTCTCAAGCCATGCTTTAAAAACCCTTTGCTTTTTCTGACCAATCATTAATTTGGGGAGCGTGGGAGGGAATTATAACTGCTGCTTAATCGATCGCAAAAGCAGAAAAATGAGAATGCCTTTCCATATTACTAGCAATATTGAATAAGGAGTTGACTCTGATTTCTGTTTTGTTTCTGAAGATGGAATATCCCATGTCTGGGCGGAATTCTAAATTACATTCCAAATTCGATGGTTTAGGATTCGCTGTTTGACTGGCCGCTACATTCCATTTCAGTATTTCTGATTTTTCAAATGCTGCAAAAGTTCCGATGAGATACCGAGTGGACAATGTAATTGGAATGCAATGTTTTGATGCAATTTCATGTTCGTTACCGCATTATCTATCAATTATGGCAATGATTAACATATTTCTATCTATCTCAATTACGTGATTCTCATGAATAAAGTTGGATGACGTTATTCCCAGTTTCCCACATTAGTTTCCTGATTCAAAATTCTAATTGCAGAAAGTAATTATTTTTCTGAAATCCTGATTTGCTATTAGCAAAGGAAATAATTAAGTAATCCCATTCACCAATATTTCACATACCTGTAATTCCTTTTGTAGCAGTATCGACATACCAAAATTGCGAAGAAAACGATCACCACACCACCGACAATTCCAGCTAGAATTATAAGAATGACGACCAACATTGACGGTGAGCGCTCCATGTTCGTCAACGTATCGACTAAGTGACCACGGAATCTGAAATATAAGAAAAATCAACTGAAGCTCTTATCCTCATGGGATTTGAAGTTATGAAATTAACATTCGTTAGCAAAAGTCAACAAAAATAAATATGATTATCTATTTTTATAATAAAGATTATCACAACATCAGAACCAAGTAATTACATGGGGAAAGCTGTATAAGGTGATACATTTAAGCGCCGACGTCTCGTGTCACGAAATAAAAATAACAGCTATAAAATGAACAAATCTAATGAATTCTTTGGTTCATTCCCTTCAATTTGAATATGATTTTAGGCAAGTTACGAAACACCCTTTATTTGAAATTTTGAATTTTCGAAAACTTCCGAATGCATCATCTTGGACACTGGGGTGGGTAAGATGACACACCTTGAAATCGGATGATATCTTGCCCTTTTGATCATTATTATCATCAGTTACGCGTCGATATCTTCGTCCCATTCTAATTAGATGAGAAATAAGTATTCACTATCATTTCATAATTTATAACGTGTAATCATAGACTAAATGCTATGATCTTCTGACCTGTGATGAGTTTAACCTGTTTTCAGTATTTTGATGGAATACTCAAAGATGTGATGCCTCAAAATATTCTTGACATCAGAATCATTAGAATATCTCATCACCATAATGTCTGGTGAGACAATCCCAGCTGATAAAGTAAGCCTAGAATTCTGCTATTGAAATAGTGTAGACATGCCTCTTAGTTATAGATCCATAAGTCCATCGGTGAAAAGAAGCTGCTCTGGTGATGTATGAAACATATTTTCGTTAATGTAAGAGACTCTACAATATAAAAGTTGGTGAGGAAGCATAAATGTTAGTTTAGTCGACGTATGCCTAAACTGCTAGGATTTGCGTTGTCTTAATACTGGTAGGCAGATAGAGAGCATACTTATACAGAATGCAATCACTTCTTTTAATTGCTATGATGTGCATGTACACTGTAAATTGCTCAATACCAATCACATACGAAGGATGCATACCAAAATATTTTTTTGGTATATTTCTGTATTCCCTTGATATATAGGCCTATACTAAAGCCATACCAGCACAATGTTAAAAGAAAGCATAAATCATGTCCAAAGTATGTTGATTTAAGGCCTTTTGTCAATAAAGATCACACTAATGTTACTACTGTTCTGTAAGTAGTGAGATAATGACATTCAATAGTCATACTTTCAATACTGAATTCGATTTTAATACACGCAAGTCTAAGGCATTTCATGAATAATCAATAAGTATTCAACCATCAACAATTATGCATTATGAAATTTTGAATTGAAGCACATGATCAATCCAAAATAAAAAAACATTATAATTCATGAACGCAAAAATAGTTATGTTTGAGATATATAAGTCAACATGGTTTCACGAAAGACATCGTTTGAATGAAATGATGTTAATCAACCTGATTCATGAAGTAGAGCTAACTAAACGTCATGTTAAAATTGTTAGACAAATAGCAACCAAGACACTCTCGTGGAGCGCAATATTCATAATAAATCTCATCTAGTTGAATACCACTCTATCATGGTATTACCGAAAAAAGTTATTTGACAGTAGTATGTAATACATATATTTTCTTGTATGTGACTTAAAGATGCACATACGAAATGCATATCAAAGGCATACGAATAAGGATGAATTTGCATCGGGTCTCGTATATAAAACATACCAACAACTTGCATTTCAATGTAAAACAGCCAATCACAGATAGAATAGTTTGTATCGCTACAAATCAATCACATACGAAAGAAAGTGAGATATGGTATGAAAAACATGCCAGATCTCTGTAAACATGCGAGAATCTCGTATCAGATGTTAGTTTCAAATTGTATGTGATTTTGGTATATGTTTGTATGTAATTTTCGTATCCAGCGATTTACAGTGTATCATCCACTACCAAACATGCATGCAAAGCTTTGTAAACAGCAAATTGACCGGAACAATATATAGATATAAGGTGCATCATCTTGGACGCCGCTTATTGTATCAGCTTGGACGCGAACATCCCCTTGACAAATTCCTATATTTGTGAACTTTGCTTCATCAACTTTTGTTGCGTCTAGTATTTCTGATAATAAAAGTTCCTTAAGTATTTCTGAATGATCATATGAAAACAATTTCTTTGTTATGAGCAATGTGTCAATTCAATCATTATCAAATCGAAAACATATCAATTAGTCAGTATATCAGTAGGCTAAATTAAAGGAAAGCTTCATAACTTTCCCATTAATACCACTCTTCTCATGGGCCCGCAAATTACAAGAACACCACTTCAAATAATTTTGGCGCATAAGAATCATGTCAGCACAAAATACAAAGAATGCACTTCGTTTACCTGATTCTAATCATTTATATGACCGATATCAGTAGAATTGTAGATATTTAACGATAGAATATAATCGTTTATTCTACTAGAAGCTTATCGTTTATTGTACTGGGTACATAGATCTATAGTAAAATATTGAAAACTATGACAAATTAGTAAATTGAACAAATTTTAATAATTTATCAACAATAAGTATCATACTACGATGAGTCATGTCACATTGTCTCTTACTTCTCAAACTTGACATTGAATTCACAGTTTGAGAAAGTTCCACTAAACATGTCTTTCATGTTGTCAACATTTGCAGTGTTAAACGCTTGAGTTTTATGAATTTCTATTCCCTTTAAGATATCGGTAATATAAATCAGGATATCACACTGATTTCCGAAGATAAACGCTGTTTGAAAATCTGCTGGTATCTCGTAGATTCTCAGCGTTTATCTACTGAAATCAGTGTGATATCCTATACTTATTGAAACTTGTATTGAGTATACCTAATGCAAGTTTTTGCCCAACCTTGCGTAGGCTACTTGATTATAAAGTGGAAAGTAGCTTCTTCAATAATTTCCTATGCATTTCCTATAAATTTGAACCAAAAGGTCTTAAGTTTCAAAATTATTCATTGGTTTGAATGGACATGTGACTTTTTCTACACTTAATAATTGATGAATTAATCATTTTTAAATATGACAATGAATGACAAGCAAAAAGACCTTCAGTTTGCGTGTAAGTTCCTTCATATTCCAAACAAGTATGATGAATGAATCCAAAATATTCATCTTGTTTCAATCCTGCAATTATTACAATAACTTATCATTAAGCGCTGCATTTTCGAGGTACGTAATAACGATTAATTCATTACGAAAATATAATTGATATTTTGATCAGAAATCAATTTCTGTTGGCCCTTGTTCGTAAAAGGAAAGTAATAAACACTATGAAGAATCTCAGAGAGCTTATTAGCAGTTCTCGCTAGTCTGAAAATGAATAGCGTTTTTCATTAGGGATGTTAACAACCACGCTGTAAACTGTAGAGTACGAAATCTGTTTCAATAGGAAACCGATGTACAAAAGGAAAATAACAAAATGCACAAAAGCACTATTGTTTGCGCTCATGCACTAAGAAAGCTCCAATAGGAGATATGCATTGCTCCTGGTATCACTATGAAAAATGACTTGCCGGCTGCGAATTGAACAGTCCTCGAGCTGCGTGAACGCCGTGAAGATCACCAGGACCAGAAGCTTGCTCCTCGAAAATGTCGAAATATCATTTCGACCTCGTGACAGTCAAAGGCATAGAAATTGTCAACAATAAAACCTCTAGAATGGAAATTAAGCTTCATGCAATGCACAATAACGGCACATAAATCGCACGCATTTTCACTTAGATGCACCTGCCAACGTCTGTATCATTGGGTTAGAATCAGTCACATGAGTAAATCGAAGCTTTTAATTGGTTCTTCATGCCCCAACTTAGTTCCCCCGGATGTGCCGCGACCTTGAGTCAATTTCTATTCTAGCGAACTTCAGATAAACAGTTTATTTCTATGGTCAAAGGCATTGAATTATAAAGTGCAGATACTTAACCTTAAATTAACCATTATTAAAGCGTCAAATTAAGAATATTGCAACGAAGATGTAAATAAAACATTGACGAATACCAATAAAAGTTTATTGACAGAGAACAGTCTAAGTCAAAATGCTCAATTTTTCGGCATGCGCCTTAATCATAAACCATGAAAGGGAAGAGCATAAAGTAAGAAAAGCTAAAATACAAAATTCAAGTGCAAAAGCCATCATAGATATCTTCTGTCAATAAACTGTTATTGGTGTTCGACAATTTTTTGATTTGCATATCACTCACATCAATGGCACACAATCCAAATGTATCAAAGATGTTCACACCATAGAATGCACAATGGTCAAATGCAACCCTCATTGTGATCTAGAAATGATGGAATGAGATAATGCAACCCAAAGCGTAAATTACATAGAAATAGATTGTTTATCTGAAGTTGACTAGAATAGAAATTCACTCAAGGTCTCGGCACATCCGAGGAACGAAGTTGGTGCATGAACCACCAATGAAAAGATTAGAATTGCTCATGTGACTGATTCTAACCCAATGATAGTCGTTGCCAAGTGTATCTAAGTGATAATGCGTGCGATTTATGTGCCACTTATAATGTTCAACTAGGGACAATCTGATTGGATGTGACAGCTATGACCAGGAAGATCTATGGAAACTATGATAAAGAATTCTTTATCACACTATTCATAGATATCTTTGTTAGGATGTTGCAGTGCAGTAAGTTCTTGCATGGTTGGCCCACATGTACAATGTAGGCCTACATATGCTTACGCTTCACACGACGTTCACAACGCAGCACGGACATGTAGCACGTAGGTGATGTGATACGGCCTTTAGCGATGTTAATTGCGAGCAAATCGTGAACAGCGGCTGTGATACGTAGGAAATATATGGAAATATGTATTGAGAAGCATCGCACTTATCGCAGTTAAAGACGAAACTGATTAAGCCACATTAACCTGAAGGTTAAAGGAATTTAACAAGACAAAGCTCACTTAAATGAGCAGGTTGAAGTGAATCTGACCTGCTTCTCAGTCACACGTGACAATGAACAGAAGAGATATGTAAACTCACAAATTAAAGGGGTGCTTTGCTGTCTATTGCTCTGAATATTTAAACAGAAAGACAACTATTAAGTCAATAAATGACACCAACACTCGTGATTTCCCTACCGCACTCGCCTGACCCAGGAATCGAACCGAAGTCCGCGGTGGAGACGAGCTCGCACCTTCTTCACTAGGCCACGCTGACGGTTCAAAAGGAATGCGGGTGAAAGCACAAGTCATCTCTAAGTGATATCGACAGCATATTGTCCTATTATTATTGACAGAACTCTAACAGCATTCATATTGTAGCGAGACAGCATATTAGCATGTCATACGACTACGTCACAGTTGTCTATCAGAACCTTCTGCTTTGTACTGTGGATTTTGTTGTTTTGTCTCTACAAAATTATCTACTTATTCCGCGATGAAATGCAATATTTGCTTTTGTCCTCTATCTTTGGTAGACGTCAAATGAAACAGCTTGTATGTTCTGTTGATGTGCATCATTCAATGCGTTTAATCAAACTGCACTTTTAAACTGTATCAAAATTCTCTGAATTTACAAAGCTCTCATACTATGACTTGTCTTTCTGTGAGGAAAGAATCTCTCTCACACATTTTCACAACATAAGACACTCCACTCTATTTCTTATGCTACTTTACTCTATAAGCTTCATGCATTATTCATTTATTATTTAGTTCTGTTCACTCATTTTGATCAGGTCGCTTTAATATACATGATGGCTCCAAGGATTCAAGATCTCACATGTTTCGAATTTTTGTTCAAGCATTTGAATGTCGGTCTCATGCTTTATCTTTGCGACTCTGTAAACTGCAACAAAGTTTACGTGATCGAGGTTTGTGAGATTATTCTTGGAGGTTGACTGGAAGGAATCTGGATTATTACTTTTAAGCATACATGGAGCAACCTGTAAGTCTAGTGATTACCATATAAGCTTGCCATCGTTTCCACGCAAAAAAGAAGCAGTGAATTTAAAAAATTCTAACTAGTTGCTCATTGGCATTGCTGACCTGATCTTTAACAATTAAATGCTATTAAAGATCCCGATCATTCGCGATAACTTCTACGGTCTCAATCTGAATAAGAAACATTTATCTCATTGAATCGGGCATTTTCTTTAAGATACAGACGAAGAAATAGCAATATAATAGCTGTAGATATATGCTGCTAAAGCGCCATATAATATGCATTCATGATTGACATTTTGAATGGAAAATATAATACTCAAATTTGCGAAATGTAGGTTAGACCTTTTCCATAGAGTAAAAATAGTATGGAATGAATGATCTATTTGATCAATTACGATCTACTGTTACTCAAACTGTTAATGAATCACTGTGTTTCAACTGCAAACAGTCCAAAATTAGAATAAAAGCGAAAATAAGCCCTTCTTAAATTAGATGAGAAACACTGAGAAATTATCAGCATTTGATAGTCATTAATTAATTATTGGTGAAGATGCATGTTTACCAATATCAGTTACCAAGACCGTGATACAATTTCTAACAAAAGCCCGTCTTCCTCGTGTTTTACTAATTTTACAAATGCCTATCTTTTTCCCATTTTTGAAAATGCACAAACATGTAGGAGGAAAGTGCGAGATTGATATAAGTCACAGATTTCTTCTTATTCCTGCCCCACCAAATGTACAAAGCTGTACCAGGAACCTGAGGAAGGTACAATTTTCACACGCTCCCAATTCTCACCAGGTGAGAGCGGTGGTACCTCTCGAGCAGGGATTGCACCGGATCCGGGATCCGGCGGATCCTGTTGCAAATATCCGAATCCGGTATGAGATCCGCCCGGATCCCGGATCCAGCCAAGAGCGTTCAAACCGGCCTACGCTTAATCCTACGAATTGTCCTACGGATGAGAGTTGGAAATCCCTAGCACTTTCTATGTTTCATAGAAATTCCTGTAAATATCTATTGTTCTATTTCTATGTCCTGAAATAACCATCTGCATACAATTGCAGTGCGATAAGAAATTTTAACAGCCATGTAGCGATAAATTCTTCGATAATATTTTTTGGGTCATTTATCGTCCGTCGAGGAATAAAATACGCTATACTTGAATCCACGATCACTGCGATATCCACGATAAATATGCATTTATCATTGTTACCTATTCATCACAGTTTGATATGATTTGATAAGAAATCATAGCTCATCCGCTCTCTCTTTAAGGTTTCTAAGGTCAAACTTCTATACGTTTACCTGTGTTAACTGTGAAATGATCACAAGACGAACTTAATGGAAGATTACCTACGGCGTCTGCATCACAGATAAAATTCTTGCTCGCTCATTTATTTCATTAATGATGTCTTCCCAGGAGATTCTTCCATTATGTGAAATGAAGATGCTTCTATTTTTGATTAAAACTCATTCAGGTATTATAATCAAATCAGTCATCCTTATATTCAACAAAAGCTTGAAAATCAAAGCACGATATCAATCGAAGATCAGCCATTGTACGTCCAAGAGTAGCCAAATTCCTATCAAATATTGCATTCGTTTTGAAAACTGATTTTGAGAAGAAGAGCGGCGCATCATGCAAGGAGTTTCTTTTAGATGTAGAGCTTGATACAGCCGGTAAGATGAAAGAGAAGACGGTTTATCGGTAGTCTTTTCTGATATTAAAGGGCATCTCTGCATTTGCTAAAGTCATGATTGGAAACCTTGAGTAAACTTATATTCAACGTTGTCCGTGAATTGTTCGAGAAGTGATACGTGAAAGTATCCTAAATAATCTTACTTTACGGAGAAGTTTCAACAACAATATTTTCACTTCACCTTGGAAACAAAAAATTGTCAAAGGAAATATAGAAAAATAGATGCATGAATGAAAAAATCTATCTAAACAGATTCTGCTATCAACAATTCTGCTATGTCGAATCATTCATTTCATCAAAATTCAGATGAAATATTAGCTGTCGGTTTTGCATCATAGGTACTAAGGCCGTCTTGATCGTTTCTCAACAACACGATCTATGGAACAAAATTGTGTATAGTTGTTCTAAAGATTCTGAGCTTTGAGTCTACATGTATGTGAAGATGCTTCATTCTACATGTACACCAAGGCATAGAGTGGGAATATGTAGATAGAGTGTCGACTCAAAAAAGTATCTGTATACAGTGAAAATATTTATATCAAAAGATTCAGTTTTTTCCGGAGATAACGTTCCCGCGGTCCAACAAATTATTTGAGCACTTTTGAAAAAAGTCAAAATTTTGCCAATCTATATACTATCGAGATGACTCTCCTATATAAGTAGTATGAAACAAGTTGGATATCAAAAGGAATGAATATTTGATAATAAGCATCCTAACTAAGCGGAAATTCTGCTGATTATCAAGGGAATTTCATGAATGGTGTTATCATGCAAGTCTTCATGAAAAAGTCGCGATAGTATTCGTGCTTTCTTGGCTGAAATATCAAGTTTTTAATTCAATCTTCACCGACATGATTTGATGATTCATTAAATTCATGCTTCATTTCTTGAATCTGAATAGTGATGTGGACCCATTTCCATTTTTCAAAGTTAAATGAAGTCATTGTCTTTGATTAAGTGACTTTGCTCTGCCAGTGGCAGGTTGCCAGTGATCACGCTTAAGAAAATGCCCTTGAGGTTGAGCATGAAAGTAATAGGAACCCATCGAATTGCTAATTTAGCAAACATTAGATCTAGGCTGTCATGACACTGAGAATCTGTGAAATACCATCACTCCTTATGCATTGCAATCATGATCATTCGATTCCGTAGTAATTTTTGCAATACTGCAAAATTTTGCATATCTCACATTTGGTGACAATATCAATTGCATCCCCCTTGAGTTCATTCAATAAAACCGAAAGTGTATACACATTGGGGATTTAATAAATGCTGAGTTACCACTCTATCTAACACACATACTCTATGCACCAAGGTTGTCAAAAAGTAATTGAATTGTTAATTATTGTATCTGGATGATTGATCAACATCTCAAAACCGTCGCCATCTATATTTTTTCAAGCATATGAATTGGAAGAATGACAACGGATTTAAGCTATTCAACTGACATTTGGTTATAATTTGCTTCAAATCAACCCATAATCGTTCACTTCGAGAAAGTGCCACAGTGAAGATGGATAAAGTAAGAAAAGGAACACCCTTCAATTGTTGTACATCGTTGTGTGCCATTGTTGTGAATGTTTGTGCTCAAAAAGTAACGTTGAACGAACCCTCTCATACACTATCGGCAGGCATGCGTCCCAGACTGGCTCAGCAGACCTCCGCGCAGCGGCATCACCAGATATCTAATGCAAAACATCCAATGCAGACATCTGATGCACAGCTCCAATCGGGATCGCAGGAAGGGTCAAAGCCCTATGAAGCTGCCGCAATAGGAGTCAATTGTGTATTCAATTCTCATTGGACAAATAAATCTTGACCTTTCCTGGCAGAGACTTTATTCGGATAATTGGCCGCGCGGTAGCATGACTCCTTAATTGTCTTCCAAAGTTCGTCAATTTAAACTTTACATGTGTTCACATCATGGATGTTTATACATAAGATATATTTGTGTTTTTATGTTGCTACAATTTGTATTTGTGTCAGACAAGACCGAATATTTCACTTGAGAATGAAATACCATTGGCCAATGTCTTCTTTTGAAAAGCAATTGAAAGAAAATATTTTTGAAAATTTTCGAATACGATTCATCATGGTTGAGTCAGAAAATCTCGATATGCCTACTTTTTCTTTTCTTTGTGAATCGTTCTGTATGATTGTTAATTTTTTTCTTTGTACTGCAGCACTATAATCAAATTCCAAAATTGATAATGATATGATGACAGCTATGTTTTGAGGGCGTGAATGGCAAATTAGAGGGCCGCGTTAGCGGCCCGACAATTTGCCATTGACAGCCCGAAAAATGTAGATGTCATAATCATTGTATGCCATGTTGCGAAATATTTCTATGGTTTCATTTCCAGGCCATGAATTTTCCGGGCCGTTAATGAATTTCCGGGGGCCGTTAATGAATTTCTGGGCATTATCAAAGATATCAGTCTTATATACATGGTATACAATGAAAGCAAATGGCTAAGATTTTATCACGCTTCAACACTGCAAAACTGACGCAGAAGCAACAACTACCTCAAGATGGCAATAGCAAACATCCTCTCATCTGCTGAGCGCATAAAGAAGCAAGTCAGAGATCCCTGGCAAGATGAAATTTAGACTTAGTGCTGCTGCATCATTTGCAAGCGTAGATGTTGCATATCGCAGTTGCCAGCGTCCAGACAAGCATAAGAGAATAAGTCGTGGGTTTCAACCAGGGATGTGAAGTCGGAGTCCCGGAATCCTGTCATTTTTGCTGGAGTCGGAGTTGGAGTCCTATCAAATGATAGGACTCCGGACTCCGGCCTAAAACTAGACCCGAAATATAATACAAACAAATCATTTATCTTCGTGCAGCGTCCTCACTGTCTTGATGTTAACTTTCTCCGTCAAACAAAACTACAGAGAAACTGCAGCATGCAAAGCTTGAATAGTTGAGGGAATGAACTGTGATAGTCAAATAAGGATTGTCTTTTCACTCGGTGATTTACATGTAGTAGAGAAGACAAGCCTTCCTAGCCTCGATCACACCTGCGCACTAAAGGTCATATCAGAGACAAAAATGAAATACTAGTTTGTTTGAGAACATTACCTCTTCACCAAACGTTAATCTTGTGTGATGGCTCCTCCAAAGCGCATATAAAAATCGAAAGTGTACTCATATTTTTTGAACAAGGATGGGTACTTTCCTGCCTGGTACAGACTGGAGAAAAACCGTGTGAAGCATACATCAGGGAGCAGTCGAGTCGCATGCATCCAGCGTAAAGTGACATTTGATAAACTTTCATCGAAAATGATTGATAATTGATACAGCAATGATCACTAAAAATAGATTCAGGTAAGCCTGTAATGTTCTATAATGGAGGTTACCAGTATTTTTTAAAAAAAACTAACTAGGCTTTAAATACTGGCCACCCGGAGTCGGAGTCCCATCAACCCCGGAGTCGGAGTTCTTTCAAAATTATAGGACACCGCATCCCTGCTTTCAACAGTAACCAGTAGTATCCGAATATTCGACTGCGGCTTCGGATGGCCGAATAGTCGGCCAAAGATCATGGTTTCAGCTCTGATCACTGATTTTTGAAGTCGGATGATTTCTAATGAATCTGGTACGCTCTCCTAAATCTAATCCATACTGTGAGGGACGATTCGTCTGACTACTCTAAAGACTATGTAGCTCCTCCGCTGTCCTTCTGGGCTACTAACCTGTCGCACTTTCGATATAGTCCTCTTGACTCTATGATGCCTGACCGACGCTTCTGTGACTGTTTGTTTTAACGCATTTTCAATATTTTCTAAAAATATAGGCCTAGTTGGATTTGGCCCGTTGTAAAGTCAAATTTGTGACCTATTTTGAAAAGTGCTTCTTTGAAGGCATTAACCAAGTACACAGTACGTGAACTGTCGACTCAAAAAATATCAGCATGCAGTGAAAATGTATATATCAAAAGATTCAGTTTTTTGCGGAGATTACATTCCCTCGGTCTGAAAAATTATTTGAGCAGTGTTTAAAAAGCTAAATTTTTGCATATCATTCCCGTGTTCATCTACTAGCGATTTGTTAAATTAAACACAGGACATGGTAAAAATTTCGAAGGATCCAGGAAGCGGAAGATACCAAAGTTAAACAACTGCACTAGTGGAGAATCCTGTATATAATTAGGTAACTTAAAGTCAAGTGCGAATGAATACAAATTAATACTAACTACATAGAGAAACCTACTCCATTATAAAGTAGGAAACGAAATACATATAAAGACTAACTTAAGACGGGAAGGGAAATGAATAAAAGCTTGTAATCAATTCTATTTTACAATCTAAGAATTAAAATGAGAGTTCGTCATGGACTTGACGAGAAGCTAACTGAAGATTACAAATGGTGAAAATCAGGAAACCAAAATAAGATTGCTAAGTATGGAGTCATCAGGGAGGAACCATGTGACTGCATGAAGCAAGGTTTCGGCCCTTAGCCTCCAACCTGTGCCATATGGAGGGAGGGAGGGGCCAGGCCAACCATATCTAGCGCACGATAAGAAAGGCCTCTCCAAGCCTGAGGAAACATGGCTAAAACTTAAGCGAAAATAAAATTTAGGATTTTTAGAGAACAAAAAGAAATGAAAGAATCTGGAAAAGGTTGTAAGTTCAACATACCTATGATGGAAGGTGTCTGGCGAGGTGAAAAGCAACCAAACTTGTTCCTCGAGAAGGACTTTATGCAAGAATTAACCACTGGATTTATATCAGTAGTATCAAAAGGAATAAACATTCGTTGACAAGCAACTTAATTAAGCAAAAATTGAACTGATTATCAAGGGAATTTCATGAATCGCATTATAATGCAAGTCTTCATGGAAAAGTTGAGATCTTGGTGTGCTTTCTTGACTGAAAGTTCACGTATTTAATTCTATTTTCAACGGTATGATTTTGTGATTCACCAAATTTGTGTTTCATTTCTTGAATCCGAATATGTTGACCCATTTGCATATTTGATGTTAATTAGGATCATTGTCTTTGATAATCATATTTTGCTTTGTGATATGATCACGCTTAAGAATATACTCTTAATAATAAGGCTTGGTATTACTATAACAGCAACCCATCGAATTGCTAATTTAACAATCATTACCTTTCCAAAGACTGTCATGACATACAGGATTTGTAAAATAATGTCATTTCCTTCTGCATTACTATCATGATCAGTCAATTCCGCTATAATTTCTTCAAACCTGCATAAATGCGCATATCTCACATTTGAAAACAATTCCGACTGTATCTCCAATGAGTTCATTTAATAAAAACAAAAGTGTATACGCATTGGGATTTACGCATTGGGGACCACTCTACCTATCACTGTGAATCGCTGCATACGAAAATTACATACAAATATATACCAAAATCACATACAATTTGAAACTAACATCTGATACGAGATTCATGGCATGTCTGGCATGTTTTTCATACCATATCTCAGTTCCTTTCGTATGTGATTGGCATGTAGCAATACGATCTATTCTATCTGTGATTGGCTGTTTTATAATGAAATACGAGTTGTTGGTATGTTTTATATACGAGGCCCGATGCAAATTGGTCCTCATTCGTATGTGTTTCGTATAAAGAGCTTTAAGTCACATGGCAAAAAATAGGTCAAAATACATACTACTGTCAAATAACTTTTTTCCAGTAATATCATTCGTGAATATTTTTTGTGAAAGTGTGGTATTCAATCAGATTAGATTTATTGTGAAATTGAAGCCGCACGTCATCGTTGCTATTTGCGCTACGGCATTCACAAAACTCATAATTAGCTCAACTCCATGAACAACTTTGATAAACATCATTTCAATAATACTATAACTTTCGAGCAACCATGTTGACTTATATATCTCAAGGATAACTATTTTTGCGTTCATGAATTATAATGTGCTCTTATTTCGGATTGATAATATGCTTAGTTCCAAAATTACATAATGCATAATTGTTGATGGTTGAATACTTATTGATTATTCATGAAATGCCTTAGACTTGCGTGTATTAAAATCGAATTCAGTATTGAAAGTATGACTCTTGAATGTCATTATCTTAATACTTACAAAGCAGTAGTAACATTAGTGTGATCATTATTGACAAAAGGCCTTAAATCAACATACTTTGGACATGATTAATGCTTTCTTTTAACATTGTGCTGGTATGGCTTTAGTATGTAAAGCATACCACATTTGAAATAACATGCGAAAAGCATACAAATATGCACCAAGAGGATACAGAAATACACCAAAAAAATATTTTGGTTTCATCCTTCGTATATGATTGGTATTGAGCAATTTACAGTGATAATACACTTGCTCTATGGTAGAATTACTGTTTCTAAATTTAATTGAGCTGTAAATTATGGCTTAAATGATTTCACTTCCTGGTGGGAAGAACAGACCAGGATCATCAGAAAGATCAGTACTTTCAATAAAAAAACTTATGGAAATAATAACAAATATTTGCAAAGCATGAGATAGATATTACATTTACTTTTAAATTATAACCAGCAATGCTCAATTCAGAGTGTCTTAATCATTGTGTGTTGCTCAACGTCAAACACCACCTGATGCTTCAAAAACAAATAGATCAGTTTCAATAATTAGGATGAATTGGTATCTAGAATAACAGCTGTAACTTAACTGCAACACATTATCAATTTACAATATTATTACAACATCATTAAAACTGAATGCAGATGGGAATTTCTGCAGATGTTTATAAATCAGCATTAATTGTTTTGATTGTTGTTGTTGTACTGTCGTGGCCTTAACTTTTACGAATAATGCAACAAATTTCATCAACAAATTTTAATCATGCGCATTAAAAAAGCTTTATCTCCAGAAAGTGGCATGTGTTTTCAATTCAGATAGTTATCTAAGATTCAATACTTTCTCCAGTGTCATTCATCTGTTGAGTAAGCAAAATGAAAGTGAGTTTTCTTTCTAATCATTTTGCAGTTATATTATGGTTACTAAACAGTAATGTAATAGCAATAATAGTTTTAGAATTTTGAGTTATGCGCTCGTTGATATCATGGTATCCTATAGTTCAAATTCTGTCAACTTTTGTATGCAATCTATCATCTGCTAATTCTATCATGTCATTTGATTTAGGCAGAATGCAAAACTGCAGTGGCCCCTAAAGCAGTAGAATTGTACTGGATTCATTGCAATATATACGCATAAATGCTGCAATGAATTTTTCAGTAAGCTCAGTCAATTTATGACATGATCTAAATAGGCATACTTCCACGAACTGTCAGACAATTAACTTTCTTGCCAAAATTTCAACAAAAACCAAGTTTTGGATGTTACTGAACACTAATCTGATATTAAAATACTATTTTTCGCCTCTTCCTTGGACAGTTTTAAAAACACCATTTTGACTTGACACCAAACAAAGCTTTTGTACATTAAAGTGGGTATTTGCAAAGCATTGATTGCTTTGCATAGGCATATATGTTATTATGTGCATATGTACAATGATGTCTCATACCTATGATAATAATAACCATTGTTGTTTTCATCAAAATCATCAGAGACGAATAATAGTGAGGCTATACTCCTGTAAGAAGTTGCAACAAAGGGTGATGCTGAGCGGTTCAGCATTCTCACATATTTATAAGGGAAATAGATAGCTTCACTATTCATTGAAAAATCTATAAAATGTAGTTCATTGGTGATTGATATCCTGAATCGGTTGAAGAATTGAAAATCATTTTCTTTGAAAGTTACCGCTTGTATTCATCCATTGTTCATCCGTTGTTCCTTATCATTTTTGCATAAACACTAATATGCAAATCTGCATTTTCTTGCTTACTGATATACACGTAGGCACGGGATACATTTGACGTCAGCGTTCATTAATTTTGTTTGCTTTCAATTCATTGTTGATTTTTCTAGAGACCTGTCTTGCATGTGAAGGCATGATGACGAGTTAATGTGCGCGCACATTTGATATGCCTATTCCTAGCTTCTTCCTTTCTTGCTATTCAAAATAATCACTGGAGCTGTTTTCACACATCAAAACGTAGAAACTTAGCCGCGTACATTCACTGTCCATTTACACTACAAGAAGTCACCGATTGTCATTTTTAAGCACGCTAAAAACATACTATAGCAAATTCTCTTCCTTTTCACAGGCTAGTAAGACACTAACTTTGGTTTTGATGATAACTTTTACTATTATGCTCTGTTTGTATATTTCAAGTGCAAATAGTGACATCAAAATCATCTAATTAAGTTTGATCTTTTATTTGCATCAATTCTGTTTAACAAATGCACAGAGACTTCACTGTAAACTGTAGACAGCCAAAAATCAGACAAAATAACAGCCAAAATGATCAGACAATTGCGACAGACAACATGAGACAATGAACTACCAAAAGTGGCGGTTCAGAGAAGACAAGATGAGACAATTATTCGCCAGAATATCAGACAATTCTGTCTACTTTTCTAAAAGTATTGTCTCTCAAACTCAAAGTGTTTAAATATGATCAAACTATTCAACATCAGCTAATGGCAACTAAACATTCCTAGTCACATAGGTTCTAACTCTGCTCCACTCATTCACACTCGCATTATGAACAACTCTGATACTTTACAAGTCCATTGTGTCAATGTCAACTTTAGGGAAGTATATAGAAAAGCTGTAAAAAAACATTGTAAAAACAGAATTAAAAGATGGCATCAATACGTCAAATATCCAGACCTGTTATTGCCATGCCTCAAGGTGTATACAAAGAACCCTACTTATTTACACATTGTATATTCTATAATTGAAACTTGTCAAGGATACCATCCAATTTCAATAAAATTGTATATATTAGTCATAAGTAGTATGACAGGCAGTAAACGCAATAATGTAAATTAGTTCGTGCGATGAGACAAAAATTGTCTGAGAAGCAGGAAATTTGTCTGATAATGCACAGTAAGTGCCAAAATACTGATGTGGCTCACAAATTGTTCGATAAGTGGCTGTTTACAGTTTACAGTGTTCAGTTGAACATCAATGCATGATTAGTTTTCAGTTCCTCTTCGTCCTTGCCTTGGTCGTCGCCTGCGTCGTCGCCTCTCCCGCCCGGCTCCAACATGAAGAATACTCCAACAAGCCGAAGTGGTTAGTCATTTGGGGATGTGTCGCCGGAAAGTGTCATCTCGCATCGAAATTCTTCACTGATATGACCACAAAATGCTACATGCAACCTAGCTTGGACGCAATGGTCGCTTGCTATACAAAGCAAGATGGAAAAGTGAAGGGTGCCTGCCTTGCAAAATGTTTTAAGGATAAAAAAGTCTATGAAATGTAATCTGATTCATAAGCCATTCAGACTGACTTTCATCTCGTGAATGACGATAAATGAATAAAATTGTGCAAACAACAGATTTATTCGCTTTTCATCGCAATCCAATTAAACAAGTGTTTAGTATGCAGCAGGGAAATGGAGTCCAATCATTTTCATAGGACTCCGACTCCGGATGGCAAGCATATCAAGCCCATTTTTCTTAAAGTAACTGGCAACCTACATCATAGATCATTATAGGCTTACTTTAACCTATCTTTAATGATCATTGCTGTATCAATTATCAATCATTTTCGATGAAAGTTTGTCAAATGTAGCTTTAAGTTGGATGTATACGACTGGGCTCCTCCCATCTTGTTGATGTGTGCTTCACACAGTTTTTCTCCACTCTACCCGGCAGGGAAATACCCCATCCTTCTATATAACATATTAGACACTTTCGATTTTAATATGCGCTTTAGAAGAACCATCACACAAGATTAACGTGAGGTTAAGAGGTAAATTTCTCAAACAAACTAGTATTTCATTTTTGTCAATGAAATGACCTTCGGTGCCTATGTGTGATCGAGGCTAAGGAGGCTTGTCTTCTCTACTAAATCACCGAGTGAAACAACAATCCTTTTTTCACTATCACGGCTCATTCCCTCAACTATTACAAGCCTTGCATGCAGCAGTGTCTCTGTACTTTTGTTTGACGGAGAAAGTTGACATCAAGACAATAAGAGCTATATGCACGAGGATAAATCATTTGCTTGTATTATATTTCGGGTCTAGTTTTAGGCCGGAGTCCGGAGTCCTATCATTTGATAGGACTCCGGGACTCCGACTCCGAATCCCTGGTATGCAGTGCATCTCATCTCATTTTCAACATAATCACAATTGAAGACCGGCAAAAAATTAGCAATATCCACTTTCAGAAGCTATTGATAGCCTTCTAGCTATCATCTCAGGCGACCGAGGTTCCGGGTAATATGTACATGTTAAAAAAACGCATCATCTCTTAGGCAGCAGGATTTTCAAAATAGAAATTTTTGTTTAGCATTTAAATAGATATCAAAAAATCAACCTGATCCCAAACAAGTCCTCCCGCTGTCTCCGCTAGCTCCGGTGAAGAAAGAGGGTGATCGCTGACTGATTAGTAGGGTTGATACATTTAAAATATGTTTTCAAAATATTTTTGTATTGTTTTTTTTAATTATTCCTTCTGTATTGCTATCATGATCATTCAAAACCTTGGTAATTTCTTCAAAACTGCAAAAATTTGCATATCTTACATCTGGTACTGGGTGAAAACAAGCTGGATATCAAATAGAATGAAGATATGCTGACAAGCATCGTAGCTAAGCGGAAATTAAGCTGATGATCAAGAGAATTTCATGAAACGCATTATAATGGAAGTCTTCATGAAAGAGGCGAGTTCTTTGTCCTTTCTTGGTTAAAATTTTAAATTATATTTTCAACGATATGATTCACTAAATCTATGTTTCATTTCTTAAATCTGAATAGTGATGTGGACATATGTACATATTTTAGAGCTAATTGAAATCACTGTCTTTGATTATGTGATTTTGCTCTACCAGTGGCAGGTTGCCTGTGATATGATCACGCTCAAGAAAATACTCTTGAGGTTCAGCATGAAAGTAATAGCACCATCGAATTACTAATTTAACAAACATTGCCTCTCAAAGGCTGTCATGACACGGAGCATCTGGAAAATACCATTATTCCTCCTATATTACTATCATGATCAGTCAATTCCTTGGTAATTTCTTCAAAACTGCAAAAATTTGCATATCTCACATCTGGTAGCAATACCAAATGGGCCCAAATCAAGTCTATTTAATAAAATCGAAACTGCATACACATTCGGGATTTAATTGTTACTGAGTTGGTACTATAGAGTAAGTATATTAAGTAGAGTGGTGACTCCGCATTTATTAAATCCCCAATGTGTATATACTTTCGGTTTTATTGAATGAACTCGTGGGGAATACACGTGTTGTTGTCATCAAATGTTAGATATGCAAATTTTGGCAGTTTTGCAGTAAATCACAACGGAATTGAATGATCATGATTGTAATGCGGAAGGAATAATGGTATTTCACAGATTCTCAATGTCATAACAGCCTTGGAGATTTAATGTTTGTTACATTAGCAACTCGATGGGTTCCTATTATTTTCATGCTGAACCTCAAGAGAATCTTCTTAAGCGTGATCCTTCATAAGCAACCTGCCACTGGCACAGCAAAATCACATAATCAAGGACAATGATTTCCATTAACTTTGAAGGATGTAAATGGTTCCACATCACTATTCAGATTCAAGAAATGAAACATGAATTTAGTGAATCATGAAATCATGCCGGTGAAAATTGAATTAAAAACTTGAAATTTCAGCCAAGAAAGCACGAATAAGATCTCGACTTTTTCATGAGGACTTCCATTACAATACCGATCATGAAATTCCTTTGCAAATTAGCTTTGTTTCAGCCTAGTTAGGATGCTCATTATCAAATATTCATTCCTTTTGATATCCAACTTGTTTTATAGTACTTACAAGGGGGAGTCATCTCGGTAGTATATTAATTGGCAAATTTTTGACCTTTTTAAAACTGCTCAAATAATTTTTTGGACCACGGGAACGTTATCTCCGCAAAAAACGGAATCTTTTCATAAAAAAATTTTCACTGTCTACAGATACTATGTCTAATATAACTACTCTACGTTTGAAGGTCCAAATATTGTCACTTTTTGCCAACATTTTATGTGATAACTTTCAGCTTTGTGAATATGATCTAATGAACTTCGTGATGATCAACTTATTGACTTTTACCATTGATATCGAATAGAGCTTTGGAATTAAAGTTTAAGCAAATATTGCTTGCTTAAGTTTTCTCATTAATGGCACACATTTCAGCAATCATTATGCATACAGATAAAAAAGCCACTAAATTCATTTTGATAAAATTAAAAACTAATTCCTGCGCAATGCATTTAGTCCACTCTTATGCAAGTGCAAACATCGACTGAATATAAATACAAAATCTGAAGTCATATACTTCTACAGTGATATATCTATGAATAAAATTGAGAGCATGCAAACATTATGATCTAGTAGACTCAAGAGATATAAACTAATAACAATTGAGTAAACCGCCTAGATATTAGAAGAGGCAGAACAGAGACTAAAGCTGCCGAGGTAAGTAAAGGGCGTAGATAAAATCTTTTTGCGAACAAAAGTCGCGAACCGTCTTCCCAACGTAAAATACGGTAAGATGTCTGAATGAGAGAGTTTCAGAACACCTTTCAAAGTGGCTAGCCAACCCTTTAAAGTGTCAACCGCACAAGACATTTACAAGTCTGTAATAATAAGAGATAAACTGCTGTGAACAATTTTAGCATTAAGTGCCACATCAACAAGAAACACACATTAGGAATCATCGAGTCTCTCGTTATTTTGCGCGAGAATCTAGACATATGGTCGCAAAAAGTTTTTATTTTCACCCTTTACTTACCTTGGTAGCTTTAGTCTCTGTTTTGCTTCTTCTAATATCTAGGTTATCTAGTCAATTGTTATTAGTTCATATCTCTTAAGCCTACTAGATTATAGATTTGCATGCTCTCAATTTTATTCATAGAGTTATTGCTGTAGAAGTACATGATTTCGGATTTTGTATTTTATATTCAGTCGATGTTTGCACTTGAATAAGAGATGACTGTGCAAGAAATAGCTTTTAATTTTATCAAAATGAATTTTGCGGCTTTATTAATTTAAATAAAGGTGAATCATTTTTTAAACATTATGTATATGCACTTTCCTAATTATGTGAAATCTTTGGGTAGAGCTGTAGAATATTGTTTCACAGATATATTGGTTGGAATAGTTACTTTTGAAGTGTTCAGATTTCATGCAAGTTTATGTATGTCTGGGTCGCATTCTTTGCCACATCAGTTTTATTAATCCTAGCTTGCGCTATAAGCTACATCTCGGTACATTCAACGGTTGACGTCGTAGTATCAATCGTGCAGGTGAAGTATAGTCGAAATTCGGTGAAAGTTCAACTTTTTTCAAAAGTCTTAGACAGTGACTTTCAAAAAAAAGAAAAAAATACTATAATATGTAGGGAGAATTCACAAAAATTGAATAGCAAAAAACTTAAGTCATGTGGTTAGTTTTTAGACGCATTTTTGAAGTCCATTTGGGGACATTGCCCTTCACACGAGCTGAATGATTCATGAAATCACTGCCTATAACGTTCAAACTAACTTCCCACCTATGTTAAAGGAAGCGTACATTTTAAATAAATGAAAATCGTTATTTACAAGTACAATTGCAAAAATCACAATGCAAGATATCAATACTACAGACAATACACATAATTTAGGCAGCAGTTGAGTAACTGCTGCTAAATAATACTATCACAGGTGGAGTAAGCAACAGATCCTCAGAATGCATGCAATGCAAAATTTTGAAATACGCATGAACTTAGAATTTGGAATGAATTTAGAAGAACGCATGAATGTTAGCTGTTAATTAAATTACAAGTCCAGGGGAAAAATGAATGCAAGCGTCGAGAAGTGTGTGCAGCTGGCTGTTGAAAAATTCCAGATCTCGGTAAACGTGGAGGTACAAAGTCGTGAAGGGGATGTACATCAACAGACTCTCATTTTAGTAGAAAAGAACAGGCTGTAGCTTTCCTCAAACTAGAAGCTGTCGGAAAATCGGCACAGTCACAATGTCTTCTGCATATAATACGGTTTGCGCGTCTCTGAAATTTTGTATCTGAAAGTTGCATCACATATTGCACGACAGTATAATCGATTAATTGAATCATCAATAGTTGTTTGATTAAGATTTCCATAATTGATGAATCGGTTAATGGCACACAACAAAAGGGAGATTTTTTGAAATCTTCTAACTATCATGATAGCTTGATTTTCATTGCTAAAGCCAAAGCAACTGACGTTGTTGAATTATCTAATAGTTTCCGTCCCTAATGTTCCTTAATTACAAAGTTCCGATTCTGCAATCGCCAAGTCGATGATATCGGAAATCTTTCTTCAGTTTAGTGATTACTAACAGTATTCAAGAAATTAACTTAGATAGTAATCAACTTGATTATGGATGTCACGAAATTTTAGCAAAGGCCATTTGATGTTCTCATATGATTTTACTTTCCCGCGCATTTTTACTATCAAAATTGCTACTTGAATAAAATGCAATGATTTTGAAGATTTTCATGGTCAGTCTTGAGTATCTGAAGTCCCTCTTTCCTTAGATTTTTTTGCTTTTTTCCGCTTGAAATGATTTTGGCTTTGATGTATAATTGAATGTTGGGATGACATTCAAAGGACGTTCTACTGATTTTGAAACAGTCATTTTGAATGTGCACGAATAAAGAAACTAATAAGGGAGTTGATGAACTATAGGGCGTGAGTTGTGCATATTACTGTCAAGTAGTTTTTCCATCAGAATGAGAATATTGAAAAGGTGAAATATCTTGCAGATGAATTAGGGAGTTGCTGTTCAAAGAATATCAGATTGTACAGTACATTAATAGTACACATGTTTAAAGGTGAATTCATTGACATTTGTCGTAGAACAGTGAGAACAGTCATCAAATGATAGTGAACAATTTGACGGGTGATACCTGCTCTCTGCAAACATCCCGACTTCTGAAACACACATTTTAAATTACAGACAGTGACTTTTAAATGTATCCTTTATCATTCATTGCGCCATCTGTACCATAAGCTCACACTCATATATTATACCTTATTCTTTATACTGACACACGTTGTATGTACTGGAACACACCCTTTTTATTTTTAGAATTATTCCTAATTCTAATTGAGCATGAAATTATGAATTCTTAATGAGTATAAAATGTGTTTTACGGCTTTTCATTGACAGGCTCTAAAACAGGTGAAGCAAAATGAATTAGTGTAAGATTATTAAGATGCATAGTTTTGTTTATATCAGTTCATATAAACTCCGATAAATAGAAAACTGATTGATCATGCGGTAAGCCAGCGAAATATCATCTTCACCCCAGCATCAATGAAATCTTCTGTTTTTACGTAAGGACTGCTGATCACCACAACTGACTTTTCATTAAAGTGCAGTGTATGTCAATTTCACTCTATTGAACATCAGATTTGATGTGATGCAGTGTTCAGTCGACCCTCTACTTCAATTCGAAGAACTATATTTCACACATAACGGGCTCCGAATCTCTATGATACCGACCGAGTGCATTTGTAGGCCTTGACCAGATAAGTTAAAGTGTTCGTTCAAACTTACGTGAATGAGTATTCTAGCAGCAACAAGACGTTTCAGTGAATCACCAGCATTGGTACAAGGTTCGCTGGCTTCAACCTTCTTGAGGATAAAGCGTCGAGGAATTTTTCCTGCAATATAAAATACATTCCTCAACTTCAACGCTTATGACAATAATGTAAAGTTATTACTAAAAGTTTATCAAAATTTATTGTCAAGACACAATGATACAACAAAATGAACTCTGACTCTGAGCTCCCGGATCGGAGTTAGTGAGCGAATGGAGGGAATGAAGCCGACTGATTTCTTTAAACACAATCTCAAAATAGCGAACGGATGTCATACAGTCTTTAAATGAAATTATGAATTTTATAAATAGATTTATAAATTTTATATTCTTTTGAATATATGTGGTCTGCAATTTTAGAAATAGACTTCTTCAGTAACAGCACTCAACATTGCATGATATCAGTTAGTTATTTTGAGATTCGCTGTTTTGAGATTTCGTAAATTTTAGACTAAGCCGGAAAGATATGGAAGCTATTTATGGACTTCACAACTCCAGGAAACTCAGTGTCATTCTATTCCATCTAATTAAGTTACAAATCCTATGTCGAATATCACGTCATTCATTTTAATATCAAGTCATGTAGGTATGTGAAAAAATGCATTGACTCATCATGAAAGACTCAAAAATAAGGGAATGCCACGTGCCTTATATTGCGGCTTCATAATATATGATGCAGATTCCTTCATTACTTATTATTCATTGAAATTTAGTTGTTATAACTAATAAATGCTAGCTTGGCATTCCCTCCACTTTTGAATGAAGTCGTTTTAGTCTGAACTTGAATTGTGCACGCACATGAGTTTGGAGAATCGAATGGCAATTCGGTTTTAGTTTTCCATGTTTTCCAAAATGCAATGCTTCCCAATACTCATACATATCTCGGAAGATCACCTCTTTTCAAATTACTTACTACGAATCTGCACGTCTGTCGAGTTCTCCCTTGTTCCTCTTCTTGCCAGACAGGATCAAAGAAAAACACATAATACAATAAGCACATAAACTCATTAATACAATGAGATGCAGATCGCAGTTTTTGGTAAAAATGACATTTTCTATGTTTTCTCTTACCTCTATCTGTGAAGCAAAAAATGTTCAGATTTAGAAAGCCTCGTAATGTTGTCAAACACGAGTATTTTGAGCAATTTAATCCACATTTAACCACATTCCTGCATACAATCACGATCAGAAACATGATAATAATGCATGCACATCATAGGAAAAGATCTGAAGACACTGTGTCAAAAATTATGACACTGAACTTTTAACTTTTCGCATAATCATAGAAAACATTGAAAATTTTATTTTTGGTGCAATCTGCGTCTCATTGAATTAGCATGCGCTTTTCTTTGATCCTGTGTGGCAAGAAGAGGAACTAACTACAACTCGGTAGACGCGCAGATGCGTAGTAGGCATAGGGTGTACATCAATCTGTGAAAATCTCATTTTCGGCCTCGTTCCCAGCAGAAACTCTCTCTCTCTTCTCTCTCTCTCTCTCTCTCTCTCTCTCTCTCTCTCTCTCTCTCTCTCTCTCTCTCTCTCTCTCTCTCTCTCTCTCTCTCTCCTCTCTCTCTCTCTCTCTCTCTCTCTCTCTCTCTCTCTCTCTCCTCTCTCTCTCTCTCTCTCTCTCTCTCTCTCTCTCTCTCTCTCTCTCTCTCTCTCCTCTCTCTCTCTCTCTCTCTCTCTCTCTCTCTCTCTCTCTCTCTCTCTCTCTCTCTCTCTCTCTCTCTCTCTCTCTCTCTCTCTCTCTCTCTCTCTCTCTCTCTCTCTCTCTCTCTCTCTCTCTCTCTCTCTCTCTCTCTCTCTCTCTCTCCTCTCTCTCTCTCTCTCTCTCCTCTCTCTCTCTCTCTCTCTCTCTCTCTCTCTCTCTCTCTCTCTCTCTCTCTCTCTCTCTCTCTCTCTCTCTCTCTCTCTCTCTCTCTCTCTCTCTCTCTCTCTCTCTCTCTCTCTCTCTCTCTCTCTCTCTCTCTCTCTCTCTCTCTCTCTCTCTCTCTCTCTCTGGCTGTCGGACTAAATATTCAAGTTGCCGTGCAAATTATGTTAATCATGAAGACATGTACACATGCATGTTATTCATATACAAAGAAATTTTGAATTATAATGCACCGAAGCCAGGAGCCAGGAGTCATTAGATTTCATAAAAACACCCTTTAACAATCGAATCAACGAAATGATAATGATTTCATGTCCACATTTCGTTAGCGAATGGAACATAGATTATTTGCCGTCATCAAAGGCTAGTGATTTCTACTCGCTGCAGACTTTGTTTCTTTACAATTCTTCAAAAGAAATCATGTGCATCCTTAGCAAATATTTGTGAATTGAGGGTTCTTCTGAAGTTTACCGCTGACTATTTTCATCGTATCGAATAGCTTTCTTCGTAGGAAATATGTCATTATCCGCATAAAACAATTCATATGCAAATAATTTCTGTTTGTTTATGAGGGATCGGTTACTCCTCCTCAACACTTCTATTTTTGTATACAAATGATTCTATAAATATGTATGATAATATAATTTGCGCCTGTGTGAGAGTGTGGGTGGATTCTGAAAGAATTGATTTCACAGTCAACAATGCAGTATGTTCAGTTGCAATCTGCGAAGATGTTACAGATGAGTCTATTCAATGTTTTTTGATGAAGGATTTTGAAACATTTGAAACATTTCACTAAAATATTGACAGCAAAGGCCGGCCAGGTGTCCTAGCACTTTGGTTTGGGTGTATTTGTTCCGGCGTCTTGGGTTGACGATTTTCATAGTTAAAATTCAATGAGGCGTTTTTGCATATTTAAAGGTCTCTCCATAGTGATAATGTGATAGCAGGAAAAAGCAAATTAATACAGGCCTAAGGATTTATGAAGTCGGGGATACACTTGTTCTCTCAATCAAAAAAATAGACAAACAAATTATCATGCAGCTCAGGGATTCAACAGAAGCCAAATAATAATATAGACCTCATTATTGGAGGAAATTACACATACACGATGTGCATACAGATATGCTACTTGGATGTACATAAGTATATGAAGTAAAAATCCGTTATTGCACATGCCTTAAAGAAGCGGCTGAAAGAAGATATTAAATAAAATTTGAAAGTGACAAAATTATTCTGTAGCCTTATTTCAAAAACAAGAATACCTCCAAATGGGAATCGTAGGAGGCACATGGAAAATACAACGTGGTTGAACAAAAGTAATTCATACGTGTACACCAGAGGACAAAACTAAATAGAGTTATTGTACAAAACCGAAGAAGAAAAAATAAAGCCATCTGTCCTTTTCTTTGTTCTTGCGGACGGAAGTATCAAACGGTTGCTTCGAGTCGACTTAACCGGCAACAATGTGTGAAGGACATGTTCTGACGATGCAAGCGCTTGTTTGAATAGCTTCAATGATGAAGATTGTCTTCACTCGATGATGTTCGACATGTCGCAGTCATTACAAGTCCTGACATCTTCACCATGGATAATTCTAAAGGATCGTTTACAAAGCGACAGGAAAATAGAATTTAGACCATGACCGGGATTCAAGAACACAGGGAAAGCGTACTCCATAATTGAACGTATAACTGCATTGAAAACGGATACCAGTTCGTCATGAGATAAAAAACTTTTCAGGATGCGTAGTACATACAGCCTTTGAGAAGCTTTCTTGGAAATGAACTCAAAATGCTTGGTCCATGTAAGTTCTTTGTTGAAATATAGTCCGAGGATCTTAAGAACTGCAACATTGTCAAATTCAGGAACAACTGGAACTTTGGTTTTGCTTTTATTTACTAACATTCCATGCGTATTACACCAATTTTCAAAATGAGACACTTCGTTTTTGACAAGCGTTAAATCTTGATGATCGGACTTATACACTGGCAATAAAAGTATGACATCATCTGCGTATTTTACTACATGCGTAAAATGAAGGAAAGAGGACCGGCAGAAAGACTGCGGATTACAAGGAAGCCACAAAAAGTAACATGGAATGAATGGAAGTAAAAATTGAACGATTCAATAGTGAAGGCTGCAACATTCATGAAGTTCAAGAACAGACTCAGTTGATATAAGTGAAATTTGCTCATGCTGTTGCTCAAGTGTTTTGTTTTACACTTGATGGTAAATTTTCATTTAGATGCATGCCTATATTCCATAGTGAAGATTCTCATCGTAATGAAGATCAAGAAGAGTCCAATTCCATTGATCCGAGTGAATTTGTCTATATTAAGAGCATGATCATTAAAGTGTAAATTTTGCATAGATGATTTTGTTACAATTACTTCTATATTAGATGTTAGTAAGCATTTATGTTCTTTTGTTCCATTGTGAAGACTCCCATCCAGTGAACTTTTATCACGTCGTGATCATCACTCTGCAAATTTGTAAGTATAGGCCCCATAGATCTCTCGTACTTTGTATATGGTATATGATAAATATATGCAATAGCAGAAGGCGGGAGGACCATGATTCCGATGACAGCAATAGAAAAAACCTCTCCCGAGTGAAAATTACTGCCATGTATGACTATATAAAATTCAATAAAATATAATTGTGCCGACGTTTCGCGTCCAGACAGACGCTTAGTCGTGGCAGAACTAGCACAGATAATGAAAGGGCGAAACGTGGAGCACAGCGTCTGGACGCGAAACGAATTTTATATAGTCATACATCGGCAGTAATTTTCACTCGGGAGAGGTTTTTTTCCTATTGCTATCATCGGAATATGATGCATATCATGATAACTCTGAAAATTTGCAAATATGTCTCATGTATTCTTTATTGCTGGTAAACTGCGCATGCATATGTTACACGTCCTATCAATGCTTCCTTGCAAGTGCCCTTCCGACCATCGATTTTCCGTTTTCTGCATCTTTCAGAATAAACATTTATGACTTATGATGTAATTGCCATAATATGAATTTGACGCTGCTATTCGTGGCAGAGATGAACACGATGTTCTTAAATTCGTTGCCTGTGTTCAACCATCAGTTTTGTCGAGCAGTATGGAGTATCCACAGGCCTCTTTTCCTGGGTAAATCCAATTTAATCCACAACATTTGACGAAAATGTGTCTTTGATTTGTAAAATCCATATTTCTGAACCGATTTCAATAGTTTTTTTTTAATCGAACCGTCACGATCTCATCTATTATGGCATGGCTTTTAAAAAGTCACAAAGCCAAGACTAACTTCACAAGTTGCCGTTTTTTGCTGAAAAGAGACCAAAAAAGCATGTCCAAAGTTAGAGTATTCTCACTTCAACACGGATTTTCGATCAGCTACATTCAAATACACCCACTAATATTTATATCATCTGAAAGAGGAAGATCAGCTCTTTAAGACAGTCTAATTTTAGATATTATAATCAATATTAATCATTGAATTTTCACTGGGTTTCCATTGTCCAATGAAAAAAATGTCCTCTGACCGAGACGTTTTCTGTCCTCTGACCGAGGTACCTTTTCTCGAAGAATATTGATTTTTCCATCAAACGCTTTGCACCAAACGAATCCTCTAGTGTGCTAGTTTATAAATCCGTAAAGAAAATTCAGTTTGGTGACGCTACAAGTGAGCAATATTGATTTAAAAATATTTTTATCCGTTTTTTCGACCAGAGTATTTGAATATTCCCAAGAATTTCATATGGATGCTGAAACCAGAAACTTTGTCAGGAATCGATGAAATTTCACAGAATAGGAGGAATCCATGCTCTTAACATCTAGGAAAAAGAAATTTTTCATTTATATTAATTAACCCTCTCAAAATCTCCAAAAACCACGAGAATATCCTCTGACTGAGACCCTAAAAAATCTCGGTCAGAGGACAACGTTAAAATTGAAGATCTCAGTCAGAATACAAGGGTCTCGGTCAAAGGACATTATAATGTATGTAATTACATTTAGATCACTTCGTCTTACGCGTTCAAGTATTCGTCCAAAGTTCCCGCAGTCTCATGAACCCAAATGCAGAAGCCGAAGAGTTTCCTGTTCGACATCTATCTGACCGAGATCAATTTCTCCTCTGACAGATGTAGAAGAAAATGGCATTTTAAAAGTGCTAGATTTCTATGGAAAGTTTTTTATTTGGTGTGGTCGCCGCTACGATTTTCGTGTTCAGCGTAAAAAAATGAGTATATATGAAAATTTTCACGGAAATCTGAGACTCAAAGTTGAAAAGACAGAAATGTTGTGGAATAAATTGGATTTACCCTCCTACTTTGTGAAGAGCTCCAGTTTTGGTAGAAGAATTCTGGTCACCTTGAATAAAGGTCTTCATGACATACTCGTGACGACAACTCAACTTTGTCGGATATTGTATTATGAAATACAAGGAAGAAAAATAAAGGAACTTGTCTGTAGCGAGAAACAAATATCTGAACTGTCGCAAGCACTTCCAGCGAGAATTCCTTGGATATTCACCAGAGACCAAAACGTAAACAAAATTTGATCAGTAATGAAATAATGGAATCCAAATTAGATTTAGAATGTATCAAAATTGATGCATCAAGTGGATTTGTTGACTCTAGGAAGTCAAAAGCGTACATTATCTATCATACAGAAATCACGTCGATAACATTGGATGACATAGCATTTCACAATCCATAGTGATGATTCTTTCCAATTTTTTCACAATAAGATGAAGAAAACGATGCATGAGGGAAGAGAGACGCCGGAAGGAGAAGGCCAACAAATGTACTTTGTCATTTATCACCATAAATCACGACATATTAATTGGATAGCATAAACGGCAGAAATAAAATCATCCATGTAATATCAGGGGTAATCTGTTTTAGCATGATTGTTTTCTAATAAACTTAACATTATTGATATTATTATTTACCAACCGAGAGGCACGGAAACATCAAACATATGATGTATGCGAGTATATCTCAGCATAATACTAACTAAGATGATTTAAGTTTTTATCATATGTAATTCAAAAGAAATGACCAAATTGATGTAGGATATTCTGGACTAAAAACCTAAATGGTTTTTCGCTAAAATATGTGTTCGTCACGATGCTATTGTCTATTCAACCTGTCTATTGGTCACGATGATTTTTTGTTGCTTTCAATTTTAATGAATTTATGGAACATAGATAGAGAGGTGCTAATAACTTTTATATATCTGTATTATTTATTTTGTGACATAAATTCCATCTGGGGTAGAATTAATACCCATTTGAACTGTATTTGAAACTATATTTATTCAACCTTTCACTAAAATTTTCTGAAACTTTTTCTACATTTGATTTAAAATTTACAAACATTATCTAGCTGCATCGTTTTTATTTGCAGATTTGTAAATGGGTGTAATCCAACTTGTTAAGACAAGTAACCTGGCAATTGATGAATTCATCAAATATCAACAGATGTAACCACCAGATGCGTGAAGCGCCTCAATCTCGGATGCGGCATTAAGTGATTGCAGAGTGCAATCCGCCCTCCACACGCATGCATTAAAGCAGTGCCTTCCTGGCTAATTCACGCTCTCAACAGATGGTCCGGTGGCCTTGTGGTTAGAGGGTAAGCTTGCTCGTCCTTTAGCTCCAATGTCGCTGGTTCAAAACTACCCACGAATGATGAGGCCGAACAGGCCGTAACATGTCTCGTGGTGGTTGCATCTGTTGAGATTTGATAAATTTATTCAACTTATACACTATCATATTTGGGTCACTTGGTTTTGATTTTCACTTTGTGGATTTTGAGATATTTGTACTTGTTTTCCTGTTTTTGACTGAATACAAATGTCAGCATATTTCTTTTGTGTCTAATCTATCATCGATGGTGAACTCAAGAAAATGACTACAATCAGTTATCACCTATTTAAAGAATTCATAATCAGCTAGAATGCTTGTTCTGAAGATCGGCCGGCCTGTTAATTTGTTTAGTAGACCCATGTCGACCGTTGACGAGAATAGACTGTTACAACACCAGGAGCATGTAAATGCAACATATAGTGTCAGAGTATCTACACGCATGTTTTGTGACATAAAAATTAAGAACTTTTCCTTAAACAGTTACAAATAATTACCGGCAACTTGTGCAAGTAGTTCAAACCTGCTTTATCAATGATGTAGCTTCCAGAATCCTTACAGGCTGCATGAATTTTGTAAGCATTGTGTATTCCTCAGCCTATCTATCGTAAAACTATTTAAGATCTTGAATATCTTCACTGAATAAGATTATAGCTTGTATAACACGTGAAGCTTAGAGATGCAATGAATAATGGATTTCAATGTAACCGTGGGCCTACTACCTGAGCATTTGACTGTGACTCGTGGATAACAAGATAAGCTAACGGCACGCGATAAATTGTGATTGACATTGTACAGAGACACTCACTGAAATGAAAAATTGATGACAAATTTGGCGAGCTCATTGTTCCAGACTCTTTTGCGTCAGTTCATCAATGTACGCAAAGACATCTGAATTTAAATTGTAGTGGAGAGAGTTCACAATTGACGTCGCAAATCACCAGAATTCCCTCACAAGTGCAGAAGTCACTTTAAACCATTACTGATCTGCCATCTAACCTGATTATGATAATTTGCAATCAATTGGCAATTAATTGCTAAATTCGCTGATTAAAATGAATTGTAGGAAAGCTGTGAGCAATTTTTATTCCTTGAATCAAACATATAAATCTCGACTGACTTTGATTATGAAATTGGAGATCAACATTTGACGATGAGTCACTTCTTCGCTAATCAAGCCATGCGTGTATCGCATGAAATATGTAAGAAAATGTTGAGAAGGAAGACCTGATATATTGAGGAAATCGGACAATGGACAGTTAACTTCAATAATTGATGTCAATCCGATCGGACATTTCATTCCATCCCACTGATAACGCCGTAACGAAACTCTACTTGTTTGCTCATGTTAGTCAATGGCAAGAGAGTGAAATGTGTTAAGAATCTTATAGGTTGTAGTCCATTTGACATTTATTTTTAGATACCCTTCCACGTCCGTCATCTGTCAGGAGGCATGTTGACAAGGGAATTATCATCAAAGATTTATTTGCTTACTATGCTGGATTTTGAAAAAGTTGAATTTAAACTGTTAGAACGTCAACATTTTATACCTTGACTCGCTTTCCTCTTTTCTCTTCTACTGCTGTTTTGTTTACTTTGTCTTGATAAAGTAATTCAACCATCAACTGTTTCGAATTTTAATTCCTACGTTTTTGTTCGATACTTTGATTGAGGATGATGCTACGTCGTAAAATGATAAATTTCATGGTTTCTGAACAATAATTCGGGACATGAAATCCCATGACTTTCAGCGGAAAATTCTGTAGCTATTAATAAAGTAACAAAGAATTGACATGATACGGAATAATAAGTAAGAGGAAGTTGCCGATAGTTTGCTTCTATTATTTATACATCCCGTTGTGTAGCTTTGATAGAAATATTCCTGTTTTAGCTACGACATTAACTTCTCTGGTAGTTAACTTGTTGTCAAGGTTACCAGATTAAGTAAAGATTGCAAATATTCCAGTATGTAATTGTATTGTCAATTTCTGATTGTTAAGCTGAAGTCATGTGTGATGAACATTACTTATGTGAGTATCAGAAATGAGACTTTGCAATTTGGTGAACACAAAGGATTTAATGAAACAAGATTTAATAACGTTTCATTCCTGCAAATTAATAAAATGTTAGACATTATAGTTCGAAAATTCATACATAAATAAAATTGCAACTTTTGTAATGATTATGTATCATAAAGAATACGCAATGTTTCATGTTTTACTAGATTTAATATGTAAAGATTTCACATCAAAAATTGAAAATTGTTCATTGTGATTCGTGTAAAATTTTAGTTGTCATTTTCAGAATTTGATGGACCTGTCAAAAGTTGACATGTTTATTTGAATAGATCCTGCATCAAAAATCCTATTCGCGAATGTCGATGAGTCATTCACAATTCTATCTGCGCCATGAAACTGTCCAAAAACTAGCACAAGTCGCGACTAGGCTGTGCATGCGATTCAATATCTAGCAAAATGTTTTCAAACAGAATCCATTAATCAGGAGGCTTACAATGCATATGAATATTCTTAGAACTGATTCACTTTTCGATTGGTACAAGTAAACCAGGAAAGGTCAAGTATGTACGAACAAATTTTGGACAGAAACTATTTCACAAATCCCGAGATAGCATCACTAATACATACAAGCCTATATACTATATTGCAGCAACGTCCAATGCACTTTGCATTTCGCTTCAGCCTTGCACTTCCTATTTTACTCATCATGCGCGAAAGAAGAATAAAATGCAGAGAGAGAATATAGCGGGAGAGTTAATTTGGACATCAGAACATGCGCTTCATTTAGAAATATAACATTGAAAATTAGTCAGAAATAATCTCGTTAAAGAATCTTACAACGGATTCTAAAAAATGACAGAATTGGGATTTAGTATACGATTCGGCCGTCCTCCTGTCAATTTCTATGCAGTTTCAGAATATATCGAATTGATATTGTCATTCATGTTTAGTGTATGCAATTCCTTTCTGTTGTAAATTATCTTCCATAATTTAAATTCCAAATTCTTATTTTAAATAAAGCTTTTGAACCAAGCATCTTGCGATTTAACTAAATGTGTAAAGGAAGGTTTCGGAGCTAGGAGTATAAAAGTCAACTCTGCTAAGTCGAAGGTCATGTTCTCATCTGGAAAAGTTGTTCCTTCAGGTAGCTATCCTTGTGGTGTTTGCTCGAAAGGTGTTGGCTCAAACTCTCTTCTCTGTTGGGTGCATCGCAAGTGCAGTGGCATGAAAAGTCGTTTTCAAGCATCACAAGCCTCTTTCGTGTGCAAAAGTGCCGGGGAACAGTGCGACACCCCACAACAGATGCGTTAGACGGCGTTGTTATAGATGGTGACGAGTATGAAGCCGTGGAAAGCTTATGTTACCTGAATGACGTGCTTGACGCTGGAGGAGGATGGATGTGAAACTGCTGTCGCCGCGAGAATTCGCGCTGGTTGGAGAACATTCCACTAACTGTCAGCTTTCTTAACATCAAGAGTGCCCACATTGAGCATGAAAAGAAAGATTTTCAAAGCCTGTATCCAAACGAAACGCAAGCGAAACATGGGCACTGAAAGCAGAACATGAAAGAAGGCTGGATGCGGCTGAGAGGTCCATGGTGCGTCGAATGTGTGGTGTGTCACTCCAGGGAACGTTACTCAAACGTGGAATCGAGAGCGTGTAAGCAATATCATCCGTAGAAATCGTTTAAGATGGTTTGCACATGTGCAACGAAAGAAGGAAGAAGACTGGGTAAAGAGAGTTTGGAAATTTGAAGTGACGGGAAAAAGACCAAAGGGGCGTCCAAAGAAGACATGGTACGGAACGGTGGCATCTGATTGCCGTCTGCTTAACGTAGCAGCTGAAGCAGCCCTTGACCGTCAGACTTGGAGGAGATCCATTAGGAGAAGTAGTCTGACTCAATGACATTGTAACAAACGGACTCAAAACGCGGAAGTAAGTAAAGTGTGAATGAATATAATGTATCTTAATGAATCAATCAAGGTCTAACAATTGTAAAACTAATTACACCACAAGCGATTCAACGAGCGTGAAGCTCGAGTGCAATCGAGAGTGGTGTAACCGAATTTTCGCCACAGGACCGTGTGGCCAATAATTTCTGAAAGCGTTTCTAAGCGATCGGCAGTCCATAGAAATAGATTGTTTTTCTGAAGTTGACTAGAATGGAACTGCAGGACGTCGTTCATTATTGCTCGACGGACGATAAATGATCCTCCTCATCGTGCAACAAATATTATCAAACAAATTATCGCTACATGGCGGCAAAATTTCTTGTCTTGCTGTGGCTGTAAGCCATGTATGCGTCGCATGTTAGTGTTTGTTTAGATACATAGAAGCAGAACTGGTTTATTATGAAACACGTAAGATATTTTTATAAACAGCACTATGATAGCGCTAAGATATCGATCACTTTGAGATTTCTATGATGGAAGGATGATAAGTACATGTAAATTGTTATAGAATTCGAACTATCACCAATGGTATTTATCTACTGTCATTGTCCAAAAACAGGTTTATTGTAGATATTTCACGAAGGAATGTGCTAACTTGGCGTTCTTCTATCAATAATCCCAATGTATGACAGCGTGCTGAAACCGTGCAATTCGTCTCCGACGCGCTGTCAAACAATAAGGTATTTATCACTCTCTAGACTTCGTCTCGACTTTCGGTCTTGACGAAGCCGAGAGTACGATAAATACTTAGCCGTTTGGTTTATCGGTTTTTCACAAACTTTTTTGCTGCCCAAGATTGCTGCATTTAAACAGAAGCATTTGATTGAAACGTGTCAAATTGATTCATATTCATCGATCAGATAGCATTCCAGTCGGTGAAAATTGTCTCACAACTTGGACTTTTCGAATTTGATCGGTAAAACCTATAAACTACCCCATACAATGAATATATTCAATAAATGGTGTACGATAGATAGACTAAGGAATGCAAAATTCCTAAGGCTAGATGTGAGAATCTGGAAAATTCATTTGAAATAAACAAGGGTTTGAAACTACAAGAAAGTTAAAAAATTTTCAGCGCTTTAGACATTATACATTTATATCACAAAATGCACGTAAGTCTCCCAAATTATGTAGCATTTACATGCCCTTGCAATGTTGTAATAATTATTATAATCCTTTTGATTGACTGAACAATTCACGCCAAAATAAAAGTCGTCGACGATCGACACACGTCTAATTAAATCCTTAAAATTATGACTCGCCAGGGATTCGACTCCGTCCAATAAAAGCAAAATCAATTTACTTTAGTACAAACAAATGACTATATTTGGTCAGAATTTCAATTGATATCTGCATGTGCAAAAGGCGCAACACACAGACCAAAATAACCAATTTTCGGGAGTCCGGGCGTAGAGGCTCAAGCCCAGGAATGAAGATTGAATCGTTCTAGTTTCGGGCGCGAGCTCCGTCCCGATATTTTCATGGGCAAACTTAGCCTTCACATCCCTAATGTTTGAAATAATAGTATATTTTTACGCAAACAATATTCAAGCCATTTCATGAATAATACTGACCAAACACAGAAATTCCTAATTGCCTTTAAAAAATGAAAATCTGCACGGGTTTTGCCAGCAACAACATCTCTCTGCTTTTAGTGTGACAAGCGACATTCAATCGATATTGTTTCTAATCAAGAAGCAAAATCCATTGTGTTACAATATATTCCTCACTGTAAGATCCGCCTGGATTAATGAACTATACATCTCTCACTTCTTATCACTATCGGCAATGTAAAGAAATCAAATTTCCATCACTTTAGAAGAACAAATACAGTCTGAGTAATCTACCTCCAACAATCTATCTTGTCGATGATACGTTTATGCAGAGAAACATAAGTAAGAGATGCTATATATTTATAAAACATGATAACTGCCACAAAAAGCCGGTGTTTTAGCAATCAGCATTTTTTAAGCGAAATGGATATTATAGCTTCCTTTTATTTCATCCGTTTATCTCAAAATAGCATTTCGTGATTATCGCCATGTATTATTCTGTTTGTAGACAATTCCCGCGATGCTATCAACAAGTTTTATTCATCGTGAGTTCTTAATATCAGAAAAATCCGGTCAATATAACATGGCAGAATGAAAACCGACCGCTGATCTGCCATGGCTGCAGGTTGAGAGCTAATGCATTCATTAAAACTGAATATCACTAGTTCATTTGCTTATTTCTGTGCTATTCTCTGAAATGAGGGCTGCGAACCACGATCGTACGTGGTAGAATCCCAAGGGATGCCCATGTGACGAGTATTTTTATTTTTCCAGACTCATCCCATCCCATGGGATTTATCAAGCATCTACCCATGGGACACAGGCCCAATAAGCAGCCTTGTGCATCGCTCTGTATGCAATTGCATGTACTTTTTATCCAAAGTTAAATCTTTGTAGACAAAATTTCATCATGCAAATAATGCGTAGGATAAACGCTTCCATTCACCCGAAATATCAAAATCTATCTGAGTACCGCTGTTTAACACGAAACTTGAGATAATGGTAAATGTGAACTATTATCTGAATGTGTTCCTTAATAGTGTACGTCCGCTGGTGCTTTCCATTCATGTTTCCAATTCACTTGAAATGTCACGTAACCACAGAATTAGACAGGTCGTCTCTTCTTCTGTTTGACTAGAAAGGAAACATTGGAACATGCACCGCTATCGCTAATGAAATGGCACAATTTGCTGACATAATACCATAGCAATCAAACAATGAGCAGCCAGTTCAACATTAAACACGCTAAAGTGTGCCAAGTTTCATTGACACCGGTTCACACAGCCGTGAGCATAGAAATAAACTGTTTATCTGAAGTTCGCTAGAATGGAAATTGACTCAATGTTGCGGCACATCCGAGGGAACTAAGTTGGGGCATGAAGAACCAATTAAAAGCTTCGATTTACTCATGTGACTGATTCTAACCCAATGATGCAGCCGTTGGCAGGTGCATCTAGTAAGTGAAAATGCGTGCGATTTATGTGCCGTTATTGTGCATTGCATGAAGCTTAATTTCCATTCTAGAGGTTTTATTGTTGTCAATTTCTATGGCCGTGAGAGCCCCAAAAATTCGTTTAGAGCTTGAGTGCCACACCATTTTGAGGAAACAGTCTGTCTGACAGCCAGAATGGTTTACTATGCACAGAACGAGACCGAAAATGAGATTTTCACATGTAAACCTGCACCCTATGACTATCACGAATCTGCGCGCTGCCGAGTTCTACCCGGTTCCTCTTCTTGTAAGACAGGGTAAAAAAAACTGCTTGTAAATCGGAAGCATATTGGAGCTTTCTCTAAAAATGAGGTCTTCCAACGTCTTTTCTGATTGAATGAAAGTACTAGGTTGGAATGCAGCATGGCAGGTAGCAGGTATGGAATGTCTTCAAGTCATGGACTCTTGTGTTTATCTAATTTTGTCCATTAAACTAAACGCATTCATTTTCAACAAATCTTCTAATGATAGCCATCACAACATCTTGGCCAACTTCAGCCACATCTCGCATGCAGCACCGATCAGAAGCATGACAAAAACACAATATACAATATAAGAAATGATATGAATACAATCCACGTCAAGAAATTGCAACAAAACTTTGGGTTCTAGACTTAGTACGCTTTCTAAATCAGAGGAAGCATAATCTTATCTGTACGGAAAACTTCAATCTGTTTCTCATTGGTTCTTTTATTTGATTCTGTCAAACAGTAGAAGGAACCGGGTGGAACGCAGAGGATGCGCAGATTCGTAATATCCATAGTGTAAACAAAATTCTATGATTGTCTCATTTCCTACCTCGTTCCATACAGAAACTCGCTCTGCAGTCCGGAGTTAATATAATGTAATCTCAATTTAACTTAATGTAATCCAGTGGGTGTCAGATTTCTCTGATGAGACTATTGGAAACCAAGAGTGCTTGAGAGCACTCCTATGTATGAAAATATGCAACAAATATTTGCAAATATCATTGAAATTGAAGTAATTTTCCTCTTGCTCTAGGTGCTGCTTCATTCAAATACAGAAAGGTCAAATTCGGGTTGACTTATTTGCTCTAAAGGAAACGGCTAGAGAATTGACGCCTTCAGATTTTGATGAGCAGTGAAAAGAAGAGAGCATTAAACGATGAATGGACACTACCTGTGGACGACACATCTTAGGGGAATTGTTTCTGGAAATGGGAAGCTAATTATTCTAGTTGAACATTGAAAGTGAGATGTATGCTGATTTTAGCAGCTATTTGATTGTTAAGGAATATATTGCGTGAATTTAGTAATGACGCCATGACGACTATTTTGAGAATTTTAACATTTATCAGTTAAAAAGCAGCTAGATGAGTTATAATCCACTAATTGAATTAAGTAAATGCTTCTATGCATTTGAAAGGATCGAAATAATTGGCACTTTAATCGTAGGCAAAACCCATCGTGACAGGGTGACAACAGAGTGAAAATGAAATTTTTCAATCCTAGAGTACTGATAAAAAAGCTGAGTCAACACATCAGACACTTGAGGTTAGTGCAAATTGTAGCATTTTCTGAGGTTGCTGTTAACTGAGATTTTGAAAATTGTGTTTTTCATTGGAGTAACTCTCTTCTTAATATTGGCACGGAATAATTTCAGGATAAAGTTATATATTGGCAAACACAAAAGCTTGCAAGTCACTCAAAGTAGATGATCACACTATTTAATCGCAAAATGAATCATTATTCTGAAATATGCATTGATTGATGGAATTATTCATCATGGACAAAAAAATCAAGTATTTGATGGTCTTATTTTTATTAGATGATAACAATTAATTTCGGTTACACTCCATATCAATACAACAGATGATGAAGCAAATCTCAGATGAAAAGAATCAATAATTATCAGAAAATGGAAGCCAAAAATAAACAATCGGGATGAATGTGAACAATTCAAAATATTTCTATTCTAATAACATCATATCACCAATTGGTAGGGAGGTTGGGGTGGTATATCATGGGTTCTTTACCCACTGAAGATATATTACCTTTCAAATGACAGCCTAAATCGTCGGAGTGCAACGTTGATCATTTAAAAGGTAATATAAAAGAACGTTTAACAACGCTTCGCGTCTCGTGCTTCAAATAACATAGATAGTCGTTCAATGATGGTGGAAGCACTGAAAGTTATGCGGTAATAAACATTTCTTGCCATGAAGGATGCTATGAGTTCACAAAGATATCTTACGCCATCTTTTTTGAAAGTTGTACATTTAATAGTTATCTACCACATTTTAAGGGCAAAAAATCCATAATCAGAGGGCGGCGTTCCGAGGATTTGGATAATTCGCCCGCAAAATGTGGTAAATAACTATATTGGTTATTGATATAAAGGGCAGCATATATAAGGCGGCCGAAACACAGATAACTATAATGTATATTGTGGCATGGCTATGGGTAAATACATAGCTAACCATTAGGCGAATAAGCTTCTGAATCATAGTTGAAAGCATAGAACAACTTCTATGATATAATAGACGTCGCTTGAATTCAAAATTTATTCAATATTCCCCAGCAAACAAAATGTTCATCCAAATTATATTGCTCAATGATGCTTGACCACCAACGTATTGGCGATATATCGGGTTTGGGATTTTCTGAATAACTTTTCTCTTCCACAGTTCAATGATGGTAATCGGATCAATCAACATACAGGTATGCCTTTTTCATTTGCTGCATATTTAATGAGTGATGAAACAGACGATTTGCCAGTCTTATCAGTAGAAGATTTGTAAGAAATCAGGAACATCGAAGATCAAGCAGTAAATAAATCTACAGCAAAGCAAACAAAGCAGCATGTGGAAGAACTGAAAAACTTCCTAGAAAACGAGAAATTGCCAAATGAAATTGAGTCAATTCCATCGAAATATTTATGTCAATATCTGCGTTTGTGGTTCTCGACTATGAAGAAGAAAGACGGTGAATGTTATTCAATCTCAACGCTTGCATGCAAACGGGCATCGATAAACAGGTATCTTCAAGAAAACGCTGGTTACAACTTAATCGGAAACGATCAATTCCGTCTGTTTGAAAAAACTTACAATGCTGTTCGACATAAGACTTTAGTGACAAACAAAAAGTCCTGTCATGCAATATCTGGATACCAACCAATTGAAAAAGAAGACATGGCTCGCCTTGACAAGTATTTTGATCGTTCAATACCACAACGTCTACAGCAAGAATTTTTCTTTAACATCATTTACCACAACGGGTTTCGAGGAAGAGAGTGGATTAGAAATTTGCGAAAGGAAGACATCCAAATTTGATCCGGACCCGATGAGTTGAAATATGTTGCTGTTATGAAAGATGAAAATGAGAAAAACGTCCGAAGCAATGATTACCGCAATCTTCGTCAAGTGGCAATGTACGAAATTCCCAACAGTGCAAAGTGCCCGGTAGAGTGCTGGGGTGGAGAAACTATTTATCCATGCTACCGACTGAAAATCCAGCTTTATTTCCCAAGCCCAAGTCCAAGTGGACGAGAGAAAGCTTCTACTGCAAAAAAGAAGTTATTGGAAAAAATTCGCTCCAAGACCTTATGAAAACAATATCAAGGGACGCTAACCTTCACGGCACGTATACGAATCACTGTATTCGAGTGTCTTTGGTCACTTGGTTAAAGGAGAATGATATTTCAAACGACCAAATAAAAGCTGTCACGAATCAGAAAAGCGACGCCTCAGTTGATAGATATAACAAGCGCATGACATCAGCGAAGAAAAGGAAGTTGTCTGAGAAAATTACTGAACAACTACGCGGATCATCGAATTCATCAATGCCGATGCCTTCGTCAAGTACATGTGCAAGTGAAGCAAAGACAAGATGAACAACTACATGTAAGTGGATCATCAAATTCATATGCAATGGCGCTGCCTTCGTCAAGTGCAACAACACAAAATGTTCAAGTGAACCAAATTGTGATGACAAATGCAAGGAGCGAAGCTCAAGTGGACGAAAAGCTAACGTTGGTATTGGAGAAAAACGGGGCAAAAGTATTTGTATATTTGTAGATAGATGTTGAATTTTCTTTAGAGAACTATTCGTATTAACATTTACAAGTGGACGTTATCAATCTGAGATGCCCACATTTGCGGGCGAATAATGTTTACCATGTTTTGTATTAAAATACATGCAAATTTCCGGGCGAATAATGAGATTTTGATTTCATTCACAGTATAAATTGGTGCATAGCCCGCTATATCAATGAACAATTTATGATATTTCTTTTTACTTGAGAATGGCTATGGAGTATAGCCGAAATTAATTGTTATCATCTAATAAAAATATGACCATCAAAGACTTGATTTTTAGAACCGTAATGATGAATTATTATGAACAAGGATCAGTGTGAACAGTTTATGACTATCAACTTTTCTACCGGGCACTCCGGTCATAGATAGTTCTATTTATGAATGCAGTACTTTTATTTTTTAAATTTGGAGGTGCCTTTGACAAGAGAGCAATTCCGTGGGATATTTGTATCTCAATTGGAGAGCAAACGGAAATCACAACTCTAGCCAAATACTGATGGCCACAAGGCAGACGCGTGCACATCGGCGCACTGTCTTTCCACGATCTACAGTAAGGGAGAAATATGATGCGACAAAAAAAGTCCATGGACCTCTATTTTTCTCTATTTTATTTCTATTTTGATCCATGGATCTAATATCATCCTCAACTGCAACATCAGCATCGGGCCGCTGATTTGTTGGATATTACTTGCATTCACACCTATATCTGCGCACGTCAAACACGAAGGTGACCAATGTGTTTTTACAACTCCGTTGATATTGCTGTCTGGAACAACTAAGTATGTTGGATTCTGTGTTATCTAAATTGGAACAGTGGTAGTAGCATTATAAGAAAGTTATTCAACATCAGGAATTTATAGCAAACACAAAAACATCGTCATTATAGCAAGATAATGTAAACACTACTCACATTAGATTTGTAAGTAATTCTGTCAGCTCTGTGCAACCAACATTGATTTCCACGTACAAAAAATGGCTATATCAACATGCTTGCAATATTTTTTGGTACATTTATTCGTTGGGATGAGCTGCTGCTGCAATTTTCTGTACGGTTTGTAACTAAGATTAGAGCAAACAACGCACAATTTGCACATATTTTCAAAAATCTCTATCTGAGGTGCTATCAGCACGTCTTAACTATCCAAATGCAATCAAACATGCTCCGAACAATGTCTTCAGACACTTTCTTGCGATAATTGATCAAAACACATCGTTTATTAAAATAATATACCATCAATTTCTGATATATACGCAAAACGTCAAATTTTGAAAACCTTGAATTCAAAATGCCACCGCCCGGTCTTTCTAAGCTCAGAATCGCCCCGGGCTTGTTGCATTAACGTGATTTGCTTTTTCTTTCATATTCTATAACAGCAGCACAGACCGAGACGAAATCTTCTCATTGCGTTCAAGTCCACTGGTCACAGGGACTGGAAAAATGAATTGCTATTTTACTAATTGATGAACCATCTTCAATTCAAATGATTTATTGGATCAGATGCCAATTATTCCAATCAATTGCAACTTTTCACAAGTCAAAAAAACGATATATTGAACGATACTATTATAAGATATACAGTGTAATATGCAAGCCTACACAGTCGATAATAGAATATTCTGAAGGCCTACTCTTATTCAAAACGAAGAAAAGCTTGATCTAATTCGGAACTTGAACTCTTAAATGCAGTAATCTAAAGCATTCATTTAAACTTCAGCCTAAAAGTCTATAACTAAAGACATGTTGCATGAATTCTAATAATCGTAGATAAATTCAAACTCTGGCAAACCTAATGAAACACACTGTTTGAACTGGAAAATATTGCTCTCATAGAATAGAGGAGAATATAAATACTAATCATAAATCATTGCTTAATGTTGTTATTAGTGCATTTACATGCTTTGTCATGCAAATTATTTTAACGAACATAGTGATGCAGAAAATGCATGTATGTGCGAATCCTATTTCTCTAAGTGTTTTAATGCACTTTCGTAGACCTATTTGCTCTGGAAATAACTTTCTGAGTGCTTGTATTCATCAATCAAGAGTCAATTATACAATCGTTTTGTGGAAAGATCTTAGTAGATATGGCTATAATAAGATAAATTTGCAATTAATTGTCAATTACTTGCAATTAATTGATTGCTCATGTGATCTAACCAAATTAATTGATTGTTAGCAAAAAATGAGACCAATTAAATTGCATATAACTTTTTCCAACCCCTGACTGGTCATATCCGTCTTATCTAACTTTCTTCGGCCGTTTATGCCAAGACCGTGCAATAGGATGGTCATCTTTCGTCAGGATGAATTTGATGAGACTTTTATTCAATGATATACCAAGCATGTGTTTTGTCTTCATCATTCATATAGCTCAAAGAGTCAACTAATGAGGCACCTTGCATTACAAACACAAAATAAGAAGCTTATCATGAGGTTTGACCGCAAGCTGTCGACTTCGCATTAAACAGGATTTCCTCAGGTTACTTACTATCCTTCATCAACTTGTGACAAAAGGAAAGGATTTATTAAAAAACTATACAGCACTCAGTCATGTGAGAAGTAGCGATCTAACGACCAGAATGCAGGAATTGAAAAACTCTTTTCATTTCGAATGACACCCCAGAATCTAAATCCAGAGAATTGCCCTTTGCGTTAATGGACATTTGTCTGTAGAAGTATCCGAAAGTGATTATGTGCTAATTCATCATGATGGCGAGCGTCAGTTCGTTGAAATGAATATAATCCGTGCAAAAGTATTTAAATATAAGAATCTTCGTCACTGCATTGCATTCTTTGTGGATGCATTTATATTGTGCACATTGTGTCTGTGATTTTGTGGTTGCCATTGCTCAAACCGTGCAGAACCGACAGAGATAACCGGTGGTCGCTGGTTCGAGTCCTATCAGCCGCAAATGTCTTGCATGGCAATTTGATTCACCGTATATTTCATCTCATTCTCATTGCTAGTTCAAAAGTTCTTGAATTTTTGATTAAAGTTGACAACGAGCATTTTCAATTCAATACCAACGGAAGTCGGAAACTACGTAGCTTCTTCATAAACTGGGTTTAGTTGAACAGAAACAAACCACTTCGATATTTGTGGTAAATAAAAATATGCTCAACCGATTTCTCCAAGAGAGAAACTATCCATTTGCAATGAATCATCATTTTATTAAGTTGGATGATAGTTAAGAAGTAATGACTTGAAAATATAGAATGCGGTAATAAGCTTATAGCACATGTTCATGAAATGCATTGCTCCATTCATACCAAGTTTCAATGGAAATGTACACTGCAAATCAAAAAGTCCTATTTAAGTTATAATCTGACAACTAAATGAAAGAGTACTGAAATTACCGAACACAAACTCAAAGAAGTACTAAGATGCCTGTTAAGTACGAATTGAGTAATATGATGAAATATCATTATAAATAAATTATCCACTCAATCTTGATTTGAAAGATTTTGCAGTAATGTATATGATCAACATAATTACTTAAACAAATTGAGATATTAATCTGCAAGGCACAACTAAAAAATGAAAAACGTGCTTGACATATTGTTTGTTATAATTCAGTAACTACTTTAATCAATTAAAAGCTTTGATTTCAATGATTCAGGTGGATGCAAAAAATCTGCAGCGCTTGCACATTATCTGCGTGGACATGCTATGACTACCTAACGTATACTTGTATGGATTGCTTTTTTTATAGTTGAGAAAAATAAGTTGCAAACTCAGCAAAAATAGTTCATCTTTTTAAATGCAAGATACAAAACATATTTTTTAGTGTCGTTGAAGTTAGCACCAACTTTTTGAAAAGAGTTTGTACAGAATCGAAGACCACATGTGCAGGTACCATCAATGACGTAGAGTTTGTAAAGACAAAATTTTTTCAAAATTCGAACTCCTTCAGCTTCAAAATTCAAATTTAAATTCGAAAAATTGGTGTAAGTATTGGTGCTACCTAGTTAGAGAGTTTGTACAGCATTCCAATGGAAATATTTAGATACAAACACTAAAAACTAGGTTTGTACAGCAACTTCCAACACCTGTCCTACACGAACAACCGGAAAACCGGTAGAAACCGAATTTCCCGAAATAATTATGAGATTTCTCAAAAAATGGACTTGGTACATGGAAGATGAGTTTGTACAGTGCTCCAACCGGCGGAATAGTGTCCTACTAATCAAGTTTGAGTTCGAACACACACTTCTCCGAAACTCCAGCACTCCTACGACCGGTGGTAGACCACTAGTCAACCGGTTAGAGCACTGTACAAACTCATCTTCCATGCACCAAGTCCTTTTTTGAAAAATCTCATCATTTTTTCGAGAAAATCGGCTTCTGCCGGATTCTGCCGGTTTTTCCGGTTGTTCGTGTAGACAAGGTGCTGGGAGCTGCTGTACAAACTTAGTTTTTAGTGTTTGTATCTAAATATTTCCATTGGAATGCTGTACAAACTCTCTAACTAGGTAGCACCAATACTTGCACCAATTTTTCGAATTTAAATTTGAATTTTGAAGCAGAAGGAGTTCGAACTTTGGAAAAATTTTTGTCTGTACAAACTCTTTTCAAAACGTTGGTGTTGAAGTTGGACGACATTATGTTCAACGACATTATTTTTTATTATAATACATAATTTCTTCAAAGACATGTGACATTCTTCATTTTTCACTATTGATGCTATTAACACTTGACTGAATCTGACTATTTTATTCCTTTTTCGCCTATTATGTCGCACATCCTTGTATAAAGCTTGCATACTTCCTTTTCTTATGAATACATGTTGATCATGTTACGTACATTATAACTGTAATTCCATGTATTTAGCTTTTAATCATCTTTCAAAATGAATTCATTTTATTGATCTAAATGTGCATCTGCTTCTGTTTTGTTGCCACAACGGCTCTTAGAAGGAAAGTCATATGGGATAACTCGGGCTAGTTTTGCCGAATAGAATTTATCGACTGGTGGAGGTGTTAACCTTAAACAACTCCCTAAATGTGTACTAAAATGATTAGGTGCTTAAACCAGTTCTATTTAGTACATGTACTGTGCATTTGAACCCAAACAGTTCTAAAATAAGTTCTAAATATTTAAGTAGATTTAATTCTAGAATTTAGTTGAGAATTAATAGCAGAATTTTGGCACTTATTATTTAGTTAGCACTCAGGTTCGGTACTCTTTCTAATACTCAATTTGGGACTCTAGAAATAGCGCCATGCAAATGTGACAAGGACTTCGCATTCGCTAATGCAGCATTGTCTAGACACAGAAAATTCTACGTGTCTAGTTAACCAATAAGAAAACGAAAAATTGTTTAGAAGAGGATTATTAAAAACTACTCAACGTTTCACTCTCGGAGCTTGATCACGTGTAAATGAAATTGCACAGAAATTTTCACGCAGAATGTTAGCGCAGAATCTTGCTGTTTCTGTGCTTTACGCGTGATCAAGCTCTGAAAGCGAAACGTTATGTAGCATGCACAAATGACTGTTAGCAAAATCTGTTCTGTATGAGTTTTATGAATATCTAATATAAGAAATGTGACGCTGATAAAATTGATATTAGATTTTCGAAAAGCAGCCTACCGACAGGTTTTTTCACCTTAAAAGAATCTAATTGATAGTATTAGCAAATCACGACGACGACAACTGCTTTCAATTAGTTTGATTCGGGTAGGCGCAATTGGCCCAACTGGAATCAGTGTATACAGATGCGCCACATCACTCGCAACATCACAGGATTTGCGTCAAGGTATTTTCTCGCATGAAATAAAGTCATGGATAATGCATCCGATAAATACTGTCTTTGATGACATGCTACCAACTTGGTCACGTGTCTTTGAACAGACTTTTTCAAAAACAAGTCTTGTTCCATCATACCCTGATAATGATCGCAAAAATTCAGGTAGTATTTAATGTAATAATATGACAGATTTGTTGATAGGCCCACTGATACATTATTCACTGGAAAAGCGGATTAAGACACCAGCAAGCTGAAAAATGTGCCCTACACTGAAATCTGAACACCGTTAAAATAGCTAAAATATCGGTAAATATCTGCTAGTTATGTATCCATGTTTGAAATTATGATTTTTTATCATTTTTGTACTTTTTAGTTCTGCATCTAATCAGCAATTATTGAAAATTTTCAGAATCATGTTAAGTTTTAGTGTCCTTGCATTGTCTTGCTAGAATTAAGGCGGATTTGAAAGTGCAATAGGGTATTGCCTTTGGCTGGAGGCAAATGCAAGTAGTATGATGCGGACATAACTATGCAACATAGCTAAACTTAGCTATATACAAAAACTTTCAGAATCATGAAATTCAATTCAAATTCATAAAATGAATTTTAGTGATATTCGAGTTGAACTAAAAGTTTGAATTATTTGACCTTTGACCTCATCTGATACAATGATGTAATCTCAGACCGATTAATAATCATCATTTTCATCGTTTTATGAACCACCTTGATCAGATCTTTCGATTAGTGCATGGTTTATTAGTTTTAGTTGTCATTTTCCATTTTAAATAGTGATCTAATGGAAGTTTGTTAAAAATTGGCGGTTTTTGACCTTTGACCTTCACCTCAGCCAGGCAGGGTTTTATCCATCCCTGTTTTGGGGGGATTCCCCCTAAATGTCAGAATTCCCCCCTATGACGGAAGACATAACTAAGATCATACACTGGATGCAGGATGTAGCTGCAAATTTTTGAGATGGCCTTTTGCTTTTAAATCGCTAAAGTGACGCTCCGCTGGCTGTAGACCGCGGCTTCACTCGTGAGCGGGAGTTATAAGAATTATAATTGCCAATTCCAGCCAGTAAACAATAACATTTTCTCTCATCCTGCTTCCTGTGTTTTTGAAAAATTGAGCTTTTATAGCACAATGGCTATTTTTCTATATTACGCAAAAGTACTAAGGAATTCAGGGAAAGTGTACATACGTACATATGAATGTAATTAAGGATGTAATGTAATGATAAAGATGATTAATTGATGTGAATTATATCGGCGATCAAACAAATAACTTTCAGACAATAAAGTAATCATCATTCTGTAACAAATGATTAGTTAAATGTTACAATTTAGAAACATTTCCATCGTCTCGAAATTATAGGCCTAAAATAGGCATGTTTTTGAAGTATTCATGAACAGATCAGTGACATGTCATGTGTAGAGGCCCATTTATATTGTACATAAGCCTCATATATTTTTTTCATTGCCTGATGAGATACATCAACTTTCAGAGCCCCCTCTGAACCACTAGGAGTGGATGAAACACTGTCAGCCATCGATGACCTTGGAAATAAAACTGGTGGTGTTTTTGTTTTTCTGAATCCCCTTTCAATGCTAAGGCGATTGTGTGCGATTGGAAATCAGCAGTGGCGGGGGGGGCGAAATTCCCCCCTCCCAATGGGCCGCGTTCGAGAAAACCCCGCAGTGAAGCGAGGGCTAAGCAGCGAAAATATTCGGATTTCTTGGGTTTTGGGTATTGATAATGAAATTTGCGTGGCACTGAACGGCAATTAAGAGTCGATACCCTTTGTGACATCGAAATCCCCATTGTCCGAGCTGTTCCCATGCAACTGAGCATAAATTAGTGTCCCCTGTAATAGGAAACTCTTTTTAAGTTTTCCCTGGCTCTCACGCTAGCTCATGCACTCAATTTGTTATAAATAGAAGGGAAGAATTTAACTAATGAATTAATTCTATTGCATTGAGTTATTGATAAAAGCAACTTACAAAGCAATTCTGCGGTTAAGGAGTACTTTGCGGTTAGGCAAGGTGCGTAATTGGACAGAAAAGGTGAGCGTTCTCAGGCATCAAAAAAATGCTTCTCAGACGCCGAAAAGATCGTTTATTTTGATAATTTTGTATCTGTGTAATTAATTGACTTTGTTTGTTCGGTATATTGTCAAAAATTCAAAAAAAATCTTCCTTATTCATCTCCCAGTGACGCATCCATTTCTGGAAGAGTTCACGTCCAGTCAAATATGAAAGGAAATGTTGAACATATCTTGGATACCTCTCTGAACGCTAAGTTGTTCACGTAGTCTTGTATAAAGCATTGTTGCAGAAGTCTCAAACTAATACAAATTTTCGTATCATATAAAATGACTCGGAGAGAAAAAACTGTTCTCCGGAAATCTGTGGTTGCCTTTAATGCAGATGAAAGCAAGATGATTTTACAATAAAATGATCTTTCAATGAGTTTACATGTAGAGTGTACTTGTAGTCATGATTTCACAAGATGTTCGAAAACAGAACAAAAGTAGGCCTACATCCGACATGTCGACATCTTTCATCGTCCAAAAATAAAAATCTTACTTGTAGTAAAGAAGTAAGATTTTTATTTGAAAATTGAGCTTTTGTTTGTATTGTTGCATGTTTGTTAATGTCAAGGACATTATTCTAATGGATCAAATACTTATCAAGTTTAGAAATTGAATATTGCGTAAATGATACTTGTGGGGATTTTAGGAGTAGGACATTTGAATCATCCTTGTAATGTCATTTATACATTAGACGTATTGAACAGGCGCGTCTGAAGGAAAATCTCCCATATTCCTAATACAGGTGATTGAGGAAGTAGGTAATAAACTCATTGTATCGAAATAAATTGATGAGCTACATTTTGCATTAAATCGGTGACTTATCGATACCTGTGAATATTCCATCATAATATGTAGCTACAATCAATGTGATTTATAGCTCCTTTTAGTGTGTAAATCTAGGTTGGGTCAAGTCTCAAATATACCGTTTTTCTAATCAAAGCGCTGTACCCGTTTTGAATTTGATGTTTATCGATTTTGGGGCGTTGTTTTGGATTCTGTAATCGGTCGACTATCTCTGTTTTCAAGTGCGTGGTTATGATATAATGTAAAATTGAATAGTATTTGTTTCCTTCAATTTTGCAACATCGCATGTCATTGACTAGGAAACTGATGAAGAGATGCAGCCAAAGTTATTGCATTTTTATATTTGATGAAATGTCAATTGTTGATTTTCATAAAAATCAAGAAAGTGTACAAAACGATTTTTTGGTCTGTTTTGTTATGAAGATTAGTTTATGTGCACCCAGCAAAGCTGTGGAACATCAGGCATTGCACACACTTTATGGATCGTCAATGTGACAGACTTAATTTAGGTAATCTGTACAGTCTGTATTATGCGCAATTCTTATAAAACAATTTCATATAGACTTCTCCAGCAATTGTGAAGATTGTTTGCGAAAAAAAGACCGTTTTGTGCCAATAAATCAGTCAATTGATAAAAATTCAACAGAGAAGTGCCTCATCATCTGTTGTTGATAAGATAATTTCAGGCTGTAAATTCAAGTTAACCTTCAAAATCTTCAAAATTTAAATAGAGCCATTTAATATTGAGTTGCATCCTCAGTTGAAAAATGGGAACAAACCTTAATAGTTGCCATTTCATCCAATGTCTGGAATCATCAGCAGTCCTAGTTTACATCTCTCAATGTCGACGTAGCTCTCTATTTGAAGTTGCAGCCACACCCCGGCAAATTTGAGATACGCAATTAGCATATAAAGTGAGATTTATTTTGTTATTATATATATGCTATTGAAATTTTTAGTCACATTTTCTTTATATTTCTTAACACATTCTCAATCACTTTTGTGTATTTTCCCAATCATTTGAAAATTTCAGGCATCTGAAAATCGTCTTTACTTTTTATTATAAATATTAAGGCACTTAGGGCTGTAGATTTTTTACTCATATCTATCCTACGTAAACCAGAAAACCATACTAGGAAGTTGTGGATGGGACAGCCTACACACACTCGCAACTCTGACCAGATAGGGCTTAATAACCTCTAGTGAAGGCGGTGGTGCCTCCCAAGGCGGACAGACTCGAACCCCAGAACTTCTGCACTTTCGTACAGAAGCGCGGCCCTTAAACAACTGAGCCATCCTACCATCTAATTTTGCAGAATGCCATTCTACAGATACATAGAGTTGTCACGTTATGAACGCAAAATATTCACTCTTTGATGTTCGCTCTTGTGTCCTCCACAATAATGCCGACCTTTGTCATACACAAGCCTTTTTTGGCATGATCCTTCCTGCAATATTTTGCTTTTGACTTTGTATTTGTGTCTCTCTGTGATTTCCATTTATTGAGAATAGACGCCTACTTTTTATTATTATTCTTCTTTGCCGAAATCTATCCTATCAGCATTGTTTTGTTCTCATGAACACCTCTAAACATTCAACCACTTCAGCATCGCAAACAGATATCAATAAAAAGATTTATAGCCACAATTTGCCAACATTTCAAAGCTCCGTGAGAGTTAATACAAATAACAACAACAAACTATATTACGAAATTGCAGACGTATACCGCTTAAATCTGGACATTTTAAATTCTCAAGTGCTATTGGTCCCGGTAGTGTGGAGATGAGCAAATGAATGCTATCAATTTGGAAGATCCCAACCTTACTTATGTTGAACCGTGAGTGATTCGGAGCAATACTATAGAAGTTAAAGATGGCGCAATGCACTTCACATCCCAATACGGAAGGAGGTAACACAATAGAATGTGACGGCCGTATCACATCTCCTATTTGGTACGTGTTGCGCTTTGAGCGCCGTGTGAAACGCAAACATGTACATGCAGGCCAACCATGGACGAAGTTGCTGCACTGCAACGTCATAACAAAGATTTCTATGAATCTACCTGGTCATAACTGTAACATCCAGTCAGAGTCGAACATTCTCAACTTCTGCAGTTTTGAAAGGTACTTTCACATCTCATGATAGTCTATGCTATTTCATCCCTTTATCGCATTGCATGTTCATGTACGTGTTTAACTGCTACCTTTAGCGCTTGAAATTTCACCATAGATGTGAATAGCTTATTGTCCAATATCTATGACTTTGAACACCCAACACGTAGCACGTTGATGATGTGATCCGGCCATAAATGCTTCTGATCTCTCAAATTCAGCAAATCCATCACATGCCTTGATAAGCCTATATTTCGGAAGTTATAACAGAATGTCATAATAGAATTATCAGCTTGTTTTTTAGAAAGTGCAGAAGTGCATGCAAAATGTACTAAAATGATTTGAGAAGTCTATGCAGAGAATTTCTTCACTCCATTGTCAGAGCAATAACTTTTCAGTGCATTTTGATTGTACGTAGTACTGTCCATTATTCATCAAAAGGCATTGATGTATGTACTCTCATGAAAAGATTTCGATAATTGCGCAGGAGAACATGTATAAGAATTTTCATATTTAGTAACTCTTCAACAAACTCTCGATTGAAGATTTTTAGGTAATCATTCACATTATGAGCTGTTCTAAGCATGAGTATCAATTATCCGATTTCCTAACAAGACATCATATTGCATTCTGCTTGATTCTTTTATCTCTTCATGATTAAATCTTTGATTGAGAGACAATAATTGTCACCTCTGATGCACAAACCACACTTCTCTCAAGCATAAATTTACACACGGTCGACTAAAGAAAAGGAAAAAAACACTGGGTACTTATTCTCGAGGAACATAAGCGCTCATCAAAAATTAATGGGTTCCCTGTTCAGGATTTCTGTTTTCAAATGAAATTGTGGCATATATAGAGACAATGAAGAGTCAAGGAGATGGGACTTTTCGATTGAATAAATGTGTCAGTAAGAAATCAAAACTCGATGAGTTCTGAGAAAGAAGTAAACAATTGCAGGCAATTGAATGAAGGCTTCCTTTTTTTGGAAACTATTCGAAATAGATTTGCCAATATCATGATTTCTCTATCGTTCTATATACATGCATTTTACGCAAGTGTAGAAATTGTTGACTGCTTCGGTCTTCGCATCATTTACTACTGTTATTTCCTTCATTATCATTTCTGCGATTCTTTTCATTTTTACGTCGCTATTTGGTTACTAAATAGAATGTACCAGATGATCAAATTTAAATTCAAAAGGTGTTCTTTTACAATGTTTAGTATCCCATGTCTATTCCTGGTCCATGGATAGAAATATTATACATTTCTAAGAATGGCAATAGACTTCTTAATGTCATGGTATGGCCGGCAAATAGGACGCCAAGATATCTAACATCCTCCAGAAGGACATGCATGCATAGAAATAAATTACCTTCACTCGATTAAAAAGTCGTTTCAGTACGAGGAGCGATATCGTTGTCTCGATCGCTGCGCTCTCTCGACAACGATATCGCTCCTCGTACTGAAACGACTTTTTAATCTTCGTTAAAATGATCATTTTTAAAGTGTAGGAACTCTGAGTGTTAATGCAGAATGATTCACAGAAAATACATAAATAGTAAAGTATATAGCATTTTTTCCACCCAATTCCATTAAAGAGCTTATGCTTTTTCATGAAGTGTGTAAATGTGGCGAATACAGCCAATTATTAATGAAAATCGATTCCTATTCCCTAAATCGGGTGTCGTCAACCTGTCGCCCACGGCTCACATGCAGCCCGCGACCCGTGGCCCTTTTTTGAAATGCCCTACACACGCGTGACTCACGAAGTCTACTGAAGTTTTCTGTGAAAACTGATTACTCACCTTGTGGATCTCTGTTTCCGTCCTTTTCCACGTTGAACGGAATCAGATGGTTGCTGCTTTTGGATAGCGCGCCTCCACTTCTGCTGATCGTAGATCATTGCAGAACTCAGATGTTATTGGACACGACATCTGACTATGTTTTCCTTCAAGTCAAGTCAAATATGAATGTATTTAAAAGAAAAAGTGACGGCTTCTAGGCCTATGTATAGGTTTTCCCGATCAAATATAACACTTGTTTTGACCAAATGTAATATAGATAAAAGCAAATGTAACACGTCAACATTAGAGCAGTTATCAAATATAACCTGTCAAATCAAATGTAACATTAGAGCAGTTATCAAATATAACCTGTCAAATCAAATGTAGCATAAGGCTGTTATCAAATGTAATAATGATGATTAGTCAAAAGCAAATTTAACAATGACAGATCAAATATAATAAAAGAATCATATAGTGTCATACAGATCTTATTGAATTGATATGCTACGAAGAATGCAATTAACTTCACATTTGAACATCAACCATTAATTGAATGTCATACTGCTGAATGTCCGCAACATACAAGATGTGAAAACGATTAATTTACTCATGCCTAAGAATAGAATAAGAATTGATAACATATATGAATGATCAGGAATTTTTGAGTACCCCACTTTTCTTAGGTCAATATCTAAAGCCGAAAAATATTTGAATGTGAGAACAACTTGATAATCCATGTGCATAAATTATCAAATCAAATTTACATCAAAATGTTCTGCTTTAATAAACACGCTGGCAAATACCGCTGCAAATGTCTAAAGTAGCTGCCACATTCCTCTGGGGTGATGACCGACACACTCTACTCCGCAAGTTGACATAAAGTGGCTTCTCTCTCCTGAGGAGCTTGATCATGAAGCTGATCTGTTACTTCCGCTAAACCTCGCTTTACGGAGGCCTTCCACTGAGAGAAGCAGTTCTCCACAATATTCAACATGGGTGAGTACGGTGGAAACCACTCGAGTGTGACTGTCTGCGGAAGACTGACATCACCAGCACTTCGATGAGCAGGCCTTAATTGTCATTGGCTCTTCGAATGATGGCGTACGCTGTGGACCTCTTGATCCCAAGTTGGCGGGCGAGTGCAACATAATCCTCGCCATGACTATGAGCGTCTACCAAGCGCTGCTTGTCAATGACGGAAATTCTTTGATATCGCATCATTGATAGCATCCGATGATAACAACATATATTTGGTCTGTATCTGCCACTTATAAAGAGACTAGTTTGATATTTGTTCTACCTATGGTGCACAATAGAACGATAGAGAATGAATAGAATTCAACACTTGATCTGACAGATTATATTTGATCTACCAACAATTAGATTTGCAATCGATGCGCTGCATTGAATCTACATTTGGTCTGACATGCTACAAAGTGATTGTCTAGTGTTACATTTGGTTTGACAGGGTGTTATATTTGATCGGGAAAACCTATAAAAGGAACATTTTTAAAAGCTTTTTGAATTCTGATGTCACTGTTTTTGATGGAAGTGATTCCACAATCGGCTGGCAACAATTTGACACATTCCTTGGTGTTAATAACAACCTCTTTTTCGTCTGCCTATGACATCAAGCTGAAATGATCTCTTTCCATCTAGTCTTCTTTGTTCCTTTTCAGAATGTGGCTAGACCACAGTAGCTTTCTTCTTCGTAGAACATCGGAAATGCCTTCTACGTTCATCTTCTTTCATAGGTCTTTACCTCTCCGTCCATCGGTCAGCCACACATCACACTTTCTTTTCGCACCAATGCCTTTTCTGATCTATCCATCTTCATGGTCTGACAGCCTTCCGCGACTCACGTCTCACTTCCGCACATCATCGCGTTAGGGAGACACGCAGAATACACTTAACCTTTCTTTTTCAATATGAGAACTTTTAATGGTAATAAGAAACGTTAACACTAGGGATAAAAAGGCCCTTTTCCTCATGAAAAAACAAGCGAGAAAACTGCGTGCTTTCTAGACTTTTCGCGTTTTTTACTTTTTGTTAAAGAATCCAAATTTGAAATTTATCACACAATTTATATCAACGTATTTGCTCAATGTGGTGTCTTGGTAAGTACGAACAATGTAAAGTCAATTGGTAATATCTCAGTAGGCCGATGAAAATTCAAAAGGCCTGCATTTTGGTTTCTTTATATTCATTTATTTAGAACCTCAACATCATCTGAAACTAATGCACGTGCAAATGATAATTATTTGCTGATATATTGTTTGCAGATATCAAACACTGTATTTGTATTTGTTCTTGCTCATGATGCCTTTCGGGTCTTCTTTTCAATGACACTATTATCGGCCTTCTTACCAGGTTCCTGCTATCACCTGTCAATTAGAAAGAGCATTCTGATCATTGTCTATGATAAAATCAAATGCTGTGGCAGCGTGTGTTGCTGTATTTGGTGATCTCAGTCGAAAGGATGTGAAAAGTGAGCCTGCATCAGAGGAATTACTGCGTGATGCTGCAGATTTGGAGTCACAGAATGGTATTTTTATCTGCTTTTCATGTTATTCTCCAAAAATTGTTGTCCCCGCTTTGTTTACTCCGATAGTTGTTTGACGCTTTATTTCCATGTTCCATACAACTTCATGTCAATTCCATTCATAGCAAGTTGATGTTTCATATAATTGCCTGTCACTGGTATGCATAATGCATGTTATTTCTGAGCACAAATTTTATGAATTATATTTCTTATGATACGTGCGCCAACTTTTTGACATATGCTGCTCAGTATCTACGTTTACAGGCACAGAATTAAATGTTTTGTTTATCTGCTTCGGCTTGCTAGAAGTGTGATTAATGCGAAATGGATGGCACATTGAGGAACCTATTAAGTGGGCAAAAAGGAATTCCTAATACCTTACAGAGATAGGAAAAAAGTCGTGCGTCGCTTGCGGATTAATGTGAGTTCCAGCGAAGTGCTTCGATTGCCGAAATTCCTTCAGATTCGAAGAATTCAGATCATTGCACACAAGTTTTCTCCATAATGTTGACCCTTCCGATCATTATTAAAGAAAGTAGCAGGCGTACGAAAATTAGTTCACTTGATGATCCTCTCCTCGGCATTTCTCACTGTATAGTGCATACATTGAATCGAAGCCAGGCATCGATGTGTGTTTTGGTGTGTGCGAAGTGATAGCACAGCACGCACGCATCTCTCACTGGCTCTGGTGTCCTCTGCTGACAGCTTATTGTTTGCCATTTCCAATAGCAAGCGATGCACGAATTATCCATTCGAGAAGGAGCAAGTTGTGTGATGTGATGTGCCATTTCGATATTAAGGTTACATACAATTCTTCCTTTCTAGGAAACCGAAGCGCGCGCAGATGAATCTAATTCTGTGTTTACAGGTCTACTACTACGATGAGACAAAAGCTGGTACATCCATCAATGCCTAAAACTGCTGATGTGGGAGCAAAGACGCATTTGCTAGCCGTCTACTACTAGTACAACTTTCATTTGCAATCTTTAAATCTTTGGAAATCTTAAAAATAGGAAACTTGAAAAATGAAGCGGAAGCAGGCGACTATCATTATCACGCATCATCGACCATGGCATCATCTGTAATGAAGAGTGTAAATCTTCCATTATCCCTGATTTCGATAGCATGCGCAAAGATTTGTTTTGCGAATTTTATTTCAGTGCCAGTCCCCTGCTTATCTGCTTCATGCTTTTGTGCATTTGCGATTGACTAGTTCTGACAAATTTCGTCTGAATCCGCAATTGACATCACGTCGACAAAACTTCTTTTTTATTTGGTCATGCGTGCTGGCGAACGATGACACAAGTTTCTAATTAGTGTTTATCTTCTGCATTTTCTGTAATTTCTGTACAATCAAAGATTTTTCGATTTATCATCTTACTTACATCTTTTGTGAATCTACCCTTGTGCAATGAACGCATTGCTTACTTACTCAACCTTCTCCTTATGATTGAACTTAAAAACCAACCAATGCGTTCTGCACAGAGCACATGAAAAACGATATGAGCATGATCTCGATAACACTTTATTGACGCGATAGATTATTGATGATTTGGACGTTTCCATACCTTGCATGTCAATTTCTGTTTTGGTCAATACAGGCAAGCGCATGTAGGTACTTCAATCATAAATGCTTTTCTCAAAATATTTTCTGACAATAACTGCAGGGTTGCTTATGATATTCCCATCACCTCTATTCTAATTACTGACGGAAAGTGTCGGCGCATTCAAAGTTTTTCACACAATCGCATGAAATGCATTCTGTATATATCAGATGAGGATTGCAGTATGATTTACTATAGTCTATTTTTGTCTGCGTATTGGGAATACGAACTTAAAAACACTTCCGTTGCTGCACTTTATATATGAATGAGCATGCGGCAGTTGCAATAGAACTTTCTCATCCTTTTCTACATCGTATTATATCTTTCAAAGAGATTATGCTCGTAAAATTACCTGAGATATCTCTGTGTTGGAAAAATATACCGCTTTCATCTGAAGTCAATAAAATTGAACTCATTCACTTGCTTCAATAGGTGCTGCAAATTTAAGAAATGTAGCGAAAACTGTTGATACTATGCTTTTAGAATTGCAACTTGCTCAGAACAGTTGTTTTCAAAACAAAGGTGGCATTTCAAATGAAGGTGGAGTGAATCGTATTTGCATAAGTCATGGACAGCTAGAATACTATCACCTGGACTGATCGCTAAGGCAATTTATCAAATTTCCAATACCACTGGACAAGGAGGTCTAGGAGGTACAATTATAGATATCTAGACCTCCTTGCCACTGGAAGTCTATGATCTGGCCATAGACTTCTAAGTCTATGATGTGGCAATGATAATTTTACATAGCTTCCTTTAAATTATTTAGCGACTATGATTTCATCCTACACATAGACATTTTTTTAAGTTATGTAATGGGTAGAGGATGGCTATGCGATTCTCTGGGATATAGAGAGGGAAATTATTTGATGAATCCCGAGGGCTTTAGCCCGAGGGATATATCAAATAATTTCACGAGCTATGTCAGAGAATCGTATAGCTATCCTCTATCCGTTATAAAGTATGCCAGATTATTAGGACCATAGATGTCCACGATAAAATTCCTCTCTACCAAGATTTTCCCCGGGAACAAATTTTATCAAATATAGAAGGGATTCTGAAATGCGATTCTACAACTATGCAATAATCTGGTATACTTTATAAAATGTCAAAGCAAAGCCTGCTAGTAATCATGACGTAATCCACAATCATATAAGTACACTTTCTATGGTATTGTTAATTTCTATTGCTATAACATAGACTTCTAATACCTGCATTGTTCTGGCAATACGTTCTCTAAAATTTGATAGCGCTTGATGACAGTCTATTTGCAATAGTCTAATTTAGGATTGCTGGCCTGAACATATGAGGCAAAATTCAATCTATCTGTCCAGAGAAATTTAGAAGTCTATGGCTATAATGTGATGTCAAAAGCTATGATAATCAGGCCATTGAAATCCATAGACAATTTGTTAGACAATGAAATTGTTAACATCAGAAACATTGCTTTGATAACAAACCATAGTCCATAGATTTCTAGCTGTCCATGCATATAAGTGCATGAGTGCATTTTCCCCTTCAATATCGAAATATAAGACAATGGTGGTCTGTAAATTGCTTTATAAACCTTTAAGGCCTAAATACATCGACTGAGAGAGCCATTTTATTCCTCTGTATAGGACGTGCTCAAAAATAGAGAATATTTAAATTCATTATTGCTATAATTATCGAGAGCCGAAGGCTCGATAGTTAGTGGTTAGCTTAGTGGATTAGTTAGATTAGCTGGTGGCATCTGAATGTAGCATCTCGAATCAGATAAATTGAATAATTTGAAATGATAATAATGTCAAGTTTACTTATTAGCTAAATTTCGGAATTACTTAATTTCTTGATTTCTGATCGACATGTCATGTTTAGATGAGACTATCGATTCAGTTGTAAAGCAAGCACGTGAGTGGGCTGATCTACAAAGTCAATCGCAGAATATCAATTTGATGCGTTCAACAACAAATGAGCAACAACATCACCCCGTAACCGATATCAAATGGGGAAATTATATTGGTGAGGAAGATGTCAAAATTGCTCTCCGTAATGCATATAATGACATTTCAAGGTGGAAGAAGAACATATTTGAACCTCCCAGAGGCAAGGCTGGTAATGCATTTATCAATGAAGTGACTCGCATCATCAACTTGTTCACTTATAAAACAGCATGGCAAAGTCTTTCAATGCTGCTTCTGCATGTATTCGTACCATTGATGCTACAGAAGCCTAATCTTAAATCAAAACCAGAGACAATGCAAAATATTTATCCGCAAGATTAGAAAAATGGAAAAAGGGTGATCTAGCATCAATATTATCTGAAGCAAATGAAATTCAAAAAAGATTACACGTCGAATGGAATTTAAGAACTGCAAGTAATGAAAAGCAATATTGCCATCTTATGTTGAAGGGCAAAGTTTCCCAAGCAATGAGGTATGTGAACGCTGATGATTCAGTAAATGGAGTACATAAGATGAACGCTGAGATAAAGACATGCTTACTCGAAAAACATCCTCGTTCTAAAGAAGTTGATGCAACAACATTATTACCAAGAACTGAAAGATCATCTGAAACAGTTATTTTTGAAGAAATTGATGTGAAAATGGTTCAGAGTGCAATAATGAAAGTTCATGGCTCCAGTGGTCCGACACAAGTTACGCAGATTGCTGGCGAATTATATTATGGTCCAGGCTCTTCAATAATTCGTCAAAACAATTATGCCAAGCTATTGCTGATATGGTGAAGAGATTATGTACTGAACACATTGATCCTGAATATTTGAATGAATACGTTTCTTGTAGACTGATAGCCCTTGATAAGAATCCTGGAGTTCGTCCAATGGGAATCGGTGAAGTACTTCGACGGATTATTGGCAAAATGGTGACGTGGGTTTTGAAAAAGGATGTTCAAGAAGCAGCAGGCTCATTTCAAACTTGCACAGGGTTATATTCAGGAATTGAAGCGGCGATTCATTCAGCAAAAAAAATTTTCGATGATGTTGAAACGGAAGCTATTTTATTGGTAGATGCAAAAAATGCATTCAATTGCATCAATAGAAAAGCTGCCTTGCATAACATTCAGCAGATTTGCCCACCTTTCTATACTTACCTAATGAACACTTATCAAAAGTCTGCTAAGTTGTATATCAATAGCTCAGATCATGAAGATAACTACATAACATCGGAAGAAGGCTGCACTCAAGACGATCCTTGCTCAATGCCTTTCTATGCATTAGGAGTCACTCCGCTCATTCATGAATTATCTCAATTACCAGATAAATGCAAGCAGATCTGGTATGCGGATGACAGCTGTTTCTTAGGTAAGCTCGATAGAATTCATCAATGGTGGAAACTTTTATGTCAGCAAGGTCCTGCTTTTGGATACTTTCCGAATGAAACGAAGACTGTCCTCATTATAAAGAATCCAAACCATCTTTCCCAAGCAACTGATATTTTTGGAAAATATGGAATAAAAGTTACATTGGAAGGTGATAGGCACTTAGGTGCATTTATTGGAAATAATGATCACAAAGAAAATTTTGTTAAAGAGAAGATTGAAAAATGGATTCAAGATGTAGAACATCTCACAATAATTGGAAATGAAGAACCACAAGCTGCTTTGTGCGGATTCACAAGAGGATTGTGTCGTCGCTGGTCATTCATGCAGCGAACGATTCCGGACATAAAGGACCATTTTCAACCGCTTGAAGAAGTGATTAGAACAAAATTTATCCCTGCTATAACAGGGAGACCGGTTAGTGACTTGGAGAGACGCATATTAGCCCTTCCTTTTCGTTATGGAGGTTTAGGAATTTCAAATCCGGTAATCACAGCCGATTCAGAATACGTGGCTTCAAAAAAAGCAACTGAAGATTTGACTTCAGTGATTATCAATCAAGATGGAACGCTCCGGAACTTTGATAGAGCTAAAGTGAAACACATCATGTCATCATTAAGAAATGAAAAAGAATCGATATTCAAAAATGAGGTGATTGATATATCAAATTCAGTAGATGAGAAAATGAAACGGACCCTTGAATTTCTGAAAGAAAAGGGATCTAATTCTTGGTTATCAGCCCTTCCTATAAAATCTCTTGGGTATTCATTGAACAAAAATGAATTTAGAGATGCAATACGATTGAGGTATAACTGGTCAATATCCAACATCCCATCTTACTGTGCTTGTGGAGAACGGAATGACACCAATCATTCACTAAATTGTAAATTAGGTGGATATGTCTCTCTACGTCACAATCTAGTTCGTGATGTTGCTGCCGAATTCTTGAGTATTGTATGCAAAGATGTCACAACTGAACCAGAATTGATTCCCTTAGATAATGATTTATTTGTTCAATCAGGGATCACAGATGGTCGAGCAAGACTGGACATCTCCGCTCGAGGAGTTTGGGGGACATGTGATAAGTGCTTCTTTGACATTAGAGTGACCAATCCCCACTCTTCATCCTATTCCAAAAAGAATTTTCATGAAATAATAACACAGCATGAAACTGAAAAGAAGAGAAATTATGAACATCGTATTATTCAAGTTGAGATAGCATCCTTTACCCCATTGATTTTTACTACAACATCTGGATCAAGCACCCAAGCAAATGTTTTTTTTGAAGCGAATGGCACATCTCAATGCGTTGAAATTCAATGACAGCTACGCAGATGTTCTTGGACACTTAAGAACAAAAATTTCTTTCGCTATAATGAAAAGCTGTCTGATAGGGGTTCACGGACATAGGGGGCAAAAAATGAAAGAAATTAATTTGCCGCAAATACCGTTTAATTTGATTCCTTTTTAATCTACATGTATATATTGTTGAGCTGTTTTAGATGCATTTATTATTCCGTTGAATTAATTGTGTTAGGTAATGTATATAGTAATGTACTTTGTATATAATGTATATAGTAATATATAATAATGTATAATGTATATAGTAATGTATAGTAATGTATCTAGTTTGCTTCTTTTTCTCTTCCATCAAGTCTATGTTACGAAAGTTCATTTTGTTGTACGGTCTTTGTATTATTTATTTACTTCTGAATATAGTTTATAATTTTTTGAGAATATTTAAATTTTAAAGTTATCAAATAAATCTAAAGGAAGATTATCGAATATCTAAAGATGCAATCAAAGATATCCCTGTGTAGAATATACATTTGTTTCATTGACTTAATTCTTCTTGGAATATCAATTCTAAATCATCGTTGAACGATTTCATCATTATCTCGAAACTCGGTTTTCTCTATATATTGCTTCACGAATTAAAGTCATTACTTCACTAGAGTGTTTTAATCTGATAACCTTTAGAAATTCTTAAAGACTAGCACGCCTGATTTTACACATGGTAAATATTCAGACATGTCCCATTTCCAGAGTTGCCATGTGGATTGATGTTTGAGTTCCTAGCACACCCGACAACCACATAAAAACATGTGGGCATCCCCCACTGAATCCCCATGCCTACACAGAGTGAGACCCCTAATTTGGATGCTTGACACGACATGTCCAAAATTTCCACCGCAGTAAAACTAGAAGCATGGCAGAATCCGTCAACCGCATTTGACTCGCTGTCTTCAAACGACACATTTGTATTAGCATGACATAATGAAATCATGCCTTCATAGCACGCCATGCTCTTCATTTAATCCTATCCAATATCAATGGCTAAAATGTCTAATGAAGTGCGTACCGCTACGGAATAAAAATAAATCAATTCCCGCAGGAATACACGAAATGTACGAATTTAAAGCGAATAATTATCTATTTTAGAAGACAATACTTGTGGATTATTTCACAAAATCTTTGCTGTCACACACAAATGTTTTTGCTTGTAATCTCCCTTCTTGAGCACTTGAGCGAAGGGAACTTTCTCCTTGATGTTTAGGATTGTGCTTCGTCAGATTGTCTTCAGAATTTCCAGGATGGGCAGGGAAATGGGATGCCTCTTTGCTGGTTGTTGAAGCCACAGATAAGGCCATGGTTGTCAATGTATTTCAAAATTATATTTTCTGTCATAGAGAAAAGTGTTGAGATAATAAAACAATTCGTGAAATCGATGAACTCAAGATATTGGGCGTGATTTTCACACGTGCATATACATGTAATTTGAATTGGGAAAGACACTTCCAATAAATAGATAGATTGCATTGGGATGTCTCTATGTTCTTAGTATTCTGAGGGCCATACTTTCACCTACAAAACTGGCTCAAGTTTATCATGTTATGGTTCGTTTAGTTATTGAATATTCTACACCACTGTTCATAGAAATGTTGGCAAAGGACGAAGCAACACTCGAAGGACTTAAGATAGAGCTGATCGCAGTATGTGTGCTGACTCAAGCGATTACTGAACCTTTTGCAAGTTTAAAAGCACACACTGAATGAATAAAATCCTGAGACACATTTCGTGAAATGCATGCATACACGCGTAGATATACGGGCGCGCGTGAGAAGCCTGAGATACAGGTGAAACCGGTTTGGGCTTTAATTTTGTTTTTTCCTTTATACTTCTGAGTGAACTGAATTTATGAAGCATTTTTAATTGCCTTATATATATAAGATAACATATACAGCGCCAACTAGAACATTTTTCCAAAGATATATGTCGTTAGAACCGAAATTTATTGACCAGCTCGTGCTCTGATTGGCTGAACGCAATCATTCAATGACCAGTCATCTATTGATTCAGTGACCAGTTATCTATTGATTCAATGACCAGTCATCTATTGATTCAGTGACCAGTTATCTCTTGATTCAATGACCAGTCATCTATTGATTCAGTGACCAGTCATCTATTGATTCAATGACCAGTCATCTATTGATTCAGTGACCAGTTATCTCTTGATTCAATGACCAGTCATCTATTGATTCAGTGACCAGTTATCTCTTGATTCAGTGACCAGTTATCTCTTGATTCAGTGACCAGTCATCTATTGATTCAATGACCAGTCATCTATTGATTCAGTGACCAGTCATCTATTGATTCAGTGACCAGTCATCTATTGATTCAGTGACAAGTTATCTCTTGATTCAATGACCAGTCATCTATTGATTCAGTGACCAGTCATCTATTGATTCAGTGACCAGATATCTATTGATTCAGTGACCAGTCATCTCTTGATTCAGTGACCAGTTATCTCTTGATTCAATGACCAGTCATCTATTGATTCAGTGACCAGATATCTATTGATTCAGTGACCAGTTATCTCTTGATTCAATGACCAGTCATCTATTGATTCAGTGACCAGTTATCTCTTGATTCAGTGACCAGTCATCTATTGATTCAATGACCAGTCATCTATTGATTCAGTGACCAGTTATCTCTTGATTCAATGACCAGTCATCTCTTGATTCAATGACCAGTCATCTATTGATTCAGTGACCAGTCATCTATTGATTCAGTGACCAGTCATCTATTGATTCAGTGACCAGTCATCTCTTGATTCAATGACCAGTCATCTATTGATTCAGTGACCAGTTATCTCTTGATTCAGTGACCAGTCATCTATTGATTCAGTGACCAGTCATCTATTGATTCAATGACCAGTCATCTATTGATTCAGTGACCAGTTATCTCTTGATTCAATGACCAGTCATCTCTTGATTCAGTGACCAGTTATCTCTTGATTCAATGACCAGTCATCTATTGATTCAGTGACCAGTCATCTATTGATTCAGTGACCAGTCATCTCTTGATTCAATGACCAGTCATCTATTGATTCAGTGACCAGTTATCTCTTGATTCAGTGACCAGTCATCTATTGATTCAGTGACCAGTCATCTATTGATTCAGTGACCGGTCATCTATTGATTCAGTGACCAGTTATCTCTTGATTCAATGACCAGTCATCTATTGATTCAGTGACCAGTCATCTATTGATTCAGTGACCAGTCATCTATTGATTCAGTGACCAGTTATCTCTTGATTCAATGACCAGTCATCTATTGATTCAGTGACCAGTTATCTCTTGATTCAATGACCAGTCATCTATTGATTCAGTGACCAGTTATCTCTTGATTCAGTGACCAGTCATCTATTGATTCAGTGACCAGTCATCTATTGATTCAATGACCAGTCATCTATTGATTCAGTGACCAGTCATCTATTGATTCAGTGACCAGTTATCTCTTGATTCAGTGACCAGTTATCTCTTGATTCAATGACCAGTTATCTCTTGATTCAGTGACCAGTTATCTCTTGATTCAGTGACCAGCTATCTCTTGATTCAGTGACCAGTCATCTATTGATTCAGTGACCAGTCATCTATTGATTCAGTGACCAGTTATCTCTTGATTCAATGACCAGTCATCTATTGATTCAGTGACCAGTTATCTCTTGATTCAATGACCAGTCATCTGTTGATTCAGTGACCAGTTATCTATTGATTCAATGATCAGTCATATATTGAATATCTATGATGTGCTTGACTATTGACTATTATCTTTCTTTTAGTTGCTGATTGATTTCAGATTTATGTTCATGAGAAGCACTGCCTCATAAAAACTGAATAATAAATCATTCGACACAACTTGTTCGGCACGCCACGTGTCTTGTTCTCTGCGATGCGTACTTGATACTAAGCCTTATTAGATGCATCCTGAACCCTACACTGACTGAGTTCTTGTTTTTCTTTTCTTCACTGATCTCTGATGGCAGCATTTTTTGCATCATGTATGATGTATGATTTACAGAATATATGCGATTTACTTATCTAAGTATTCATTGTTCAATAGGGATTGCATTGCTTTATTCTTTAAATACCGGGATTTTGTGATCCCAAAAAATTTAATCCTGGGATCTTGGGTTTCGAAAAAGCACTCCACAAAATTACTAGAGAAAGGAAATTTATTTATTTCATACGTTTTTGCTCACATTCGTGTAGATTTTATTATTTCACACATTCTGATGAGTTAGTGTGACTGTTGTGCATATTGCGAGTTGCATGATGGACCACAACATTCACAATACATTTGGTCTACTGCTTTACGTCATTTTTGGTCATGTGAGAATGTCGAATTGCATTTCTTCTAATAACTAAAACAATCATAAACTTGCTCTTCAAAACTATACAGACAGACTTCCACATTATTACAGGATTTGAAATAGCCAGAATTTGCAGGAGATGTCTATCATTAAGCTCATCCATTATCTATGACATGAAAAATTGAAAAATATAGACCTATAAAGTTGAACAAATGACGACGTCTATCTAGCTATGATCCCCTGGAAAATATGAACACATAGATAAACTCTCCAAAGCAGTGTTGTTCTTATATATTCGGCTTCTTAGAGTTGAATATCACATAGGCTGCATTGTCACACGAATTGAAAACTAGGCGTTCCTACTCGGCGATGCCGCTCATTTTTCTTTGCTCTCACTCATGTATTCTACTGCTAGAAATAATTGAAGTGGGGAATCATACACTGTAAACCGTAGACTTAAATCCTAATCACAGCAGCTATGTTCTAGCAGCTTGCAGAAGATATAAGAAAAGTCTACACAACTGAAAATAATAAACGACTAATTTAGGTCTTAGTCATTTCTACGATCAAGAGATCGAGTAGTGTTGAAAAGCCTCAAGTATTCATGCTGTATTTCTTAGTAGGGATAGGGGTCATCCTTCAGTATTGGCGAAATTCTGAACAGCAACGTTCTATTAGATACATTGAATAGATTATTTATGTTTTGAATTTCGTCACTAATTAGGACTGACCTCTATCCGTAGGAAAAACAGATTTTGCACGTGCGTGTATTAATGTGGGACAGCTTATCAATTAAAAAGTTATATTCATTGGAGTATTGAAAAATCTCGCCAGTCAAATAGAATGCTGTTGTTGTCTGTGGCTCCCAACTGATGATGTCTGTTGTTTAGGCTTTCCACATCTAATAATTATAAGTCACAGTAATTGGAAGCCATAACACGCCTCGCACAGTCACACCAAAGTTTAGAGCTGTGCAAATATGTCAATATGAGGACTATACTAATAAACACCGATGCACACCATAAATCGCAGCTATGCAATTGCAAATTGTGATAACTGCTATGCTCATAAGTGACTATGTGATGAAGTTTCTCTGTACCTGTATGTACCTTCCCGTACCCGCCCTTACCCGTAAGCAGTGGAAAATATTTACCCCGTGCTCACTAGTCGTGAGTCAAACTTCAATCTGTCTCACTTCTAACTATGCGTGGTATACGCTGATTGGCTACCTAGAACTAAGTCCTTTAGGCTCGCGATGGTGGCGGATTGCAAATTGATCTTGAAATTCAGTCACTGAGAGGTCGTAGTCTTCTTCACGCAAAGGGAGGACAGTGAATCTGCCGGGGCATGCCTTTGACAATGACGATGCGACCCACGAGCCCATTTGTACGACCCTGAGGTGCGGGCAGATCTCCCGAGAGATGAGGAGTTGTTGGTCAGCGTACCTCATGTTGACTGATAAGTTCACAGTATCTCGGCAATGCGTTGCATGTCTATTTTTCGTTGCTTGTCCATTCATGTCATCCAAAGAACGACTGATCGTAGAGAAAATTGCAAATCTATTTACAACATGCATTGCTGTCGACCCGAATATACTTAATATCTATCACAGCTAGCCATTGGAGATAAGGACTTGACCAGCTCTAAACTCAGAAGATATAACTTGTGCTTCTTCAAATGCATATTCCTCTCTTTTCTTTCTTAACTCTGCTCCGCTTTAAGGGCTCTGCCCCACTCTGTTTTCTCCTCTCATACTTCAATTATCATTTGCATGGTCGTATAGCCATTTCGATAAATCACTACTCAATCATAGTGCCGACCTCATTTTCAGACGATCGTCATCATGTCAATTACAGCTTTTCAATTACGACGTTGCTCTTCAGCTGTATTTCTCTTCGCTACAACTTTCATTTCATGGCAATGACATGATCTCAGCGGTTCATGTATTTTGCCACTGACAGCATCTTCATCTCATCACTTGCTGCAATTTACCTCTCCTCTATGGAAGAGAAAATGTGCACAAGCCTTCTCCTCACTGTTTATCGAAACTCTGAGATTGCTCAAAATTATTTTTCAGAAATCGTTCGCTGCAATTATTGTTGCACTACTGAACATCTTCCCTTAGAAATCATGAAATCGACTTCATTGAAACATTTGATTTCACCGACTGAGGCTGAATTATTAAAATTACATCAATTGAGAAGCAGCCGAGTCGATTGAAGAAGTTTTCTTTACCTGATTGTAATGAAACTGCAAGAAAGATAAGCGATTCTAATCCTAAACCCAATCCTCACACAAAACTCATCTTGCAGTCACTATATTGTTCTCACACGACTTTATATGCAGCTTCGACAGGCCGTGAATTACAATCACTTCTATATTGAGTTTACTCTACTCCAAGCATTTTCCCGACTTTTAGTTTCTGCCCATTTTTATAATCTGCTAATTAAAATCACCTCGCGCCATACGGAAAGTGATTATATTACACGAATTTACTATAATTGGACATAATTATAGTAACGGACATTGGAGATAAATCCATACCTTGTCGATGCCTTGAAGACCCCTACACAGAGACGCGCGGGACCGCGCCGCGTTCGGTGTAAATGACCTCAAACACTTATTAAAGTTCTGAACGAAAATCCTGGACGAACGAAGACGCGCCGCGCCGCCTCGCGTCTGTTGTGAATGAACCTTGAGTGGCAAGTGTAAAAACACCTCAAAGCAACAAATAGTGAAACGGGTTTCTCTGCCTTTTTGCTGATTGCCATTTGCTGATAATAAACATTGTGACGATATAAGGTGCTTTATGTCAAGTAGACCTTATGAAGATGTAGTGCCCAGCATACCTAGCATCAGAAAAAATAGCGACATCACATGGCAAAAGAAGTTATGCATAATCCAGGAACCGAACATTCCAGGACGGAACCCTAATCTATGATAATAAAAATTGGCAAACTTATACACTAAATAATAGTATCTTGACAGGGTTTCAAAAACAACATGGTTCAGAGTGCGTGTTTTTTGCATTTCCAGACTTTCGACGAAAATAAAAAAAATAGATGTTCCTTGTTTAAACTCGGAAGCACATTCGGGAATGGGCAGCTCTTCCATGTGCCCGAGTTCCATTTATTCAACTCTCACTCTATTTCGCTGAGTGCTTAGCAAGCATCCCCCAAAGAGTGTTCAATTTTGTAGCTATTTCAATTCGTGGTGAAGTCGAAGTCTTTATACTCTTCCTTTGCTTTTTCATTTGACTGTTTAGAATAATGGGCAACATAGTCATCAACACTGCTAGATATAAATAGAATGCAATTGATAAAAATTCTACATTGCGAGTATTTCAATAGGAATATCCTTAATAACCCTATTATTAAAACCTACTCCTCTGCAGACCTCCATAATTCTCTGTAAACATAGCAAGTATGAAAAGGACTTCCGAAGATTAGTGTTGGAAGATTTATGGAATCATTTTGTCCTTTCATGTGCACTCGCTTTGAAGTGTTATAAATTTAAAACAACGGACAAGTAAATGGCCGAATGTTCAAATCACGACAAGTTGAAGAGAGGGATAATGGGTTTTATTTTGCCTGTCAAGCAGGAAAAAGCAACAACGTGATGACGATGTGCAAATGATCAAACAATCTCGTCAATTTACTTGAATTTATGCGAGAACTATAAACCAGATCATTGAACTTCAAAATCCTAGTACAAGTAATTCAGACACTTCAATTAACAAGGATTATTTACATGGCATCATGATATGATCACAAGTGAATGAGCATATACCCAGGAAAGTATGCAATAACAGTGACAAAAAGTGTTAAGGAAAAATACTGCGATTACATTTGAATGTGCAACCGGTACTGCTTTTAAACTAACTGATGAAAAACATCAATTCACATAGCAAGTAATGATACTCAGGCAGCAGCCAAAACGTTAAAATAGGTGTTGGGATACTTCAGTTGGCTAAGGGTCGCAATTCGGTGAAGCAAGGTCTACGGCACGTGTCTGCCACGCAAGGTTACCACCGCCTTTCCCTCTCTATGGCTATACATAATGTACATAGTTCGTCATAAAGCATGGCCGCGTATTTTCTAACTCTTTTCTTTCTTGAATTTGGAGACAGTACCTGTTTGAATACAATCATAAAATCTTGACTGCCTTTGGTCAATGACCCTGAACTTTTCATTTCAGGATTCACTTTTCAAAATAATCTCTCATGGAATTGGCGGGTCTAAACTTATGGAAACCTATACATTGTTTTAACGAGCTGCCGTCGCTAAATTATGTTTACACTAAGAATGATTTTGTTATGTAAAAAAAGGAAACTTCCAGCTGTGTCAGAAAAAGTGAAAGTCATTCTAGTACGATGACTAGCCGAAAAACGCTTTCATATTGATTGCAGGTAATTTTTTGAGTTCAACTTTTAGCATTGCAAATTTGATGCAAATTAGAAGATTTGGAAGACAACATTTTTAGCGCTATGTCAACATCTATCATTGCCACTACGTGCTTCTCTGAAGCAGCTCTAACATTGCAGCCTTAATGTCTTTATCTCTACTTACGAAGTTATCATAGAGATGTAAGTAAGCGAACATCAAAGTCCACCCTCATCATGGTTTAGCTAGCTTAACTTACAAAACTGCTGTAAAACATACTTATCGTCCTTCTATCCGTACTGTTGACGGTTTCATCATCATTCAAGAATCTTGACAATTTGATCTAATGAATGACGGATGAAATGGCATTAGAGAGGGTGAAATGGCTATCTTGTGAGTAAGCTCGTATTGATCTGCAAATCTTCCTGCTTCTTTCAGAGTCTTTGGCTGTCTTCCGTCCAAGTACACTTTGATGTGCGGATTTAGGCAAAATTTGAACTCTTCGAGTAGAATTATTTCTCGCATTTTGTCATATGTGGTCGCTTGTTCTGCTTGAACCCATTTGTCAAACCTCGATTCTTTTTCTTTTGCGAATTCTAGGTGACTTTGTTCTTTGAGCTTTCTGCACTTTCTGAATTTCTGCCTGTAGGTTTCAGGGACCAATTCATACGATTCGAGAATTACTTGTTTGACCTTTTCATAATCCTTCGCATCATCATCAGTAAGTGCGGAGTATACTTTCTGGGCTTTGCCTGTAAGTGCCGTTTGCATCAGGAATGTCCATTTGTCTTTAGACCACTTAGCAGTTTGTGCTACCCTTTCGAAGCATTGGAAGAACTGTTCCACATCCTTTTCTGAGAACTTAGGAACCATTGAGACGTTTTCTTTCAGACCTGATTCAGCTTTTTGAAGTGCCATTTCTTTTTCAAGCTTAAGCCTTTCTAGCTCTATCCTTTCGCGAGATTCACGTTCTAGTCTTCGTTCTTCTCTCTCGAGTCTTCTTTCTTCTCTCTCTTTCTCGGCTTCGAGGCTCTTTTCTTCTAGCTCTAGCTTCTTCAATTCCACTAGCATTTGAACCTGAGTGGGATTTTCTGGGGCTCATTGCTCTCAACCTTGCATGTTTCTACAAAGTACTTGTTCAGTAGACTTCGGATTTGGCATTTCTTCATGCTCATCTTGACTGGCAAGTTTGAGTGTTCGCCGATGTCGAATAAGTCAGTTTTCTTCAGGGCATCGAGGCTTTGGTGATCGGGGTTTTCGTTGAATTCTTCCAGGAACCTTCCGGCGTCGAATTCCATTTTATTTAGCCTAACTATTCCTTAACCCAGTGGAGAAATTAGTAAGCTTTTATTTAGACGTACAGTATGAAAAGGGCGATAGGCGCAAAAAAATCACAAGTGTGGCTAAACTGTCGAACTAACGTAGTAGCGTCAGTTAACCCCATTAATAAGCCTTATCAAATAGTTATTTGGCCTTAAACTTATAGAAAGAGTCGGACCGATGACGTGATAAGAAAAGTTAGAGACCTAAAGTGTGAAGGATTGGGAGTTTCGAAGATCGCACAACCCTCAGGCGGGTGGCTAGCACGGAAGAAGGCAAAAATGGAAAATGAGACAAGAGGTGGTCCTGGCGTGGTCGCCAATTTGTTATGGGCTACTTTAATTCCCAAACAAAATGATGCTATAAGAAGACAAACGATATAAATGAAATGTATATTCAGGCAAACGAGAGAGCAGGGTGGCCTTCAAGAGGACCTTTTGGAGGCGTTCACATGTAAGTCTGTAGGTCCACCAGTCTCAAACACTGCCGCTACTGTTTGCTCCTCGCTGTGTCGCTAGGGTTCAGGATCACCGTCTCGCCGTCGTCTGTCCTGCCGATCTTCGAAGGCTTGACTTGTTCGCTGTCACCCGTAACAATAGCCTTGCCGCGCGTGCGTCGTAGCAGAGAGAGATATTTGAGAACCCTCAGGCGATAACGCTGCGGTTTTAATAGTGTTATTGTCTCTCCGGCGATCAGCTCTGTTCTCGATCTGTGTCAGAATATGACGTCACCTGCCTTCGTCATATTGAAAACAAATGATAGAATGGAGTGAAAATAATTGCAAAGAATCAAGAACTAATGCACTCACAAGAAGCTCACAACAACCGTGAAGGCAACACACCGCTCCACATGGTTTTAATCGACCTGGAAAAAGCATATGATTCAATTCCACATGAAATCCTTTGGAATTGTATGGAAGCTCGCAATATCACTGAGGTATATGTCAAAGTGATACAGGACATGTATACGGGAACAACAACGAAGGTGAGATCCAAGCAAGGTCTAAGTGATGCGTTCGAAGTGAGGGTGGGACTCCATCAGGGATCCGCCTTAAGTCCGTTTCTCTTTGTCCTGGTCATGGACACAATTTCACAAGCGCAGAGAACAAGCCGACCGTGGGAACTGCTACATGCAGATGATATTGCCATTGTGGATAGTTCGAAGCTATCTCTGGAGAGGAGGCTGAACCAGTGGAATCACACCATCGAGCGATATGGACTCAATGTAGATGTTTATGAGAAAGAGTACATGCCAACCGAAGACCATGGCGAAAAGATGTTTTTGCCATCAGGACGGGTGAGGAAGGTCGACCATTTCAAGTACCTAGGATCTGTGATAGATAAAGACAGTAAAAAGTCAATAGAAGGATCCAAGCGGCTTGGGGAAGCTGGAGAAGATTAACAGGGGTACTGTATGACAAGAAGATGCCGAAAAAATTAAAATCAAATATCTACGCAACCATGGTTCGACCGGTGATGTTGTATGGAAGCGAGTGCTGGGCAGTCAACGAGAAAAATCGCCAAAAGATCGCCACTACAGACATGCGTATGTTGCGGAGCATCCTCGGAGTAACAAGAAAAGATATTATAAGAAAAGAAGACATTCGCGGAGCACTCGGGATTCATCCGATTGATGGGATCATGCGGTGACACAGACTGAGGTGGTACGGGCACGTGGTACGTAGACCTCGCGAACACCAGACCCGGCTAGCGTTGGAAATGTCTGTGCCAGGGCCAAGAAACAGAGGGCGACCAAAGAAGACATGGGAGCGCCAAGTGATGGAGGACATTAAGATCATTGGAGCCTCAACCGTGGATGCATTAGACCGCTCGAGACGGAAGAAGAAAATTAGGCCGCCCCCTTCACTGGGATAAGGCCTTTCAAGGTGAGCAGGGTGAGCAATGACGGATGAAATGACTTAATTATTCAAATTTGAATTTTCTGGTCAAATAATTTTAGTACCAATGAGACAGATGCTATCATGAACGCTGTAAATATCCAGTGTGCAAATACTAGTAAATCTATTAATGAGGATTTCAATCTGTCACAACAGCAGTGACAGTTTGAAATAGAAACAGTCTGAATACTTGAGCCATTTCTTATCGAATGCTTCCCTGAATTACATCTCAATATGCAAATTCACGGAGACACGCAATCAGTCATTCGAAACTTCTTAAACAAATGAAACGAAAACAAATCTGACTTCATGGAAGAATTATAAATATTTCCCCGCTTAAGGAGATTATATCACTTCTCATCCCTATCAGTTATCTCTTATCTCTTCTTCGTCATTATGCATCTTTTCTGAACATCTGTGATGTACATGAATTTCATACAGATAAAAAAGAGCACTTTGTGAAATTTCCCAGTGTTTTCTGTAAAATTTCACCGAGACAGTTCATCAAAGCAGCCGTATTTTCTCGAATACAATCCATGGGGGGCTAATAAGCAATGCTCTTTTCAAATGCTTTAAAACAAAAAGAGTTTTTGCCTGTACTTTTTTGTTTTCATTGTTCTGTTCCTTTTTTTGCTGCTATCATCATGTGACGCTTTTTTAAATGTCCAACCTATTGAGTGCGTTGTCAACGCATTTTTTATAGAAACAATAAGAGAACCCTGAGCTGCAACTCTGCTGTACAGAAACTAAACATGTTACATCAGCGAGCTGTATTTGCTTTCATAGAATTTAGCAGTTCTCTGGTTGGTCTACACGCATCGAAATTGATTCTGTCTGCTTCTCTTTTGCTGTCATGTGGACGATGTTTCTTTCAAATGTATTCTAAAATTTTAAGGAGTGCTAAGCTACTGCCCGCTCCTGTATCTGCCATAAAACAAGCGAAAAGTACACTCATTCCGCTTCTATTGCATCGCATAAAACTACTCCCACAGTTGAAAGCGGTGTTTTGACCTTGCACTGATGTGCGACATTCATATCGATCTTGGTAGATGGCAGCGGTCCCATTCATCAAATACTTGAGAAACTGGACCATTATACTTGGACTGTTCAAGTCGATGATTACAACAATAGCAGCGGTTTATTGCAGACTGAAGCGCGACTACGGGCCGATTTTTAAAACGAGGGCTCAGTTAAGCCGCGGCTCAATTTGCAGTTGGGCCACGGTCTAACAAACTTTCACTTAATAAAACACAACTTTTAAAGCCGCGGCTCTCTATAAGCCGTGGCTTTCGATTTTCTCTTTTTAAAACGAAGCTTCGCTTGCACAGCCTAAGCCGCGGCTCTCTTTTTCTTGTCAAAGTTAGACCTCGGCAGAGGCAGGTCTAAGTGCTGGTGAGCTACGGGTTTTCATCCATATCAAGCGGAATTTCGATCATTAAGGACGGATGCAGAATGAATTACTTGAAGTTGAGACAGCAAATTCGCGAAAGGCAGGAGAGATTTCGAAGGCTCACATGTACATCTCCATGTATACAAACTCGCGTTTTTCGCGATCGTCTGGATACCTTGTCGTACTATAACGATGCCGATTTCATTCGCCGCTATCGCTTCAGTAAAAAAACCGCGAAATGGCTTTGTGAAACCCTTTACACCGATCTGGATCGTGACAACAGAGGAGCATCTTTCTGTCCAGCTTCAAGTGCTCCTAACACTTCGTTTTTACGCCACTGGTTTTAAGCCATCCAAGTCGGTGACTCTGGGAAACCTCGCATCGAAATTTGCGGACACGCCGAACCAGGGTGTATCTTTTACTCGAATAGACTTGGTATCATAACCTTTATCATTCACACCAGGGTAGATATTGCAGAGCTCAATTAAATATAGCTTCTGCTCTTCAGAGAAGTTCCATCTTCTTGACTGTGCGTCTGACTCCATGTTCGATTAAAGAATTCCAGAAACCTCTTCTCGATATCGTTCTTGATAATCAATCCAATGAGATAGTGGCCTTGATTGAAATGACATCAAGATGACGTCAGAGTTATCATTTCATCGGTGTGGCTGACGTGTCAGAGATAGACCACGGCTCAAAGCCACGACTTCGGTAGGCCGCGGTTCATCCTCGTTTTATAAATGCAAAGATAAGCCGTGGCCTAGTGAGGCCGCGGTCTTTTATGATCCGCGGCTTAACTTAGCCCTCGTTTATAAAATCGGCCCTACATCTCATCCGCTGACAATTGGTTGACAGGTAGGAATGAGGGACCTCTTCAGTCTATCTACATGCACTGAAATCTAACCCGATTGGTCTTTCTATTACCATAGCAATAGTTCCGTCTTGCTGCGAGTTGTTATGCTATCACGAGTGAGCTGCGGTAGCATGCACAGAATTAAATATTTTGTTTATCTGCTTTGGTTTGCTAGAAGTGTGATTAATACGAAATCGGCGGCACATCGCAGAACTTATTTAGTGGGCAATAAGGAATTCCTCCTAATACCTTACAGAGATAGGAAAAAAGTCGTGCGTCGCTTGCGGATTACTGTGAGTTCAAGCAAAGTGCTTCGATTACCACAATTCCTTCAGATTAGAAGAATTCAGATCATTGCGCACAAGCTTTCTCCATAATGTTGGCCCTTCCGATCATTATTAAAGAAAGTAGCAGGAGTACGAAAATTAGTTCACTTGATGTTTTCACATCCTTTCCTCGGCATTTCTCACTGTGTAATGCATACACTGAATCGAATGTTAGCCAAGACAGGGATGCGTGTTTTGGTGTGTGCCAAGTGATATCACAGCACGCACGCATCTCTCACTGGCTCTGGTGTCCTCTGCTGACAGCTTATTGTTTGTCATTTCCAATAGCAAGCGATACACGAATTATCCATTAGAGAAGGCGCAAGTTGTCTAATTCTGTGATGTGCCATTTCGATATTAAGGTTTCATATAACCCTTCCTTTCTAGGAAACCGAAGCGCGCGCAGATGAATATATTTCTGTGGTAGCATGAGTTTAGGAGTTAGGACTAATGAATAAAAATACCAAAAGAGCTTATTCGTTTTTATAATCGATAGTTAAAAATGTCTTAAGAAATCACTAATGAGAAATTCTCGAAAAACACTGTCTTAGAACAAGCAATGTTCTTTAATCCACCTGTGGGCAACATGATACAGTTCTTGCAATTTAATTTCCATTCGATGTTTATTTGAGGACAAGTTACATAAATCGATTTTTGAGTTTGTGAGTATACATGTAGACATTGTGTACATTGATGACAAGGCGGACTGTGAGAAACGGAGGAAATCAAAAAGAAAGATGATTTCGACAGTGGCGATGAACTCGAGACTCAAAATTTTAAAAAACTGTAACCAGAGGGTTATGCTGAGTGACGATGCAGTATGGAACATTAATTCTACATTAATCGACTATTAATTCTATCATCTCTTATCATTTTGATAGGAAGTATCCATACTCAACATATCAGAGATTTCATAAACAAAACATTGTATTCTATAAAGCCTCAAACAAACACCGCCGGCAATGAAATAATCATCATAGGCCCTATATTATAATATACAGAGGTGGGCAATCGGATAATTGGTCTAAATAGTCCGATTATCCGAATATTCTGAACTTCATTTTCGAATCGGAAGTAGATCGAAAAATCGGTTCGGATAATCGAATCGGACTGTTTGATATTTGAAAGCAATTCGCTAATCGACTGGATCGTTGCCATCATATAGAATCATACTGACTTAGTGATTTTTAACTGGTCATTTTGCCTTATCAGTAATTCAACCTCGATCGCAGGCGATAGGATTACATTGCATTACTTTTACAAGTACATGCTTTCCTTATTCCTTACAACACTCATGTAACCGGTGGAAGACAATCTTGTTCAATTAAAACAGGATTGGTTATAAAATTATCATCTCACTCTCGTTTGTGGTCTCACCGTATTGACCGAATGGCGCCTTCAAATCAAGCGTTTCAGTAGTGTTAGCTATAAAATATCAAAACAATGAGACCAATGCTCAGCGCACCTTTGCGCTTAGCAGTGACTCTGACAGCAAGCGCCCGACAATCCCACTTTCTGTACTTTATGCAGTGTCATAGTAATCATGTATAAGTCATTGATGGAAGGATATCCTCTCACTTTTATGCTGCTGTTGCACTCACATCCATGTTAACTCACAGCCATATAGCCACAGAAGAATAAAGAAAATTCTAAACAGCGCTAGGAACAGGGGTTCCCAACCTGGGGTACGTGAAGGAATTTTGAGGGGTACGCAGAATATGGGAAATTTACTATAATTCAATTTTACTTTCATTGCTTTCCTGTTCATGGAAAGGTTTACTGTTCAACTTTGTGCGCATTCCGCATTGGATTGTCATCATCTGGCCTTGAAGCAACCGCTGCTAATTAACGACCACCAACTCGACCTCAACCACATACTTATGCGAATCCGGATTCTCCACCATAGTAATGATTGAAAGCAAACAAATAGCTTGCTTGATGTTGGAGCATGGCTTTCGCTGCTGTTGTCAGTTGCGCTTAGTTAAATTTTCGTGTTATTCAATTACGAACTTCGTATTATATCTATGCACGTAATTAAACTTTCATTGTGATTGAATTCTTACTATTTTTTATTTGTCAAGTGAGGGTGCGCGGAATAATGAAAATTCTTATGATTTTCTGCTTTGGAGTACGCAGCATGAAAAAGTTGGGAACCCCTGGCTAAGAACAATTGTAGTGGCTAGAGCTCCCAACAAGGAACACCAACCGCAACTACAACCATAAATATCGACGAACGGGCGAACAGAGACAGTTTGAGCCCTCCGAGTCCTTTGGAAATGTTCTTCAAAATCAGCGAAGATAAACGAAATGTTTTACTGCTCTTAAAGTTCAGCAAGGAACTAACATGCGTCGAATTTGAAGTTAAGTACATTACTTACATTGATTTTACTTTGTAACTCGGAATCCATCAGTAGGAATTTATTCAAATGAAATTCTTTTGACCATGTTAGTGAACTTGATTGACGTAGGCCTAATATCCTGTTATCCTTCACGCTTAGCATATTTCCACATGATTAATGTCATCACAGATTCCTAGAATATATGGAAGCTTACATGTAAACGGAAATATTCAAGAAATATTTCGGAGACCATTATTAATACAGGCGTCAAAACGTTTTCACCGAATGACATATATCCAACTTATAGATCCATCACAAAACATCAAACATTGATTGTTGATTTGCCAACGCCGCAAACGGGAAAATACCCACATTTTAGGGAAGCCTACCGGTAGGCATTCTAGGTTATTACCGATATCGCATAAGCTTCACCTCACTGGGTTAATTCCATCTATACCAGAATGCATTCAAAGTTATTTTGATCTCGCCACTGGCATGGCCTGCGCAAGTAAAGTTTTATCGGGCGTATTAGTTAAGTCCTACATTTGATATCCCAACAAATATAATTTTCTTTAGAAATTTTCCCCAATGTGTGTAATGGTCAGCTGCAAGTGCCCTCGTATTTTCATTATCCCCAGTTTAAAAAGTCAAATTTGAATTGATAGAGTTGATTTGAATTTTTGATGGAATACTAAGATGATTAATATGAATTGGATTTTATTTCATCTGGATGTCGAATCGGATAATCGTCATCGGAGCTCTGAGCGGACAAATTGGATAATCGCTAATCGGAACTTCATTTTTCCGAATCGCACCCACCTCTGATAATATGTGAAACATGCTGTGTTGATTATTTAGAAATCAATAGCTTGTAGTAGGACAAACTGTTAAACCCTAATTATCATTGACAGAATGAACCCTCCTGCCGCATTAGATAGCAAATGTGTTAATCGAAGAATCCCTTTGTCACAGTGGGCTAGAGAATTAACCGCTAAGATTGTATGCCTATAAAACTAATCACAGACGGGCTGTCATAAAGCCAGCGCACGCCAGCCAAGACTGCTACCAAGACTGACTTATCCGTCATTCTGTACGCAATCCCAATGTGCTAACGCTAACGATTGCTAGAGATTTGCTAGCAATAGCACTGTTTCCCGACGACCGAATACCTGTTTGAGGTCGCCCTTGTGTGCTATAACAACCGCATCATAGGTTTTAATATTTGTTTATATTCGAATATTTGTTGGGAGTCAATTCATCGATTACTTTCCCTAATAATTTAGGGGACAATTATGACTTTGGTCTACACAATCGCCTTCAGGCTAATGAAACAAACTACTGTATACACTATAGAAACCCGACACTGTCACAATCATAGAAGTAGAAAATAGGACTTTTCATGGTATTGTTGATTTCTATGGTCATAATAAAGGAATAGAACGGCATAGAATGTCGTGGACATGCGTTGTCATGACAATGTTATCTTAGCGATAGCGGCTTCTAGCATAGAAATAAACTGTTTATCTGAAGTTCGCTAGAATGGAAATTGACTCAAGGTCGCGGCACAGCCGGGGGAACTAAGTTGGGGCATGAACCACCAATTAAAAGCTTCGATTTACTCATGTGACTGATTCTAACCCAATGATACAGACGTTGGCAGGTGCATCTAAGTGAAATGCGTGCGATTTATGTGCCGTTATTGTGCATTGCATGAAGCTTAATTTCCATTCTAGAGGTTTTATTGTTGGCAATTTCTATGGCTTCTAGTGGCTGACAACAAGAAGTTATCGGCAGCTCACCGGTGCACTTTGTAAATTTTCACGGATATTAACATTTCTCTTCATGTATAAAAGCATTTTGATAAAATAACTTGCAATAAATCCTTGCTGCAAGAATCTGTAATTGTTCGATGTTAAACTTATCTGCTGCTAACTAACTGACATGCTCACTAACTTAAACAAAGCGAAAATTCAGATTTCTATGATCTGGACTACATGTAGATGTCTAATCATCTTGATTGAAGCATCGATTACTAGGAAGGCAGATCATGGTAAGTCAGCAAGGTGCAATTTCATAAATTAGCCTAATCTAAGATTCACAACACGAAGAAAACACGGAAAAGCAATTAATTGTCCTCTGTCAGGAATTGCTTTTCAAATCCAATTAAAATAACTTTTTTACGTTATACCCAACGCTCACCTGTTTGACTCAGTCTCTGCTAATGTTACATTTCCCGCTGTATTCAGGCTATTAATACGAAAACTTTCGCATCCATGTTGTTGCAATAATGTTATCGGCACTTCTGATAATATCGCGTTTAGGCAAGATCGCTTTAGTACGGACGTAATTGCGGGTTGATTTAGCTATGTATGGCTCCATTATCGAAAGCGCTATTGAAAGAAACGACTGATATTATTACGACAGGGAAGGGAAGGAGAATGCAATATCTCAGGTTGTTAAATCAACATTTATCCAACATTGTCTCCATGAAACTTCATGACTTTAGGGACATTCCATGTCGGCTGTTATGCTTTCTTTTGTGAAAGAGGTTACGCTCCGCTCAACTATAATCCCTTAGGAAAAACAATATCCATCAACTTCCCGAACAATGCCTAAAGTTTCGGAATCATTCATTCTATATATTCGTACATCAGCAATTGAAGAATTATAAAAGCGTTTTCTAATATCGTTAATGCATCAGGCAACTTTCTCTGTGATGAAAATCAAAGTTTAGATAGAGAAGAAGTCTAATAAATCAACAAAAAGTGATTTATAATCTATCCTGGCAGAGCAAGGTAAATTTGAAATATTGATTTTAAAATAATCCTTGAAAAGAAGATGAAAATCTAACAGACTTTCCATATCTTGTGCCTGCAATCGAACTTTAAGTTCGTCTCTCTAAAGATGATTTGCCCAGTTGGGTTCTAGAAGGAAATAAATGGGTTTTAGGATTTTATAGCATTTTGATTTTGTGTAGTTTTTTTAGATGCGTTTAGTTGCTATCAATCACTTATTAGATATCAACAGAAAAAATCAATGATTGGTGAGGAAATTATTAACGTCAGAGAGAGGTCAAATGTGTACAGTCAAATTCTAAATGTCTGAAAGCTTGTCCAGATTCACAAACCAGAGTACCGGATTGCAATCAATTGATGGCAATCCACTTTTTAACAAACTGTTAAACACAGTCAGAACTCTTGGTAGTTAGTTGTGGTCTCCGTGGCACAGTGGTTAAGTGCTTGGCCTAGCGATCTTTCGGTGGAGAGGTCGAGCCCCGAAAGTGTCATTGGAAGTCGTTAGTAATGGCATTCGGACTAAAAGACCACAACTCTCCAGATAAAAGTCTGACTATGTCAGCAACGTCCAAGACTCCAGTAAGGGAGAGTAGTGACGTTAAACCATCATTAAAGCGAAACTTGAATGTGCCAAAGGCAAAGCAATATGTTTCTTTCCCACCTGTCTCTCTCACACACACACACTCACGCTCACACGCTAGTGGATCGGAGGCTGATGAGAGCAAAGATGTCAAAGCTACGAATGTCTCATGCAACGGAACTGTCAGTGATATGGAGTCAATCCAATGCAGAGCATCGGTAGTCATCGAAATTCCATTTCAGGAACTTCAGTCGGTGCATGCTGCAGTTCATCATCGCGATTGTGTGAGTTTGGATTTGAGTATTTTAATACTGTAGGTTGCAAAGTTGCCCTTGTCGCCATACCTAAGTTCATTTAATTTTAATGGTAATAACTGTTGACGTGTGAAATTTAATGTGCAGTGTGGATTGAGCCTTGTTTTGAAAACATTAACATTGAAGATATCACTTTGCTAATAAATGTTTATAATTCGTTTACCAGTGCGCGTCTAAATACACATGAAAGTCAATGAATGTTTCTCATGTCTCCGCTGAGCATTGAAACATTGCGACGCAGGTGGAGATTGCATTAAAAAGTCTTGTAGCAAATCGGCGAAAAGTATAATGAGATCAGAAAGGATTTATAAACCTTTTTGTCGCCAGAATGATTATTATATTCAATGACACACCTGCAAAACGCTTAGAAAAATGGTGTGTACTTTCAAAGAACTGTTGTCATTATAGATAGTTATGCCCACTTGTTAAAATAATGCTGATTCTGCCATCATATGTGATTGTCTTGGTACTTCAAAAATTGATGCGATGAACAGAAAATGAAAGCGTGAACTGATCCGCTGCAGCTAACTCTAACTCAATAAACCAGAATAAACAATAAGAGACAAATATGTGTTAAATAATATAATCATATAATAGTATAATGATAATAATCAGAATAACAATAATTATGCAATATTAGTTTCCTTAGTAATCTTCAATATTTCATCGATCTCCAAAAGTAGGCAGTTTCTATGACATGCTGTTCAGCGAATGTCAACTAGATGAAACGCGCCAGCAATCCAACCAACCATCCACTCACATTCGAATCTGAATATTTTTTCGCTGCTAAATTTGAAGGAGTTCTAAATATTATTGGTGCATCATTTTTATCCAATAATTAAGAAAAGAAAATCAAAAGTAACAAATAATGAACCAACATTTCCAAATTGATGATGTTTGTTTAAATGATGGACATACTACATATTTATAAAAAATGCTGAACTGCGATTCATGAAATGGTTTGCGTTGCCATCCTTCCTCTTGGAAACAAAGTTAACTGTTTAGCCTGGTATTTATAGCAACTCAGTTTCAATAAACTTCAGGGGATTCCTAGCATTCGTCGGAAAAATGTGTTCTCGCTCAGGTGGAGGCAGTTCAAGATTATTGATATAGATGACCATCCATAGATGTCTCAATAGATTACAAGTTTATTGCCTCAATCTTTAGTCAAGCGTCAAATATTCGATAATCCACCTTTAGTTTTCTTTTATAACTTCATAGACTCACGATTTGAGCAAAGGCTATATAGTGGCATTAAATAGCTTTCTCGGTCGATGAATTTGTGAGGCCTATAAAACCATTTACAAAACCATTGTCTTATATTTTGATAAAAAGTAGAGATAATAAGTAGACAGAAATAGAGGAAGAGAGAGAATATATTCAAAATTAATTTTATACGATGTTTCAATGCTCTACACTTTACAAAGCTTACTTTTGTGGGCATGTTTAAATCGTGATAGGTCAATATCTCCAAACTGTAATCTTGAGATCTTGAAAGCATGAATTTGTGGAGATTGGATTCCCTTATTCGAAATTTGATAAATTATATTCTTTCGAAAAAGATCAGACTAAATTTTTCTGATGCCTATTTTGAAATATTACTTTTTATAGAAGTAAGAGGTTGTATAAAGACATATTTTTACATTTATTACCAGATATTCATTCAGCATTCATCCATCATGAGTAATGGGCAAAAGACCGTTCCAGGACACCATAAAATTCAAAAAAATAGTATCTTTAAAAACGACATAAATTCATGAATTTAGTCCTTTTTTCAGGTTTTTAAGACCTAAATACATGAATTTAGTCCATTCAAAAAGTACCATTTTTTCAAAAAAATGGTATCTTTAAAAACGACATAAATTCATGAATTTGAACCCTTTTTCAGGTTATGAAGACCTAAATTCATGAATTTGGGCGTTTTTAAAAATACCCAATTTTCAAATTTTTCAAAATCTCAAATTTGAGAATTACAATCGGGCGAAGCCCTAGAACCTTCGGTTCGATTTTCACCCCCAAAATCATGACCGTTCCAGGACACCGAAAATCATAAAAGTTAAGAATCACAAATTTGAGATTAAGATCATTTTTTTACTTTGAAAATCATGACCGTTCCAGGACACCGAAAAAATCATAAAAGTTAAGAATCTCAAAATTTGAGAATTACAATCGGGCGAAGCCCTAGAACCTTCGGTTCGATTTTCATTGCTTAAATCATGACCGTTCCAGGTCATCTAAAACCGGACACCAAAAAATCATAAAAGTTGAGAATTTCAAATTCATGAATTTTATCCATCTTTCAGGTTTTTAAAATATATCATGTGTCTAAAAATATTTCTTTAAAAGTGAAAGAAACAAAAGTGGAAGAAACAGCAAGAATATATCCTTCAATATCATATGAACGTAGTTCTGCTACCCCCTCCCTTCTGACTTCTAGGGGACCCTTAAGAAATTTTTTTATTATAAAATGAGCAACATAAATGAGTTTTTTAAATTATGTGGAACACAAACGACAACGAATTTCGACCTAAAGAAAATCGCAAATCAATTAGGAATAAAGAATTTTCATGTTCTAATGAGAAACGAATTACAATTCCTAAAAAATAGGCCAACAGGAACCTTCAGTTCCCGGAACAAAGTTCCATCAATAACTGTAAATTTCATAACGAATCTTCACACTTCAGACCAAAACGGCGTACATTGGTCAGCAGGTATCTTTAGTAAAAACGGAGATAATTATTATTTTGACTCATACGGGCTTCCACCTACAAATGAAGTAAAAGAATTACTTGGAACGGGAACATACAATACGTTTCAAATTCAAAAACCGGGAACAACTTATTGTGGACAATTATGTCTTTATGTTTTATTTAAATTACAAAAAGGAGTACCATTTCTAGATATTATGTTAGAGTTAAACAATCTATAACTCAAGCGAAGCTAGCTAAAGCGCCACCTAGAGGTTAAAGCTCTGTTTTCTGTAATTCATTTTGATAAAAACGGCCTCTGATATCCTCATTATCTAAATCTTTAATTTCATAAGTAATCGGATAACTTTGATTTATTTTAGAAACTTCAAATATTTCTTTAGTCCAGTATCCGACGAAGCCTTTTTCAAATTTATTCTTATATTTAAATATTCTAACTCTATCTCCAATTTTAAATTTCGGCTTAAGTTTCTGCAAATTCGGATTACTCTCATTCAAATTATTATTCTCGAATATTTTCTTTCGTATCAAATCAGGGTCGTCAGAAGCATTCTTTGGGGTTTCTTCAATACCAGAATGAACTTTATTATTGTACTCTTCTACAACTCCTGGTAATATCTTCAACCATTTCTGATTTCCTTGCTGAGTAAATTTTTTGAAAATTATATTTTTTAACGTCCGATTGAATCTTTCTATCACTACAGCTTTTCCTGCATTTTCAGTTGAATAAACAATTTCAAATAGTGGCTGAACGTTTCGGTTATAAAATTCCGATCCTTTATCAACAAACAATTTCCTTGGCTTTCTATTACTTTCTTTAAAGATTCCTTCAAACGCATATTTAACTGATAGACCACTTTTATTTTTTAAAGGCTTTACCCAAGCGTATCGTGTATATAAATCTATAACGGTCAATGCGTATTTGTAGTCCCTTTCATTCGGCATATGAATAAGATCAGCACTCCAAATATCATCTTTATTAAATACTTTTACTTTCAATAAATATTTAGGCTTTCTGTATTCCCTATGAATTTCAGATGCATAAACGTCTGAATTATGATTTTCATTTAAACCCTGGCCGAATAATATTTTAGCTTGTAAAGCTTTCTTAACAAACATTCTTTCAATTTTTTCTCTAAATGTAGGATTCTGAATACTATCTAATTCTTGAATCATCTTCTTATCAGCTGCATGACGAGAACTTAGATCATGATTTCGATAAGCTAAATCATGCCTGTAAGCTGCGGCATCTACTCTATTTATTGGTTCTTCACCTGGTTTCGGATTATTATTCTCATCTAGTCTTATATCTAATCGAGTTCCTGGACCAGTATATGAATGACCAGGAAGATGTTTTTCTTTCGAATATTTACTCCAAATAAATCCAGGAAAGTTTTCTAATGTTTTTTGTATGTCACCACCGTAGGTAGTAGCCAAACTTTGTTTGTCGTCGTTACCTTCATAAATTTTACAATTTGAGTTTTTATTTTTGTTTAATAGATAATTCAATAAATCTAAATTAGAAATTTTTAATTTAGTTAAATTTTCGGAATTTGTAGAATTCATTTTAAACGATAAAATAAATGTTTTACCTTATGGACCAAAGGTCCTGAGGTTATTACCGAATCATACTAGGACTTAGATATATTCCAGAACCATCTTTAGTTTCTTTAATTTCAATTAAATCATCAACATTGTGGAGAATATTTTTAAGAACTCGTTTTCCTTCATCAACTAATTTTAATTTACTAATAAAATTATCTACTACTCCTTCACCCCTAGCAACTTTCTCTAACTCCCTATTATGACGTTTTTGTTCTTCTAATGCTGCCTTCTCTGATTTATTTTTATTTACTGCTTGGACAATACCAGCTGTCCCACCTGCAACACTTCCTGCAGCTGCTATGCCTCCTATTATTAGTGGAATTAATGGGAGAATCCCGCCATTCTTTTCTTCTTGTAATTGAATATTCTCTATCATTGGTTTACTTATGTAATACTTTTTTTTGTTAATCGTAATAGTTTTAGGGGTATTTTTGTCAACAATATTACGTAATTTTAATTCAACAGTTTTATTATTAATATTACTTTTCGCTTGCGACATTTTTAATAAAAAATTTTAAGTTAAGAATTTAAAGTTATCAAAAAATTTAAATCTATTCTAGTTATGAAAAATTTTTAGTTAAGAATTTTTAAGTTAACAAAAATTTTAATCTATTCTAGTTATGAAAAAAATTTTAATTAACCTATCCTAACCATCTTTCCATTAAGAATTTCAATAGAATATTTTACATCTTCTAGCAATAAACCATAAGCCATCAATGAAGTTGTGGAATCTTTCTTTTCAATATTAATTGTTACATCACAACCATTTTTAATAATATCTTCAGATTGTGCACTTAAATCGAAACAGAAAATTGGATATAAATGTCTCCAATCTCCAGGAGTTAATTGTGGTTCAACTCCAAATTCTGTACAAAGATTTCTATAAGAATCATATCCTTCCATAAATTGATTATTGGTATCATCGAATCTTAATGGATCAATTGGATATCGAGTTTGATTTAATGAAACTTGTAAACTTCGAATTGTATTAATATGAAAAATATTGTTGTTCTTATCAAAACTTGGTGAATTATTTCTTTGAAATGTTAGTAATAAATATCTTGGAGTATTCGCAGTTCTAGTAAAATGCCAGTTAAATCTTTGTTCGGAAAAAGTTACTGAACTAGCAGTACGCTTTAGAAAATTTACTGGAATTGGTTTGTTAGTATTTAATCTTTTTGCAATAGCTGTTTCAACCTCTAAACTAGGAGTAATATGCTTAATCCACCATTCAAGTCTATCAATTTTTAAATATGCTTTTTTTCCAGTCTTACCAAAAAAGATTAATTCATTATTTGCTGTACGATGAATTATTAATTTAAATTTTAATTGATATGATATTTTATCATAATCTAAATATCCGAATAATGGAGACAATGACCAATTAACTGTCTGTTTACTTTTTTTGTTAAATTCACGTCTTTCTTTATATGCATCATTATTTGTTTTATTTAAATGTTTTGCAATATTTTCTACATCTTTCGCAATTCCTGCGGCATCTGTTCCAGCGTGAGTTAAATCATCAACAATTATACCATCATTAGTATCAGGAAACCAACCTTCGATTTCATACTTTTTATTATTTTCACCAATTGTTACAAATCTAAGCATTGTATCAATTACACCTGGAGAATCACTTATTGTTTCTATATTTTGAGTTGCAACATCTAAACGCATTTGTGTAAATAATCTTGGAAAGAAATTATTCTCTAGTGCAATATTATCGGTTTCTGGTAATGGTGTTGTAAAATTGGCATCACTATATAAAGAATATTCACAGTGTAAAAATGAATCAGGTAGATATAAATAACTCTGCTGATTATCAACTTCAAAAATTAAATCTCCTCCAGTATTTACTCTACTGGAAGATCCGGGATTCATAGCAATTCTTATATAGTCATTCTTTTTTTGATTATAACTGACGAACGGAGGATCGTCTAATCTAAATTTATTTTCGATAAGCGAAGACATTTTTATAAGAAATAATTTGACTTTTTGTTTTTCTCACAGATAGAAAAAAAAATTTTACTAAAATATAATTTTTAGAATTTTTCTAGACCAGCTCCGCTACAGCTTTGCTGGTTAGACCGAAGGTTGCTGCTCACGCCATTACCTCTTATTTCTTCAATTGTTTTTTCATTATGTTTACTATCAGACGGAGCTCCGCTCCTCAAGGTTTCCCCAACAGCTATGTTAGCAATTTTGTTTTTTGTTTCATCTGAAAGTTTTTTTAATTTTTTTAGTTCTTCAGAATCATTCTTGAGTTTACGAATAGCTTCTAGTTGTTTTAATTCGTTTTGAGATTTAACAGCATTTGATATTGCACTAGCTGTACTACCTATAGCAGCTGCTCCTTTTGCAGCAGATGTAATCAAATCTTTATTATTTTTAATTAAGTTAACGATACTACCAATACCAGAAAAGATGCCATCCCCTTCTTTTTGAAACGTCTTTTCTAGGAACTTTTGTGTTCCGACTGTTTCTACACTATCATAATGGTACACAGGTTTCTGAGATGGTTCATGAGCAATTTTATTATTTGATGCAAAATGTTTAAGATTGTGTTTATAAATTATAGGCATTTTTTAGGATTAAATTTGACTTTTGAGAAAAAATATTTACGATCGGCTAAAGCCTCGAGGAGCTTCGCTCCGATTGGTTAGAAACCTGAGGACCTTTGGTCCGATCGGCTAAAGCCTCGAGGAGCTTCGCTCCGATAGGTTAGAAACCCAAGACTTCGTCGATCGGCTAAAGCCTCGAGGAGCTTCGCTCCGATAGGTTAGAAACCCAAGACTTCGTCGATCAAGATTTACGTTTGTGAATGGACAACAACTTCGAGATAACTTTATTAATTGACTGTTGCACTTTATCTATTGCGTCAAGCAGCGTGTGATGTACTTTAATTTCTTTTCTATTAACTTGCATTTTCACCTGATTCATCTTCAACGCCGTTTTAAGAGCATTTAGCTTAATTTTAAGAACATCTAATTGTCTTTTAACAGAATCTAACTGTTCTTTATTTTCTTTAGAGTTTTCTTGTAAATTTTTCTTTAATTCATTTTCTAAATTGATTTTAAGAGTTTTCATTTTATCAACTTTTTCATTAAGTGAGTTTACTTCATTTATTATTCCATTCATCTTTTTCATTTGTTGAGTAATTTTAGAACTTAATTCATCAACACTTTTTTGGAATGTAGTTTGTAACTGCTTTAAATTTTTTTTAATTCTTTCAGGTAGTTTTTCTATTTCATCTTCTAATTGTTCTTTTAACATTTTTATCTGATGTTTATTTTTAATTACAGCAGATTTTAAATTTATAGAAAGTAATATTAAAATTTTTGATTGTTCAGAAATCTTTTTAAAAAGTTTTGCTATATCTGCTTCTAGCTCTCTATCCTTTTTATCAAGTTTTAATAATTTTTCGTTTAATGATTTGTCATTAAGTTTAAGCAACTTTAATTCGTTCATCAGTGGAACCAAAACATCGTTTATATATTTTTCCTTTAAATCATTGATTTGTGTATCAACATATTGTTTATTTGTTAACTCTGTATTTTGTTGCGGAAGAATAGAAAGATGCAATGGACCAGATAAAACGTCTCCAGTTTTCATGATATAATTTTCTATCTCTATTTCTAATTCACGATTATTCGGGATATATGCACCTCCACCAACATTATATCAATATTAAAGAATTAGTTAAAAAATTAAAATCTTTTTCGAAAGAAAAAATTAGATTATTTGTTGACGATCAAAATCAATATAACATTCACATAGAGAGTAAAAAACATAATGAAGAATTATTATGTCAAGTTTATTATAGAGACACAATTTATAAACAAGAAACATTAGAAATGCCCCAAAGATATGATGATGATACGTATATAGGATTATATTCAAACTTAAATATTAATTTGTTAAAATCTTATATAAATGGTTTAGCTCAACAAGAGAAAATTTATATGTGGTCTACACCTTATACTATTAACAATGACCATAATCATAATAAACGAACCGAAGGTTCTAGGGCTTTGCCCGATCTTAAAGAATCTTATGATAATAATGATGATTCTGCAACATCTGAAAAAGGTGTAAATGGTAAAAAAGATTATAAAAATATTAGTAATTATAAAAATTTATCTAAATTTCATTTTCTTACAATTGAAAATAATAATGATGGCATAGTTGAAGATACTGTTAGACAACTATGTGTCGGGTCTACAAAATTTAAATTAGGATTTACATCTAATCAATTTAAAATTTTATCATCTTTAACTAAAACTAAAAGTGATTCAAATTATGGTGGTGTTATTAAATTTTCCAAAAGAGATCAAAGACCAATATTTTTCTCTATTATATTATTATCAGATAAAAGATGTAATTTAGAATTAGATATTCCTATCAGGGAATGGTATCCTATCATGGAAGGGCATCCTATACCAAAAAGTGTAATTTATGATGATGAAGAAACAATTTATGATGATGATGAAGAATCAATTGATGATGATGATGATGAATCAATAGTTAGTGAAAAAAAATTTAAATTATCTTTTGATAAAACATTATATGATGAAACTTAATAAGATAAAACTTAATATGATAAAACTTAATGTGATAAAGAAAAAAATAACTAAAGAACGTGTAATATATAATAATATAAAATAACACTCAAGTCCTAAATATTAGAATGTTTATATCTAAAATTAAAACACAAATTTTTCCTTAAAAAATAAAAAAATGGAAAATACCAAGTTTTATTGTGTCTTATGTAAAAAAAAGTTGCAAACAAAAAGAAGTTATCAATCTCATTTAAATAGTAAATTGCATTTACAAAATGTAGAACGAGTTGATGAAGGAAATATATTAAAATTAAATAGTTATAAAAACTATCTAGAAACATTGCCTACTGATATAAAAGTTAAAAAAATGTTTGATGATTATTCACATTCGGAATATAAAAAAGTTTTTAATAGTGAAGATGAGACCATACAAACCGAAGGTTCTAGGGCTTCGCCCGTACATGGGACATCGGAGATGTCTTCCAGGGCTTCGCCCGTACCAGATGGAAGATATTTATTTAGCGATACTGATGAATTTGATGAAGCTGAACGTAACGATGAAGCCTTAGCAAATATAAAATATTTATTTAATCAGTCTTTTCGCACCGAAGGTTCCAGGGCTTCGCCCGTTGAATATAATGAAACCGATAAAACTTTTTCTGATATTCTAACCAACTTTTATAATATATTTAAGAAATCTTTCAAATGTTATATGAATGTAGAAGTACTTTATACAAAAAATGGACCTGATGGAATTCCTGAAGAAATAATACAAGGACATTTTACAAATTCACAAGAAATTCATAATGTAAATGATATACAACCCATATTTGAATCGATGATACTTAAATTAGAAAATTGTATAATTGAAGCCCAGTTACGTGAATCTGGTTGGAGATTTGTTAAAATACTATCCAAGAAAATAGTAATTGATAAATATAAAAATAATACTGGTGGTAGTTATGTTCCTTTACCTTTCAGTTCACCACAAATAATCAACATAAAAAATGAAGATGATTATTGTTTTTTGTGGAGTATTATAGCACATTTACATCCTGCAGAATATCATAAAGAAAGACTAAGTCATTATAATAAAGAAGAATACATAAATGAATTTGATCTTTCTGATGGCTTAGATGAATTTCCATATGATTATAATAGATTAATAAAGTTTCATAAAAAGAATAAAAATTTAATAGAAGTAAATGTTTTTGAATTAAATGTGAATTATGTTTCTATTGGTAAAATTACTCCACTTTACTCAGATTCAAAAAAATTTTATTTGAATAATAAAAATTTATGTCAATCAGAAATAGTATATAATGATAGAGGAAATTACATGCATCATAATATTTTTTACCAAGGAAAAATAATATGTACTGAAAAATTTGAACTTGTTAAAACACTATCACCAATAATGATTAATCATAATAATTATAAAGGACGTACTGATGATTATAATTACAAATATTCATCTTTATCTTCAGAATATCAACAAAAATTAGAAAATTTAAATAAAAGTTTACAAAAATGTAAAACAGATTATCAACAACAAACAAAAATATTAGTACAAGAATATGGCCATAAATATGAAAATAAGATAGAAACGATTCAAAAATTAAATGAAGAAAATAATGAAGAATCGGCTAAAGCCAGAGGAGCTTCGCTCCGATTAAATAATGAAGAAAATGAAACCAATCAAAAAATAAATGAATCTTTAAGAAAATGTCTACAACAATATAAAGAACAATATGATAAAGTATATATTTATCAGCTACAAATATTAAATCAAAATTATTATCAAAATACATTTAATATTACAAAAGAAATTAATGAAACACATGAAATATATCAAGATAAATTTGAAAAACTAGAACAGTCAAAACAACCAGCACAAGCGAATATATTATATTATCAGGGTCATTTTATATTGTGTAAAGATGTTTCTATATTTACAAAAACTTCAGATAATGCTAATTTTCCTTGTCTTCAATGTATGACAAGTTTTAGAACTAAAGAAGAAATGAATAGACATTTGGAGAATTGTCAACAAAATGAAGCAGTCAGAAACACGTTTCCAAAAGATGATTATTTAGAATATAATAAATGGTATTTTAAAAATAAAGTACCCTTTACTATTTATTGTGATTTTGAAGCGTATAATGTTAATATGACACAAAATCAAACGGAAAGTTCCAGGGCTTCACCCGATTCTGAAAATTATAATTCTGAAAATTATAATTCTGAAAAAAGTGCGCCTGAAAAAAGTGCACCTGGAAAAAGTTCAGCTGAACAAAGTAAAGAAAAATATTTATTTGAACAAAAACCATTATGTTGGGGAATGTACATTCATTCAAATTATCCTGAATTATTTAAATCAGAATATTTTCAATACTATGGTGAAGATAGTTCAGAAATGTTTACAAAGAAAGTAGAAGAATTACAAGGACGTTTTTCACAATTGCTTGAAACAAATATTCCAATGATGCCATTAACAGAAAAAGAAAAATTAAATTTTATTAATGAAACAAAATGTTATTACTGTGGAAGAGAATTTACAAAAAATTATAAAAATGGCAAAGGTAGATATCTTGATAGGCGAAGCGACGGCTCTGCCGTCAAGGTAAAAGATCATGATCATCTAAATGGATTATATAGAGGTGCAGCACATAATTCTTGTAATCTTAATGCTAATAAATTTAAATATAACTTTGTTCCTCTATATTTCTACAATGGTTCTAAATATGATTTCCATCTAGTAATGAAAGATTTATTTTCATCTGAAAAATTACAACAACAACAAATAAATGTACTATGTAAAACAGAAGAAGAATATTTTTCAATGCAATTAGGTTGCATTAGAATTTTAGATGCATTTAGATTTTTTACTCCTTATTCATTAGATGTTATGGGAAAAACTTTGAAATCTGAACAATGTAAAATATTAAATAAATATAATTTAAAACCTTTAAAAGGAATATTTCCGTATGAGTATATAGCCTGCGGCTCACAGTCGAAGACTGATATAACTGGAGATAAAACCTGTGGTTCACAGTCGAAGACTGATTTTAATTCTGTGAATAAAATTATGGAAGAAGAACAACTTCCTCCAATAAATAAATTTAAATCAACATTAAAACAATCAAAATTATCTGACGAAGACTATGCAGAAGCTGAAAAAAATTGGAGAGAGTTAAATTGTAAAACAATGTATGATTATACAATGAAATATCTACAGATAGATGTATTAATACTAGCTGATCTTTTCGAAAACTTTCGTGACATGTGTTTAGAATATTACGGAATAGATCCATGTTATTGTTATTCTACACCAGGTTTAACATGGTTAGCAGGATTAAAACATACAAATGTTCAAGCCGATGGCTCTAGGACAAAGTCCGTTAAACTTAAACATTATAAAGAAAATACATATGATAAATTATTATTTTTTGAATCTGGAATTAGAGGTGGAGTTTCATCAGTTTTAGGTAATAGATATGTTAAATGTTATAATAAGAAAGTAAATCCACATACATATGGAATAATGAAACCTTTATCTCCAGAAGAAAAAGAAAAAATATTAGAAATTTTTCGAACGAAACGAGAAGGAGTAGAACGTGAAAAAGCAATTGATGAATTCATGAGAGAAAACTATTTGTTATATTATGATTTTAATAGCTTATATTCTTCTTGCATGATACAAGAATTACCAACAGGTGAAATGACATGGTGTAATAATCGTACGACATCAGAGATGTCTACTAGGGCTTCGCCCGTTCTAGATTATCAAAGAACATATGATGGTGAAAATAATTTTGGTTATGTATATGAAGTTGATTTAGTATACCCTGATTATATAAAAGATAAAACAAAATATTTTCCTTTCTGTCCCGAAAACAAAATTCCTAATATAGAAGATTTTTCAGATTATCAAAAATCTTTAATTCCTAAGAAATACAGACCAACAAAAAAACTTATGTTAACACAAAGCAATAAAGGAAAGTATGTTGTTGAAGGAAGAATGCTAGATTGGTATTTAGATCATGGAATGATTCTCACCAAAATACATCGAAAACTAGAGTATAGAAAATCTAAATGGTTAAAAAATTATATAGAGTTCAATATTGAAAAACGTAAAATAGCTAAAAGAAATAAAGATGATTTTGGAAACGTGTTCTTCAAATTAATGAATAATGCATTTTATGGTAAGACTTTAGAAAATGTGCGTAATAGACAAAATATTGAAATAGTTTATGATAGAGATAGATTTCAAACTTTAACAAGGAAACCTACATATAAAAGAACTACTAGATTTAGTGATGAACTATGTGCTGTACATTTACGTCGAATTAGCGTAAAACATGATAAGTTTAATTTTATTGGTTTCACTATATTAGAATTAGCTAAACTATTTATGTATAGATTTATATATGATTATTTAGCACCTGCTTATGGCAAAAACTATAAATTACACTTTACAGATACCGATTCTGTTTTCTTAGAATTAACAATACCGTATAATTCTACACTTGATGAAGAAATAGATAAAATAAAAGATATCATTCATCCTTCTGATTTATGTAAAGTAAAAGATGAATTAGAAGGAAATGAAGATTTCATAACAGAAGCTATATTTTTAAAATCTAAATGTTACTGTTATGATACAACTAATAATATTAGGACATCGGAGATGTCTTCCAGGGCTTCGCCCGTTAAAACACATAAAACATTAAAAGGAATTTCAAAGGCATCAGTGGCTAATCAAATAACATTTCAAGATTATAAAAATGCATTATTTAATAATGAAATAAAAACAGCATGTAATTATAGACTTAATTCAAAAAAACATAACATGTATTTAAAAGAAGAACATAAATTAGCATTAGATCCATTTGATGATAAAAGAAAAATTTTACCTGATGGAATAACTACTGAACCTTTTTAATTTTCTAATTTCTAAGATAGACAAATTTGATATATACATAAAATAAAAAAATATTATAACACTATATTTGTATATTTTTATCACTCCGCGAAAATATTTTCGATCGACTTTCAGTCGGGGCGAAGCCCCTCGAGGCAAAGCCTAGTCAGAGAACAATTGTTCGATAACTCTTTCATGAATTTTTTTATCAATATTAATTGTAATGAAGCCATAATCTTTTGACCAAGCATTGTTACACGATTGTTTAAATTCATCTTTATTTCTTACGCATAAATCTCTTAACAAATCACTTAAGTTTCTTGCATTTATTTCAAATAGTATAAATATATTTGCATTCTTTCTAATAACACTTCCGTCTAATGAATACATACTTTGTGTTAAATAAAATACACTACAGTTATTATGTCTACCTCTTGTGAAATAATTTCTCTGAACTGACTGATTTCTATCATTAACACAATCATCAAAAATTACACAATGTTTCATTGTTTTATCTAGTTTACTAGGATCTTGCATATTACCACTATCATCTATTAATTGTATCTTTATATGGTTATTTTTATTAGATTCTACTAACTGATTATTTTTTGCTGCTTCTTCACACCACGAACTTATTTCTTCTTCATCTTCAGATTTTTCATATTCTTTGAATAATGAAGCAATTGCTGTTTTTTTAAGATTATTTTCAAATCCATATTTTAAAAATTGATAGACGGGTTGTTCTGCCGTTGTTGTATAAATTATAAGATTGTTATAATCCAAAAAATTTGGAGTCGTTAAAATTTTAAATAATAGATACGTTTTTCCGCAACCTGATCTTCCACAAATAACTGACAAAACTTTATTAGATAAATTTGGATGATGATTAAATTTAAGTTTTTTTTTATTAAATGGTAGCACTTCACTCATTTTTTAATAAAAAAATTTATTTTTATTTTATTTTTGTTTTTAAAGAAGAAGAAGAAAATTAAACTTCTCTAGCTTCGCGTGGGAGTTTATACCTCTCGAACCAAAAGATCTATCATAATCTCTTCACCTCCAAAATTTATTTCTTGTTCTTTCTCATCAGTGATTCTAATGCCAATGTTGTTAATAGTTTTTCTTGTAATAGGAAAATATATTAATGTTTGTGGAATTACATTTAATCTATAACCAATGGGTACAGTAAAAGCTGGAAAACTGAATATTAAATTTGATAATTTACCATTTATATATCCTCCTTCAATAATGTCACAATGTACAACAATTGAATTTATTTCAGTTATTTTTGGAATCTTCTCACCTAAATGATAACCTTGACTATAGGTTTGTTTATTAAATCCTAATAGCTTTGACAATGATCTATCATGATTAAAATCAACTTGATGATTTTCGTCTAAGGTAAGAGAAAATTTATTAACTGCCGGTTCAACTGCAAAATGTAATTGTTTCTTATCTTTAAATGGTATACCTAAATGTCTCTTAATTTCATTTGATATTGTTTCAACTTCGTAAGAACCAGGAAGAAAAGTTAGTATTTTCCATGTTTTGCCTTTATCAGTAGAATATCTAAATTGATCATTCGCATCTTTGATAACGTTTTGTATAGTGTTAAATGTAGAGAAACTAGTCAATGCAATTTGATAATTTTTATTTTGTTCCAAATGTAGAATGGGTTCTAAATTACAAGTGTGTGATGAAGTAGTTGTTATAATTTTTAACGTCGTACTAAATTTTGATGAACCCAAAATCTCTGTCAAATTTTCTAAATGATTATTAATTTTGTCTAAATCTGCTGAACACATTTTTAAACTAAAAAAATTAAATAAATATTTTTTTATGAAAAAAGTAAAACAACAACATATTTCAGCTACGGGCGAAGCCCTGGAGGACATCAGAGATGTCCGGTTCGGGCGAAGCCCTGGAGGACATCAGAGATGTCCAGTTACACTTTTGTAATCCTCTTCATTTAGAATCTTCTTTTCTAACAGTCTTTTCAATATAGCATGAATTTCATTGAAACTAGAATTATGTCCTTCTTTTATTGCAGATATTAAAATATTTAATCTATTTAGTAATTCTTGTGGATCATCTGGTAAAAATACAGTTGTTTCAGTTTTCTGTTTTTCAGATAAACCTTTCCCTACTTTAACTCCCGTTGATAATAAATTTTCTAATTGTTTATAACGTCTAAGAGATTTTACTGCACCAACTCTGTCTAACATAGCTTTATATTTTATGAGATCTTCTACAGCATAATTATTTAAATCTGCTCCTCTTAAAAGATTAACAAAATTTCTATCTAAATTAAAAGGAGATTTATCTGGTGAAAAAATTATACCTCGAAAAGGTTGTGGAAATATTTCTTTTTGTCCGAGATAAAATCTAGGTATTGTTTTTCCATCTATAAATGAAATAGAATGTTCAAATTGCATAGATTTTGGTAATTTCTTATTAATGTTTGATTCTAGTAATCCATAGTCATCTAATATAGTTTTGTGCTCTGGATCTGTTATATCAATTTGTTTATCATTATTTGTACTTTCTTTTTCAAGAGTTTTAAATGGTTTCATAGTTTTCTCAAAATCAGTTTTTACTTGCTCGGTTTGCTGCATTTGTTCAAACATATCAGATTGAATACCAGCTTTTATCATTCTATGTTGAAGATGATTTTCTTTCATAATATTTCTTTGTTTTATTAACTCTTCTAATTGTTTTATTCTTTTAAAATTATCAGCTTTAATTTTATCCATTTTTAAAATATAATATTTGAATTTTGTAGTAACATTGGAATACAGCAAAAACATTTTACTGAACAAATTATTTTTTTATTGCTTTGTTGTTTGACATCTTTTCGCTTTAAGTTTTGTTTAATAAAGTTTTGCTTAAATTTTCGCTTAAAGTTTTTAGCTCTTCTAAAAAAATTTTGTCATTTTCTTCATTAGAAATTTTGCCATCACTAGAAATTTTGCCATCCTGTTTATTCTTATCATCAACTTTTTCGGACTTTAAATGAAATGGCGTTTTATTAGCTTTATTAGCTATTTGATCAAATTTTTCAATCTCATCTAACGTAATAACATTATCATCACATACTCTTTGAAAGTAGTAATGTAGTTTATCATAAACTTCTTTAATATGTAAATGCTTAGTTTTTAATGATTTTCGTTTCTTAGTTATTAAAGATTTATCTAACATTGTAACAAGTGAAGTTGCAAAAACGCCCGTACCTGTTAAAGCTGTAGCAACTACTGGAATTACTAAAACACCAGAAGATATAACAATTGTTAAAGCACCTAAACTTATTGTTAAGAATATGCCAATTCCTTGTGTTGCATTCTTAACTTTAGTCCATCTCTTTCTTAATTTTTTATAATGCTCTAATCTTAATAATAATTGAGATTCCTTATCTTTCATATAGCGTACTCTATCTTTGTGTTTTTCAATGTTAATCTTTTCAATGTCCATTAAAGTAGAACTACGTTCATATGACAACGAAGGATATATTCTTGCGGTTTCTTCCATTTTTGTTTCTTCCATTTTTGTTTCTTCCATTTTTTAAAGAAATATTTTGAATAAATATTTTGAATACAATCTTCTGAATTTCGATTTAAATAGAAATACGTAGTTGTTTGTTTGTCGTATATTTCTAAGAACTCAGTCATGTTATTAACCTGAGGTAATATATCACCTATATTACTCAGTATAACTGTCGGATTTTCATCATTCATTTTAAATGAAATAAATTCCAATAACTGTAATAATGTCTACTTCTTGTACAGGAAAATGAAAACAACGGCAGTGTATTTTGCATCAAATATAATAATACAACAATCAATCTTATCACACAATTGTACAATGTCAGTCTTCTACCATGAGACTGGAGAACAAAAGGAAATTTAATTACATTTCAAAATAATCCAAAATGCGTTACTACTAAGTTCCATGAATCATTCTTAAATATCAAATATAATAATACAACAATCAATCTTATCATACAATTGTACAATGTCAGTCTACTACCATTAGACTGGAGAACAAAAGAAAATAGAATTACATTTCAAAATAATCCAAAATGCAATACTACTAAGTTCCATGAATCATTCTTAAATACCAAAGATTATGTTACATACTGAAATATAGATCTATACAATAGCAGTCTACTACCATTAGACTGGAGAACAAAAGGAAATTTAATTACATTTCAAAATAATCCAAAATGTGTTACTACTTATAAATAAGTCTTCATAAATATGTATACATCAAATATGCATGTACATTGCACATATCTTAAAAAGTGAAACAACACAGTTAATGTTCATTCATCTTGGGAACCAAACCTCATTTCTTCTATAGTTGTCGGTTGATTCAATTTTTCTATATAAATTTTGATTTCTTTAAAATGTTTTCTAACAAAACTAATGGGCATTGATGAATTTAAAAATAATACGTGTGGTAGAATTAGATCTGATAAGTTCATCAAGAAATAACAATAACTTACGTTATAGGAAATTCTAAATAGTTCCAAGTTTGCCACAAATCTGTTTTTTTTATTGTCACTCAATTCCAGAATTCTTTTAAATCCATAACCTTGATAAGCAGCACTTCTCAGCAACGACCCATGGTGCACTTTATCACTTGCAATCAGTTTTGAAATCATAGTAGCACTATCTTCGATGGTAATGAAATGTTCTTTTGTAACATTGAACTGAGGAATTGTAGTAGTGTTAAGATACTGTTCTATTTTTACTGTAATATCCTCCACTTGTTTTTGAGAGTCCAATTTGTTCTTCTTTCTCGATTGAATTTCTAACTTCCACTCTTCAAAGTATTTATTCGCAGTTTCCTTGTGCTCTTCTTTAATTAAGTTTAGTAAAATCGGCATGTAAAACGAAAAAGCTTCTGCGGCAGTACGTTTTGGCATTTTGCAATAAGGAAAGAAAACAGTCACTAGTTATGATTAATGGAATTGTAAATGAAGTCTTACTTCCTACATGCTGCAATTATATGCCACGTCTTTACAAATCAATAAGTGGGTGTAGCAGCTGTTTGTTCTTTCATACATTGTTTCCTTTCAAATGTTTGAGTTGGAGGTCACAGCTCTTTACACTGAAATGCATTTTATTCATAAATGCGGGAAGCAGATGTTCTCTACCCTTGAATGACAATTGTAAAAGTACCTAAACTTATTGTTAAGAATATGTCAATTCCTTCAAATATTTTTAGTCACATGATATATTTTAAAAACCTGAAAGATGGATAAAATTCATGAATTTGAAATTCTCAACTTTTATGATTTTCGGTGTCCGGTTTTACATGACCTGGAACGGTCATGATTTAAGCAATGAAAATCGAACCGAAGGTTCTAGGGCTTCGCCCGATTGTAATTCTCAAATTTTGAGATTCTTAACTTTTATGATTTTTTCGGTGTCCTGGAACGGTCATGATTTTCAAAGTAAAAAAATGATCTTAATCTCAAATTTGTGATTCTTAACTTTTATGATTTTCGGTGTCCTGGAACGGTCATGATTTTGGGGGTGAAAATCGAACCGAAGGTTCTAGGGCTTCGCCCGATTGTAATTCTCAAATTTGAGATTTTGAAAAATTTGAAAATTGGGTATTTTTAAAAACGCCCAAATTCATGAATTTAGGTCTTCATAACCTGAAAAAGGGTTCAAATTCATGAATTTATGTCGTTTTTAAAGATACCATTTTTTTGAAAAAATGGTACTTTTTGAATGGACTAAATTCATGTATTTAGGTCTTAAAAACCTGAAAAAAGGACTAAATTCATGAATTTATGTCGTTTTTAAAGATACTATTTTTTTGAATTTTATGGTGTCCTGGAACGGTCTTTTGCCCATTACTATCATGTTACAGGAGATTTGTTGGAAAATTTAGGCAAAGACTTTCATACAATTAACAGCGATAAATGTTTTCAGAGAACACAATTTACCCTATGGTAGTCTGTATGTATCGCGAGTTTGAATCTGTGAGGAAAGATATCAAATTTACGGTTCGATTGCAGGATCTGAATAGTTGAAGCTATTGACCAAAATTGCATGAGAATGCCTGACAGGAAATTACAAAAACATTTTTAATGACGCAAAATTGCATCGAAAAGATATATTAAAATGGTATCTCCCAGCTTGAGTTATTAGCATTCATGTTTGCAATTTTTGAGGTCATGAAATACTGAATGTGGTCTTATACAGAGTTCCGCACACATTGAGATATGGCGAAGTGGAGGAGCCATCGAGCCAATATTGACAATAATTGAAGCAAGTAAGAAAACACTTTGATGGGCTAGAAATGTATTATTAAAATGGGTAAGAGCTTTCAGTCAATGACCTTCATCAGTTACAGAATGTCTGGATGAACCGTCAAACTCATGTGCAACACGAAGTGACTGTATCTCATGAATGCAAGCGAGTGACATCACAAGCACAACAGGAATATAGTTGGAAGATTGTCGTAAAATATCTATGCTATTTTACATCACAACCACAACAAGAATAAAGTTGGAAGATTTTCGTAAAATATCTATGCTATTTTACATCACAACCACAACAAGAATAAAGTTGGAAGATTTTCGTAAAATATCTATGCTAGGTCTACATTAATTAACACAGAAAGAGGAGGGCTATTGTATCTCACATAGGCATACAGTATGGGAATGAAACGAGTTAAAAAACAAAGACATAAAATATTTCATGTCTTTCTGTGTTAATTCATGTAGACCTAGCATAGATATTTTACGAAAATCTTCCAACTTTATTCTTGTTGTGGTTGTGATGTAAAATAGCATAGATATTTTACGACAATCTTCCAACTATATTCCTGATGTGCTTGTGATGTCACTCGCTTGCATTCATGAGATACAGTCACTTCGTGTTGCACATGAGTTTGACGGTTCATCCAGACATTCTGTAACTGATGAAGGTCATTGACTGAAAGCTCTTACCCATTTTAATAATACATTTCTAGCCCATCAAAGTGTTTTCTTACTTGCTTCAATTATTTTTTGAGATATGGCAGTCTCGATTGGGACACCTCCTGAATTTCTTTCGAAATTTTCCTAATAAGAGAAATTGTGTCGACTTTCCCAGTGTAGACCATTTTCTACCATTCCAGACACAATATACCGGTATTTGATAGCACAACACAATTACAGCATTTAATAGCATTGCGGTTTCAATTCACCATGAAACTTTAAGAAGTACATAATACTGAAAGTGATATTGAAGAGCTTAATTTTTCCAGAAGATAGGTCAACATGGTGTCCAATTTTGTTCTCAACAATAGTTCGAATATTTGTAGTCAGTTTAAGGAGAAATGGGATACAAAATCTCGTGTTTGCAATGTTTTCACAACTTAATTGTTAATACATCCAATATTATCAAAAGTAGTAACGTGGAGGCAAAAACATAGTTATATTGGGTATTGTTTGTATGATAGTCACTATGTGTGGTTCATTTTAGTTGGGACGATGGAGGTTCATCAAATCATTAATTGCCAGACGTCATATCTCTGGTTTCTACGGTGCACTGTTTTTATATGTTACCGAAGCTTATGAAATGTGTTTTCGCTTGACAGTTATTGGTGTTTTAATGATGACCACTTTGTGAGGAATAAAATCATTTTTGCGAATTCGTGATGAGACGTACTGAAGATGAGTAGGATTGCATTCAGAATAACAACTTTTACACAGTTGCTTTGCGTATATCACAAAGCAATTATTCAAGCGACGTTTTACTGCTTTTAGATATCAACAGTCAAGACCAGTACATTCAACATACATACGGTAAATATAATGAATTGTCCAACAGTATAGGTATTCTATGAAGGCAAGGAAAAAACTAAAAGTCCGAGGTCTCGAGAGGACTATAGTAGAATAGCTTATCTTCTAAATCCATGACAATGTCCTGCAATCTTATGAGATTGCGATTGCGATAGTATTCATAAAATCATATTTTTATGAACATTTATCTTCCTCTCCCCAGAAGAGCTATATGAAAGATATTGCCCTCTGACATACTGCATATCATAGCATTTTACCTTCACAGATTTAGAAGATGTCCATTTTTAATATCAACTGACAAAAACACTGTAGCTGTCATCAGTACTGGTTTTAAAAGGTTGAACATTTCAATCGCTGCCATTCCTGACTCCAAAAACATAAATTTGAAAACTTAGTAATATACGATTACAGTCAACAGTCACATAGTGTTACTTCTCCAAATTGTGCTCAATTACTGCTAATGACCCAAGAGCACATTTCAATTTACAGTAGAGTGCAGAATGAACATGCTCACCTTTAGGCATGGCGCTGTTTCATAATTACCCCAACGTCTGCAAAGATCAAGCCATCATAAGGACTGATTGTAGCTCTCTGGAAGTCTCTGGCTTAGTTTGGAACCCAAGATCATGTGGTTAGTCAAGAGAATATACGACAGTCCCGTTGGTATTGTTCGACCGACAAGTCAGAGACCTTTTCGTTTCAAGAGAGGTGTCCGACAGGGCTGCATTATTTCTCCACTACTTTTTACTATTGTTGGAAAGAGCATAATGCGAGAAGTGGCGGTCAAATTTGAAGAAAGGAAAAGTTCTGGAGAAGTCGTCGGTAGGCGATCGTTATGGATTGTGCGATATGCAGATGACACTACCCTGATCGCGGACATCTAGGAAGAAATTGTTATCATGACAGAAAATCTGAAGGAGGCTAGGCATAGTATTGGTCTGTGTATTAGCAAGAAGAAGTCAGCAACACAAATCGCACATGGAAATAGAAAAATCCAAATTGATGACAATGAAATTGAAAATGTATCGAAGTTAAAGTTCTTAGAATCATGCATCACCCATGAAAGACAGAGATTTCTCGGACTTGTCAGACTTAATTGAATCAGAAATATTGCCGTAAACATGACCGTTATATGGAAGAGCGAAGGGTGGGTTCATATTTGGAGCATAGTACTGTGTGTATGTGAGAGCTAGACATTGAGAAAGAAGAAATGGATTGAAACATTCAAGCTGTGGTTATGGAGAAGAATGCTTCGGGTTAGTCGGAGAGACTGACGAACGAATGAATGGGTGAAGTCGCAGGTGGGTTTCAAAGAAGTTCATGGCATGCTGGAGAAGGTGAAGAGGAGAAAATGGAGAAAATGAAATCGCAGATGCTGGAAACAGCAGTGGAGAAAACGGATAGCAGGATAACAGTAGAAACACTAGAAACAGAATCAAGACAGAATCAAATGTATGTGGAATTTCTGTATTTCAATATGATGATGATATGATGATTATAAATACTTTATAACTTTGAGAGTAAAGAGCTCAAAATGAATTTGAAATATCGAGGAACTAAACGACTTTGTACCTTGAAGAAGTCAAGCAACTTGCATGCATTTTACATGAAATTAATTTGACATCTGGTACTGAACATGAAAAATGTCAATTTTTCCAACCTTTATGACATCAAACATTCTACATCGTTTATACCTTGGATTCAGCGGTCAATGCACAGAATCTTGCTTACCGATGTCCGCAAATTGGCAAGTCACATACATGGTGCACATTTCAGGGCAGTTAGGTTCGCATTGCTTGGACGTTCGCTCTCTGGGATACATTTTCCCAAAGGTTGTCTATGCTAGCCTCTTGCTGTTGAACAGTGCAAGGATTTGGCTGCCCAACAGATCGTGAGATGAACATTAGGCTGCCTACAGATCGTACCAAATTCTCCACAGAATCGGTAGAAAGACCACATGGAATGTCAAGTCAAAGCAGAATTTGCAAATTCATTGGCGAGATTCAATAGAAAAAATGTTCGCCTAACTGTACATGGGCTAGGTTTTCCTGATGTTGGATGAAATGGCGACTATTCAGACCTGTTGCCATTTTGAAATGAGGATGCAACTCAAAATTTAATTATTCTAGTACTTCAATTGTGTTTTCAAAAACAGCATTTATTAATAATTACTGACTTGCACAAACTTAGAAGAAAGGTCAGCAGTGTATTAAAAATAGTGTTAAATGCACATCCTGAGAAAACAACTCAACATGCTAATTGAGTGTCTCACAATTTACTGCGGGTATGGATGCATAATTCAACAGGTTGTGGGTTGAGGTTGAGAGATGCTAACTTGGCCCACTGATGATTTATGATATTAGATAAAATGGCTGATATAATAATAATAATAAAGAACTTTATTCGTTAATACAAAAGCGGTAGTGATTCAGGTATGTTCCCATTTTTAAGCAGCCTTGGATACAACTAGATATTGAATAAATCTCTTTACATGGAGAAGTACGTCATATATAGAAAAGAATAGCATTCAAAATGAATTATTTAAAGATCTTCCCTTCCTGTTAACCAAGACTTGGGCCTGATTTTGGCCAGCACCGAGTTCGCCCTACGGTCCGTTTTACTTAAAGTTAGGAGCACTTTCAATACAGTTGTTGGCTTTTGTTAATGATGCTGGTCGTTTTATTCAGAATATCTTTTATTTGACTCGCGTCACATTATTTCTGGGATACATTTTCCCCAGAGTTGTCTATGCTAGCCTCTTGCTGTTGAACAGCGCAAGGATTTTGATCTCCACAGAATCGGTAGACCATGCACAGGGATTGTCAAGTCGAAACTGTTGTAGTGACGTTCACATATTGGACCACAACTTTTTTAAGAAATATTTGCCATTTCCTCTCCGGATGAAATGTCATGCTATTCGTTCTTCTTTTCGAACGACCACGCAATCATGTTTAAGGTATGCATGTCCGTCTTTTTCTGCAGTCAATATCTCTAGAAAATCGTGCTTATAACCAATATGTCACAAGCTCTCCATTCGAAATGCATGGGGTTTTCAATCCTCCGTCCGTGCTAACTCCTGACAAATAATCAAGTCAACATATACATTCATTCCCAAATTAGGAATTCTTTCTGGATTGATAACAAATAATCCTTGGTTTAGCTCAGTGTTTGGTTAGAAGTTGAACGGAAATATTATATTTAATTCGAAGGTTTGGTAGTATTAAAGGACTAAGACTTACTGCAGATAATCAACTTTATCAATTTTTCCGCATTAGCTAATCTACAAACCATTTTCTGAGTCTGCTAATTGCAAAATAGTTCATCGAACTAAAGTTCGTAATAGCCTTGCTTGAAAATACAAGATGATATGAAACATCATTCGTTCCATATATAATTTGGCTTATTGACGTCGGCTTTACGACAGGAATTAGTTAATGTTTCAATCCAGGCTTCGCATGGGACACCATAAATTCCAAGCGAAGTGATCGATAAACAGAAGTTTCTGTGAGGCGTCTGTATCAAAATTCGAACAAGTCTCTCTAACACGAAAGCCAAAAATGTTAATTATTTGACTGAGGAGAAAAATTCATTCTTCTGGCAAAGTAAGTCACTCTAATCAATGAAAATGATGTCTTACATTGTCATTTCATCAGTGATTAGCAACCGATTAATTAGATTTTTCTCCACCGAGTATTTGCATTTATTGGCACATTTACATTCACGTGCAGTCATGAGAGGCGGAGGTCCCCCTACATACGTGTGTATCTCATTACTGGTCAGCATCTAGACGACATAATCGTAGGCCCTTTCTCGAGATTTGACCACGATGCTTTTTCAAAGATCCTCAACGTATTTAATTCCATTAACAAGAAAATCAAATTTACTATCGAAATCCCAAAAGATAGTTTTCTTAATTTTCTTGATATAAGTATTTCGATAAAAAACAACAAGATTAATTATAAGTGGTTTAGCAAACTTTGTCATTCAGGCATCACCCTTAAAAAAGATAGTTGGCTCCCGAATCATATTAAAGACAACTTTGTGAAGAATAGTGTAAGATACGTTCAAAGTCGCTGCTCAGACAATAACAACGCGAGTAAATCTCTAGCTGTTATGAAAAATATACTCGAAAATAATGGTTTTCATTGTTCTAATGACAGTAAAAACAATAAAGCAAAAAAATAAAAATCAAGATTCAATTACGCTTGCTCTTAACTTTGTCAGCGATAGTTGCGACTGCAAATTAAATAAATTAAAACGTAAATATAACCTGCCAATCAGGATCACATCCAAACCAGGCAATAAACTCATTTCTTCTGTTAGCAATAAATTAGATAATTAAAATGACTGCGCATGCTATGTATGTAAAGACATTGGACCGAAGTACAGATGTACTGACAAGCACTTGGTTTATAAGTTCACGTGCTTGCTATGTCACGAGTTTTACATTGGTCAAACGTGTAGACCCTTCCGATATCGAGTTCAAGAACATGAACGCAGCTTGAGAAACAGAGACAGAAAAAGCGCCCTTAGTGAACATAATTTAACAGTACATTCCGATGAAGTGATGACCATTAATAATTTCAACTGCACCATCATGGATAAGCAAAGAACAGCAATTACAACTAAGATGGCCGAAGCACGCTGTATTGCGTTGAACATGCCAAAAATAAACCGTCGTCATGAACTGATCTGATGAGTTCCCATTACACAGCAGGCAGTATATAATACTTTTGTAATCTCACAAGAACCGCCAGCACCCTTGACACTGTCTACAAGACGAAACGCGTCGGGTTTTTATTGTCATTTGCAAAATAAACACTACGTGTCGAAACAAAGGGAGAGACCGTTTTTCTTTTTGAAACATGACGTATCTCATTACAACCGCACATTCTATTAAATGAAATTAAATGCTTTCAAAACAGTCTTATTGTCTATCGCCACGGATATCCTTCTGTAAATGTGCTTCCAAACTTGACATGTTTCGAAACTTGCTGTATAAAATCTAATGCCAATTTGTAATTACTTCATCATTTACTTATTATTATTTGTAATGCCATGATTTTCATTCTATTTTGAAATATACGCTTACCTGCTTACTTATTTAAACCAAGCAATTAAATAAGGGTTTATGAAATCTCACATTTCCATTGGCGGCGCTACGACGGACTGAAGGCACCGTGTGCATTATTTAAATTTATTCTTCAGTATCAAGTTTCATTTTCTATCTGAGTAATGATGTGGAACCCCCATCTATCAGTTATTTATGACATCCTATTCCTTCACTATCAAGCAATTTATGACATGCGCAAGAAAATGTTACTATGACAAGGTTGAGTCTTGAAGTACTCCCCGTCGAAACTAATTAAAAAACGTCTCTCCAAGTTGCTTGAAGGATTTGTAAAATATCATTCTTTCCTCTGTACTGCCATCATGAGAGTAAATTCCTTTGTAATTTCTCAAAAGACAGGAAAAACTGCACATTTCATATGCGGTACTAGATCGAAGCCGCTATTACATTAGCTGTATGTCCCTGAATCCCCATGTACGTGTAATCAATCAGTTCACTAGGTGACATGCCACACTCAATTACGCGTAATTCACCCGTAAACTACGCGTAATTATGCATGACCCTAAACATCCGTGGCTACGCGTCACATTCCTGCAACATAAGTCGGCAGTCCTGTTATATAGGCTTTGCGTCTCATGTGTCTGCATGCATCAGAGGCTAGGCAATGTGATGGGACCTCAATTTCATGCTCAGGGAAGACACAACATGCTTACCGGTTCATCCGTGGTTCAAGCGGCAACGTGGACAACCGCAGACGACGTGTAAACTATAAACGCTCGCCCGCGCGTATTCATAAACATTCCCCATGTTTTGACAGCATCACATCACGTGATTGCTGACTCTTAGTGTAGCGCGTAAGTACGCGCGTTGAAGAATAATAAACTGCCCTTAACCACGGATGTTTGGGTTGGTCCGTTATTACGCGTGGCAATGTCATCTAGTGTTTTATGAGATTTTTTCACAAATTTCAGAAAATTGCAACTACATGCATCGAGTATTGAAGTTTGGGAAAATTAATGGCAACAGAAGATCATCACCTGCTGGTCATAATTCACTAGGAGTTTTTGAAGGAGTGAAGGAGGGGTGCTGAATTGCCCCATAGCCCATGTTAGTTTATTTCAGAATCCGGAGAGGTTGGGGTTGCATTTTCTACACGAAATACATATGTAACTAGGATAATAATAACTAGCAAACGCAATTTACATGTATTTTCAAAAATCCCTATTCTGTTTTATTCAGTCCGCTTAACTACCCCAATGCTATCAAACATTGACTTCTTTAATCTGATAGCTGATCATAATGTATACCATTTTCCACAGTCATCTACCACCATAGAATCTACATGGAGTTCAAATTTTTGAAGTGCTTCAGTATTTGTGTCAACAAGATGGCTGATTTGGTGAAAATTGGTGCTGTCATTGGAAAGATGTAAAAGCATACACCGGTTGTGTTGTACGGCAACTTTGGGAACGATTGAATTACAGGAACATCAAAATCAGACGGGGCCAGGGATTTTCAAATCTGAAAATCGCCCGAAGAAAATATGATCAACTGCATTCCACCTCCACCTCAGCAAGTTCATGTACAAAAACCTAATTGATGGAAAAACCACAACTTTTTTAATTTTGATACAATTAGCACATTGATGGATTTCTGGATTAACCTACAAAATTATTTAAGGAATAGGGCATGATGATTTACGTAAGAAACTAGTCCTTGATGCATACCTATTCTTGAAAACTTTGACTTGCAACCTATTCGACATTCGACGGAATTAAAAATGTTCAGTTAGAGCGAAGTTCTCAATGATAACTGCAAATCTTGAAATGAGAGATATTTTGTGCATTCAATCTGAACACCGGTAGACTGTTCGTATATTTTTGAAAGACCGATCACTAGTAAATGACCTCTATGATATGCTATTCAATCACGAAATCATCTCTTTTTATGCATACATATAGCTCATTAAAGAAATCATCGGCCTCATTATGATTCTGAACTGTGAAAATCGGAGGAGCCCCAATGATTCAATCTTTCCCAGAAATTGATCTTTTGAGCATCTGTTGGTAATCGATCATATACGATTTTAAAAAACGATTTGATTTGATCAGATATCACATCAAAGCGTCTTAATGTAGTGTTAGGAGTATGTTTGATTGCATTGAGATAGTTCAGAACTGCTGAATACAATTCAAATGCAGATTATTGAAAATATCTGTAACTTGCGTGCTATCTTCGTTGTATCCTAGTTACATGTATATCACAGTTATATTTCGTGTAGAAATATACAGCAACTGCTCATATAAATGAACACTTATTGTGAATGCTGTTGTTTGTATAACAATGACTTGGATACACTCGTGGATGAATGGGCATGTTAATTGCAACCTCATTTGTGATATGTGTCTGTGGTCAATAAGCGATTTGAATTGATTGATATGCCTAATTTTGTAAGAAATTGACACAATGCTCGATTTTCAAATACTACGTTTTTCAGAGGTCAAATATTTGATGATCCCTATACAAGTTTGATAAAATATAAGTTAGTCATCAGAAATGCACACTCTGTTAATTGGGTTTAATTATTGTGCTCTGTTAATGTAAAAGGTCGAATACGGTCTAACCCTTTCTTTGCTAATTTTCTAAGGGCCCCTATCAGGTGAGGGCATAAGACGGAAGCTTCCGTCATTGTTGCATTATGGACAAGGTGCGCATGAAGGAATCTTCCGTCGTGATGGTTCGCAAAAATATATTATTCCTAATTAAGGCAACGCATGACGCAAAATGTTTCAACACCACTGATTTAATAATCAATGTTTCGTCAATAGAAAGCTATGAGCTTCACGATGGTGCTTGAAATTTTGAAATCGGAGCAATAGGCGTCGAGATATCGATGTAAATTGTGTGACTTATGCGCCATAAACGACACTGAAACTATGACATGTACAAATAGTTCTACAATCATTGATCTGATCAGTAAATGTAGCGACACGTCGACTTAGATGAAGCAGATACCTCCACTGACGAACTAGACTTCGACTCCGGTGATGATATTGAATTTTTGGAAGATGACCTTGGCTTCTGAGACTGGACTAATGTCGAATATCACAGTGATAGTTGTACAGATAATGATACAATAGTTTTTGGGTTGCATGGCCTGCATCCATGATACGACGATATGGAACCAAAGGACATTATCTTCTTATTAGCTCACTACACCAATGTCAGAGCAGATATATACGTTGCTCAAGCAGGTAGAGCTTTGTCCCGCCTGTCAAGATGGGTGCCAATGGCCAACGGACGCCCAAGAAATGAAGAAATTCTTCTCCTGTCTTTTAGTTAAGAAGTTAGTTCGAAAACCTAGAATTTACATGTACTTGTTAACTGACCCGATTACAGTGACAGACCAGATTCACAATACATAATTAACATTTTAGTAAGAGAGAAACGATTTAATCGTGAAAAACTCGCACACGAAGGAAGCACTAGAAAAATCAAGGAGCATTGATGACAATAGATTAGAGGACGGAAGCTTCCGTCCTTAGTATAGTGTGATGAAAAATAGATGAAAAAAAATGATGAAAAATAGTGTGAGTCTAACAATGAATTTAATCCTTTGCTTAAGGGAGCATAGGCCACATGTTATTTTTCCAATCAACACACAACAGATAGCAACTATGATCGCTATGTCTGATACATAGATATCTAAAATTATGAAGCAATCTCAGTCCGATCAAAATTAACATCCACTTGATAATGAAATCCGTTGATCAAAAACTAATGAAGTCAATTTTTGATTTAGACCCTATTAGACCTTTTAATTTACAGTGTAAAAACGAAAAGTCGCCAAAATGTCGAGTCATGGCTATTATAGTTTTGGAGCAATATCAGAAAAATGTAGAAGGGGCTGTATAAGAATTCCCCCCGGGAAAATAGGAAGAGAGGTACATGCGAACAGTGCATTGAAGCCTCAGTATTTGAACAAACTCTGTATCCATTGAATCTTTCATGTCAGCTTCATGAATTTCACAATTAGTCTGCTGACACAGCCAAAAAAGTGCTATTGTTGATCGCATGATCCTAGAAGTGCACTTAGAACCTTTATTGTCTTTTCGAAACGAAGTTTTTGGGCGAAGGAATTTGTAGATAGAGGAAGGAGGAGATAAAAGACATACTAATGGTGACGTTCGGAAGCTCGCGCGATGCCCAGAGATACCACAAAATTGCGCTTGAAACTGATTCTGGCATTGCATGGTTAACGACACATGGCAGGCCCTGCCACGTAATATCTCGTGGATATCCAAGTCACTCAGCATTACTTATTCATAAAACAATTTTTAAGAGCAAAACATCATGTTTACACAGATCATTGGTTAAGTACACAACTAATTATGATCTCACATGTAAGCCATTTCGCTGTGAAAATAATGGCACGCAAACTCATTAAACGGAAGTCTAGAAATTCGAAATTTCAGGTTTATTTTGTTGCAGAAGACAATTGATTAGAATCAGCTGTGTCTGGATTTGTCCTTATATGCCAGAATTAATTACCTGCATGTGGCAGCCATAGCAAAAGAATTCATGCCGCCGCCCCTAAAGTAGTTCAAACTGACCATAAACAAACGGAAATAGAATTTTTCTGATTCATGCACACATATGCTTTTTATTACCTTTGTTAGTTATCCTGCAGCCACATAGCAGAGTTAGTTTGGGAGCTGATGTAATCAGTCAATAATTTAAATAATAACATGATCTCAAGTTAGTCGGATTTTGTTCAAGCACATGTCTTTCTAGAGGTTGTATTTACGATGATGAAAACTTCATGGATCGTATGTACAAGCACCGTAAGTGTTTCCTCAATAATTCCCACCAATCCTTGAGTGATAAATAACGATTCCTCTCATGAGGTTACGTAAGTTGATGTAAACAAAGAAACTGAATTCATAAACAGAAGAGATATCGACTTACCGGTCGTCTGTATCACTTGAATGAACTAATCTCTATTTCTTTTATCAGGATAAAAAATGCTTAACACAGAAGCACACAGCAAGAATATGAACACTTGTTCAGTTGTAACTGTATATTACAAATACGATGAAGGGTAGATTTTTGAACAATTGTTTCAAATGTCTACAAGTCGGAGTTTGCCTCTCATTGGATACAAGACTTTCCTCTCGTTTCTTCATCATCCTTTTTTATTGGATGAATTGAGTTCTGTTAAGGATGAGAGTAGAATATAACGACTCGATATTGATAATATAGAGGATAAAGAAGATAACAGAGTCATCGTGTAGATTCTGTCGTCATAAAAGTAGTCTACAGAAAGTGAAAAACCTATGCTTGTACTTGAATGACGTCACTCACTATTCCGTATGTGATGGAATAATTCACGATTTGCTCTGTAGGAAATTAGACTCAGAAATTTAGTCTCTTAATTCTGTAGCTTCTAATATATCTGTTTGTTCAGATGGTCGAAATAATATTTCGTTTTCATGGTGATTCTTTCAAATATCATAGACACCTACAATGAATGTTATTGCGAATACATAATGCATCGAATATCTAAAGAAAATGGCAACTATTAAGTCAATACAAGACACCGACACCCTTGATTCCCCGACCACACTCACAGCCCGACCCAGAAATCGAACCGAAGTCCGCGGTGGAGACGAGCTCTCACCCTCTTCACTAGGCCACGCTGACGATTCAAAGGGAATGCGAGTGAAGGCAGAAGTCATCTCGAAGTGATATCGAAAGCTTATTGTCCTATTATAAATAGTTGTGGACTTAATAGTTGTTATTCTCTTTAGATATTCAGTGTATAAACTGCGACAGTTCTGTCAATAATAATAGGACAATACGCTGTCGATATGACTTCTGCTTCACTCGCATTCCTTTTGAATCGTCAGCGTGGCCTAGTGAAGAAGGTGAGAGTTCGTCTCCACCACAGCCTTCGGTTCGATTCCTAGGTCAGGAGAGTGCGGTCGGGGAATCAAGGGTGTTGGTGTCTTGTATTGACTTAATCACAGAATTAGATTGTTTAATCGTATCACTTTGCTAGAAGTGCAAACTGATTCAAACAGATGGCACATGCAGGAACTTAATAAGTGGGCAAAAAGAAATTTTTAATGCCTTACAGAGATAGGAAAAATAGTCGTGCGTTGCTTGCGGATTGCTCTGAATTCCTTCAAAATGCTCCGATCGCCACGATTCCTTCAGATTTGAAGAATTCAGATCATTGCGCAAAAGTTTTCTTGATAATGTTGGGTCCTCCGGTCATTTTAAAAAAAGTTAGCAGGCGCCCGAAAAAACGTTCACAAACTTCTCTGTAGAACTTGACATCGTCTGTGTCTCTTTTCTGTGTGATCCGGTTGATAACAGTCACTGAAACTTTGTACAATTTGGCGTGCTTAATGTTGAACTGGCTGCACATTGTTCGATTGCTATGGTATTGTGTCAGCAGATTGTGCCATTTCATTTACGTTACATGTTCCAATGCTTCCTTTCTAGTCAAGCAGAAGAACAGACGACCTGTCTAATTCTGTGGACTTAATAGTTGTCATTCTTGTTAGATATTCAATGAACTACGACAGACCTTTGTTGTCAACATAATGCATCGCAGATATATTACAAGTTACTATGCATGTTTTCATGATCACTTGAAATAGCTCAAATCTCGTTGTCAGAGCTCGGGTTCAAAACGTTGAACTTATGGACATGAATGCAAATCGATAATATTGTAGCTTGTGTTGTATTGATAGTGGATGCGCACAAAGTCACCAGTTCACTGAATCTCGACAGAAAAAAATTATGAAATGATAAGTTCATGATAATCATTAAAGGAATCGCAAATGTTTCTGTCGCATTGGACCGGAGACAAATAGAATAAGCCATAAGACATGAATCATCTTTCACACTTTGCATCAGCTGTAGCGTAGTAGTCCGGTCACCAGAAAAAGCTTCTGCAGTAAATGAGACCGAAAATGAGTCTTCCACATTCTATGGCCATTACGAATCTACGCGTCAATGAGTTCTACCCGGTTCCTGTCCTGATCAAAACAAAACGCATGTAAATGGAATGGGAAGCAAATTGAGGTTTTCGTCAAAAATTAGACTCTCTATCTCTCCTGTACTTCAGTGAGAAGTTTAGAGCACTAATTTTTGGCATGTTGTGCTTTCAGTTCATTTCACATCATGTTAGTCTGTTTGTATCATGCTTCTGATCAGTGTTGTATGAGATAATGGTATCAAATTCTGCTAAAATGTTGTGCTTTGCCGACAATAGGAGGTTTCTGGCACCCCTCCAACCCAGAGCATCTAATTCTGCGCCTCTCCAGCCGGAGCATCTAACCCTAAAAACTGCGTCCCTATTACCCAACTTTGGAGGGTAATGAATTTAATGGAGGGTAAAAATTGAATTTTTGCAGAGCTCAAAAAACCTCATTTGGGAAATGATAGGGACATTGATGCTGGCTCTTATATCTTTAGGTGTCAAAGAAATGCATTGATGAAAAATGAAAGGTGTAGCCTGACAGACTGGTAGAAAACCTTCATAATACAAAAAGTGCCTGCAGAATCCCCGCTGAACTCCAGCCTTTCAACAAAAATATCAAGAGTTGTAGCCTAATATAGTCCGGGAGCTACTGACACTTTCTTCCTAAATTCGCGCACAAAAGGCTTAATAGCAGGGATCTGTTGATCTTGAAACTCTAAACACAAAAATCAAATTCTTAAGTGTCACAGCCAGTCGCTTTCGGTTATAGGTAAAAGGTTAAAGGATTCCCATTGGAATCAAATGGTAAAATTCAGGAAATATCCATAGATTGTGAAACACTTGTCAATTTTCGTACATCTTCTTTTGAAGAAAAGAAACTATTTATCAGAATGCCATGAAATTTGAAACATTATTGAGTTCAGAACATCAACTTCGATACAAAAGTTGAAGTGAGTCACATGATTCATTTGATGTCTGACAGCCTCTACAGTCTACAAAATGAGTAAAATCGCCAAAATTAAGTCAAAACATGAAATCTACACACACCGCTGACCTGGTACACCGCGGATGCTGTATGCTGACAGTGTATCGAAGCCTGCATACAATATATATGGATCATATTGAAAATATTGCGTACAAAATTCCTATGAAATCGTTTAAACTGGTCCAATTGTAGTATTTTTGTTTTAGAATATGTCAAAAACTGAATCTTTTCATATAAAAATTTTTACTGTTTACAGATACTTTTTTGAGTCGATACTCTATCTATATACCCCTACTCTATGGTATAGACTCCAATTTTTACATCTGTATGCTTCGAAACGTTTGTTTATTAGAACTTTTATTGTTGCAGTAATCCATGGCTTATCACGAGATGTCTGCTTTATAATATTGATGGTAGCATTTGAAGAGCCACGTCAAGATGATGATAGAAGATATTCGCACAATCGTCAAGAGAGAGTTTGCTGAAATTTTTTTTCTAGCCCAGTGATTGCAGATATGCTGTGCTCGAATGCAGGTCAGAGTCCCTAAAATCATAGACCTTTGCAACAGATTCGGAAGATGCAATATTTGATTTCGGCTTCAGAAGTAGAACTTCGTGATCACTGCAAGCAAGGAGAGTGTTGCACGTCGAAATAACGATCAACATATGAAACATGCACGAGAGTTAAAAGCAACGTCGCATCTTTCCGCGTAGCTGATTTCACAACGTTCAAAAGATTCAAATTTGTCTCAATTATTGAATTGATGATTGTGAGTCATCCTCTGTGATTTGTTAGATTGCTGATAATTGCGCAGTATCTTCTTTCCTAATTAAGTAAGTCTATGAAGATGTATGATTCACCTTCATCCGATACAAAGTTTAAAGATTGATAATGCAATTCGTATGAATACCACCCTCAGCAGACTATTGATGAGTGATTCTCCTGAAAATGTCTCATTTGTAGGGATGGTCAATTTGCTGGCGCCAGCAGGTTTTTGCTGCTATTTGCTAATTGCTAATTGCTGGCACAAGCAAATTTTTCATTTCAAACATTTTGCACATTTTTGTACTTAATATTCATGTACTTTGGTATATCGAATTTGGGTCAGACAGTACGCTTAAACAAGAAGTATTTTAACGTTCAATTTTTTAATGATCCTTTCAACATCCTAAAAAATCATTATCATGATATCTGCATACATTGTTAATTTAAAGATGCCATTCTCAGAGTTTTTCTGTTGAAATTATTCTACTGAAAATTAAATATTGAACATACATGTAGGCCTAATACTTTGACATGGAAGCATTTTATAGACTTCCTATCTAAATACTGAAAATCAAACTGGAAGTTCTAATCGCTCGATGGGCGAGAAAATGAAAACACAACACAAATTCTTGTTTGTGTATACCAGGTAGGCCTTATGATTGTATGTACACATTTACATGAAACTTTATTACAAGAGACATCAAACATCCTCCAACTAGCAATCGAACACAACTATTTTCTCTTAGATTTCACTTTCAATACTACTTCCAAGCACTTTTCACTACTAATTCACTTTTCATTATTCGCTCGAAGTTGCAGCGAATGAGCAACTGATCAAATTTCCAGTAAAGAGATTCGCACGCAGCTGCTGTTGAGCAGACGGTCCATTGAAAATTCTCCTTCAGCAATCACCTCCGAGACAATAACTCATTTCTTGATGACGTCACTAAGTGCGTGATGCAATAGAAAGTCACTCCGTTTGACTTGCTGCTCCATGATCCTGAATGCAGCTCAAAGTGTTCCTTTTCTTTTACAAACGCATTGTGCTTACTATTCAGCAACAATACGGCTTTTGCCTACTCATTGTAATCAACGATCGACAGATCATTTTCGTGCAAGATTTCGAGATTTCGAATACTAGTTTTTTGGATAATAGGCATAATCTAAAAATAGCTGCAATTTGAAACAATTCCATCTTTTGTTGAGCACCAACATAATCATTCCAAAATTACGTATTGTATTCTTGAGAGGCCAACAAACTCTTCTGATCCAGAACGTGCAATTGACAGTTTATCCACAGTAATTGTTATTGTGAAAACAGAATCATAGCGAGAGAGAGAGAGTCTTTGCATGGATTATATAAATGTACATGGATACTAGGGTGCACCGATTAGTGATTTTGATAATAGGCCGTTTACCGATTAATCAACCGATTATTTGCCTTAAATTCATCTAAAATCGACGTTTTCCATGTACTTAAAGTGCGGATTTAGTTAAAGGAGACTTAATAATAGCAAAGCGCACCAAATAATAGGTAAAACAGACCCTCAATGTTCCATGCAAAAAGTGTTGTGATGCTAGTTTAGTTCCGCGTGGAGTTGAATAATTTTGAATTTTTGTTAATGGCTTTTCATTAGATTCTAGTAGACTACTTCAAGTACTACTCGTAGAGGAATATTGGTGACAGAAATATGCAGCAAGAAGCTTATTCCATGTGATTGCTTAAGGTTTTCATTCCAAGCAAATTCACATCGATAATCAGCATCATTAACATAAAATATAGACGCGGATGAAACGATCCATTTTCTAGCCAATGATGGCATGAAAGGACAGAAGTCACCCTCATTACTATGTCGAAATGGTCTGAAGTGACTCGTAATTACTCACTATGGGAATCCACTTTGATAAATGATAATTTCACAGGCTATTTACGGAAATTAATACACTACGAGTAGTACGTAGTACGTATGTAGGTCGATATCACGCGCTAGTATTCGAACCCAGGTATTCCAGTTGTACTAGTGAGCACTCCATCACAAGGCTACAATATAGCAATGTTAACACGATGTCTATGCGACATTTTCAATGGGTATAGACGAGTATTGACATTGCTATTGTTGAATATAGACATCGCGATTAGCTATAGAAATGATATTTAAAACAAATCATTTCAATGAATCAAGCCATAGATTTACAGAGATATGTAGCCAAGATATCCATGAAATGAATATCCTTGGCATAGAAGCCTTTGATTTCAAGCTGGAGTAATGTGTGTTCTGTAAATCGACATCACAAGTTGCATAATGTATGTCTGATTTTACTCTTGATAGATTATTGGAGCGATATTTCAAAATGATGAACGTACAGAACGTTTTAAAGGATTTCCTTCTTTGTCATCCTGTCGCCGCAGTATTTCATAAATTCATTATTGCCTTTGTGCACATGATTTTTGGACAAGGGGCAACAATCCAGATCACAAATTGGCTTGATAAATATAAATACCAATCAGAAAACTTGGAAACCATATCGCACAATTTGCTTTTTGCCCCAACTAAGTTCCCCCGGCGTGTGCCATAATTTTCATGCAACTTCCATTCTAGCACTTTCTATGGTATTGTTAATTTCTATGTTTGAAGGTGATATCAAAAAGGTAATGCTAGATATCTAATGTTAAACGATTTCAATTCATTCAATGCTAAAATCTGTGTCAACAAATGAACATAGAAAATGTCAAATTTTCAATTACATTGACTAGACATATACAATAATCCCAAAAATGTGTGTTACCTTTTAATATGCTCAAATATATATCGATGCATCTTGCCATAGGCCTACTGTAACAAATGTTTCTATTGCATAAGTCAAGAGAAGTAATTAACCAAATGATCACCAGTGATATTTTCACTATTACTTCAGTGTTACCATCGAGGAAGACCTCCTGATGAATTGATGATAATTTTGATTCTTCTAGTAATAAATATATACTGTACATGTATTATTATCAAGTTATCTATTGCGCTCTGAGGAATGGTCATCCAGTTTTCGACCATCATGGATTGCAAGTCTTACAAACACTCAATGCTACCTCTTTTGGATACTTTCCTATTCGACAGATTCCATCATTCGTGTCAGAGCATTAAGATTATTAAGCAATTTAAACTTCAAAAATTGACATATATCAATTTTACAGAAAACGTGTTCCATGTCCCCAGGAGGCGCTTACAGGATTGCATAAAGAAAATAATGCATTTATCAGGTATAGAAAAGAATTCTGATTTCATTGTTGCTTAAAACGCTGAAAACATGGTGCGCAAACATTTAGCAGGCAATTAGTTCCAAAAAGGATTAAGATCCGGTGATCTTGATGGCTAATGTCTCCTTCGATCATTTCCATTGTGATGAAAATGATCAGATAATATTTCATAAAAGATGGAGTTCGACAGTCTATTGACGATTCATTAAAAACTAGTTTAAGTATTAACTTAAGCATTCACGTTTTTCAGAAGTGTTCAGTGGATTTCCAAACGGTAGCATATTATTCACCAAATCTCGCTTTGTGTCTCGTTTAACCTTAAAATTATTTTTTTGCTAAAATTCAGAAGTTAAACAATTTCTGATGTTGCCATCTTCATTACTGAAAAGCCAAAAGGTTCTACTATAAGTCCTCTTTTCTTTAGGTCTCCTAGCTTTTCTCCTTGATTTTATTTCTCAATTTTTATTGTATTCATTTCGTTGATCTCGTGTAAGCCATGCTTGAGTACAATTAACTTCAAAATCAAAGCTTTCTTAAGTGCAACATTATAACATCCATAGAAATATATTTCAGTTCAATGAGTAACTTATGCAAGTCATAGAGTGTTCAATGTTTTCATAGATATATCTAGATTGCCAGTTTTATAGTGATGTCACCTATTGACATTAGAAAGCAATTCAAATGGTTACAGACATTTTTGGGATTAGTGTACATATTCAGCAATAGCAGCTGTATATAATTTTGAGGTCATTATAGAACTTATTAACCGAAGGCCGCTAGGCCTGAGGTTAATAAGTTCTATATGACCGAAATAAATCATCCATTATCTGTTATAATGCATGCTATAGATATGTGTCAGAAGAGGTTAATAGTTTCCATAATTACCTCTATACACGGATATCTCTCATAATTACCTCTAAACACGGATATCTTGAAGTCTGTATTTTGTTATTTCACAAGTTTTTGATTGACATTTTTCCATTGTGAAACATGACAGGTCACCATGCTATAGTAAATTTTACATGATTATTGAGATTCAAATTTATCGAGAGAGAAAGCATTCAATTTCTAGTAGCAACTTGATAAGGATGTGTCAGTTTGCAGGCTGCATAATAGCAACAGTCGGTCGGTGAACAAAAAAATGGAAGATTTTGTTTATCTCATGGAAAAATAACAAAAGCGAATGGTAGCCTAATTGAATGCGCATGTACTGAATAGCTTAATTTTGCAACCCTATTCCTATTATGTGTTGCATCAAACGCAGATATCTGCAAAATATTATATTTCAGCATCTCGCATTTGAGGTGGAAGGTCAATAGGCCATATCGACAAGATTGCTATTTTGATGCCCTTTTAAATGGCATGATTTTTGTACCTGGATATATTTTGGAATATTGAATGGTTGTCTCGACATAACGCCCTGTCTAATTTTCACAAAATTCTGATCAACATTGCAGAAGGTTAATGTATTTTAACACAACCAAAGTGATGTTTGACGGATTGTGATAGAATATATAAACAATGGAAAGGTTGCAGTAAAAAAGAGGCTGAATATCTAGTGAGATTTTGTGAAGGAATGCAGTGTTTTTGGTTGATCACACTCAACGTAATAATGACGGAGGCAACAAGAGGAAGAGTTCTGTTTATCATCCAAAGAAACGCTCTAGCTCAACACCGATAGTGACTTGGACGTGGAATGTTGATTTGTATCGCTACAAAATATATGTTGGGCCGTCACATTGCGCAGTCAAAACGTTCTTTTTGCAAGCATCATCCGCGGTAGATCTATAGCTGCACCTGGTATAATGACCACTATCAAACCTGGGATCGTTCAATAAAAATGGCTTCTCTCAATGAGCGCACTAACAGATATTGCCGCAGCAAAAGCAAAGTGAGCGATTACAAGTCCATTAGAATACTCTTCAAACCTGAAGGCGAAATCCGGAGATGCTTTTTCCAATTCTACTCGTATTATGCCTAGTGAACCTATATCGTTTCAAAGTAGGTAAATCTATGTACTATAATATCTAGGTAATTATGGTGCTATATAGCGACTTGATTGTGGAAATTATTAACCTGTACACATAGAACGCTGCACAATAGCATGCATTATAGGATGATAATGAACTGTGAGCTATGAGACTATTGAATAATGAAGCATGGAACTGCGACAATCAATGAACTGTGATACATGTGTATATTTGTTGTATATCGCTAATGACAGTGATAATTTGTAATTCAGTGTAAGGATTTCAAATGATGTAGCATTTGATTTCCAAAACAATGTGACTCAGGATTTCTTTATATCGCAATTGACAAGGCCAGATCGGCGAAATATATTTTGACAAATTGCATTAATTTTTGTGCATAGAAAGACTGAAAAATAAAATTATTTCAATAATTTCAACTTACTTGTATAAACAACAAAAAAATGATATCAAAGATTTTCTTTACCAGATCAATAGAAATAACAAAATTTAATCACATAATTAGGCCTATCTCTACAGTATCACAAAAAATGTGCAATTTTTGCATATTTTCTTGATATTGTGATGTGCGTTGTATGCTCTTTGTTGTAAGGAACTTTTTGCATGGACTTGTACGAACTACATGCATTTGTAAATAGACTACATAAGAAAGTCGATCGGTCACGCACAATTGTTGTTGCCATTTTAGTTGAAAAATTCAAAATTCAACGTTCTGCTATATTCACTTTGCCAATGTTGTCAATATTCCGATAAATCAGTCGGCAATGTGAGTACCGACAGTAGTATGACATTCTACTGCTGCAATAATAGCAAATATAATGCGAAATGCAAGAAAATACATAAAACTTTATGAAAACGTGCAAAATTTCTATACCTTAAACGCCACTACTTTTAGAGTAGCTTCTAAAACATATCAGTAACAAGTAACTAACGTATTTTAAATTTGATTTCAAGATAAATTGTCAAACTCACATTAACTGATTTTAGCATAATTTCAATGTCATGAGATAGCTTGTACCCTTGATCATTTAGGTGTCAATTGCATATTTTCATCGAATGGAAATCGAGTTATTTACAAATGAGTGGCTCCTGCACTTGATTCATCCATTCGTTTCGCCAATCGCATTAAGCTTGGAGGCTGGCATCTCGAGTTTTCTTCTCACCTGCTTATTTGGTCTCCAGATTTGTATAGAACTATATATGTAGACCAATATGCTTGTTTGCAATTCTAGTTCATAATTCTATCAGTTCCCATTTGATGCAACTAGAGTGCTCTCATTATAGATCAGGATTCTGCTTCACTTTGTTCTTTTGCAAATTGTGATCATGTCGTAGAGACAGAGTAGGCACTAGTAGCATGACTATGAGGTTATTGCACACGCCAGTAATGCAGACATATTTAGGAATATACATGTACAGTATTTTCAATCTATGAATCTTGCATGCTATGTAATTATGCTTTCGGTATAAAAAATTTGTCGCATTCATAGAGCGCGACTTAATTGGCATCACAATACTGAATTTTGTGCCATTAAAATGCCATGATGAATGATGCAACATTCTTATAGTCACATGCAGACGGCAGACCTAAATGGAAGTTCTAAACTGCGCTCTGAATGTGTCATAGATACTTTGGGTTATCAAAATAACGTTTCTAAGCATTGGTGTGTCATGATTATATGAAATTTTACATTTATATCTATTATATCTATGATTATATGAAGTTTGACTTGACTGATTTGTATCAAAAAGTGATAACAATACATTGGGTCAATGAGGGTCCAGGAGACCCTGCTTCGCAGGTGAAGCAATTTTTTTCTAAAACCGTCAATCACGTAACAAAGAATGCTGGACGAAATGTCAATAACACTGGAATTTTAGCCTAACTTGAAATGTCACAATTTATTCAAAAATATCGATGCATCTCTCCTCGATGCAGATATCTGAAAATTCAACTAAGATGTATCGACTAATTAAAAAAAAGCGTCCATTTTTATCAAAATCTTAAGAGAACTTTGATGAAGAATAACAAATTCGATTCGGTTGAAAAAATAGCACAAATACTCGGATTAAAGGCAAAGAAGGAGCGCAATTAGCTCAGCAGTAGTCACTATCATATTAAATCATTTTGGAATTAGATGTGAAAATTGAAATTTTTCTGTCTTGATCAAAACACAAAGGCCATAAGTTGAAATCTTCATATTTGAAATGAAATAATCTAGAACCATTTGAATTTTCGGAGTGTACGGGATGCGCTTCAACGAAGTTCCCAGTCGAACCGTACTGATGCAATTTCCCTACGTTTTTGACGATTAGAAAAAGCAACCATCAAAAACTGCAGTTTGACGATAAAAGCCAGAAAAGTGAAGTTCTACTCAAGCTTCTTCCTTTGAAAATTACTAAGTATTTTCCAAGTTCAGAAAATGCAGTTTTACTTTTTGCGCTGGATAATATTTCTTAGTTCAGAAGCTGCCGTGTCACTTCAGCTTCCCTACGTTGAGAAGGTTTTCTGAGTCGTGAATTTCGAAGTGAATATAAAAAGAAAGATGTTTGAAGAAATTGCAATGAACACTAAGAAGCAGGGTAAAAAGATTCACCGCGCGGTGAAATTGAAGGTGAGAATTCTACAAACTTCGAATTTTAGAACATAAATCATGTGCATTTTTATTCATTGAATTTAAGGCAGAAAATGGAACAATATCTTGAGAAAGTTAATGCATAACACTTTGTTTGTGGCTTTTATCATCTACCGTATTTCTTTGAATATGAAACGCCCTTGAATAAGAGACGCATGTACAAAAATAGACTGCTATAGACATATTACATGCAGGCTATTATAATTTCGTAACTACATCCGCCTGAGCGATTATTAGGCCTACTTAACTAAGTAGAATTTTTGAAAGTCAAAAAACTTTTTAAATGCAGATTAAACATGGGACAATGTGTATCGCTAACTTATAACTTGGAACCAGTTTATTGTAATTGTGATCAGTATTAATAAGTCTACAAGATATCAGATATGCTACTACAAACCATAAAACTCCTTTCATTTTCAAAACATTTGAATTTGGATAAAATGTATACGCTGTAAAGAGCGAGCAAAAATTACTGGCAAAATTTGCCCATGATATTGATTGTGTGAAATGTAAAGGATGAATCTAAGGTCAAAAGAAGTTAATTCACATGAACTGTGATACTTTCAAGATCACAACCACTCGATATAATATACGAGATCTGTATCTCTTCGGCTTGAGACAAAGGAATGTCATCCTCATCAGCAGGCTCCACTTCCTGGGGGATATTTCCATGGGAGAGATCGTCCAACAAAGGATAAGCATTCTCCGCAGGATTTCCGTTCTGTACACAAGATATCTTTTCTTTATCTGATGTAGTTATGCCACAAACTTCGAAAGACCTGATAACTACATCTTTGGGTACTTCATTCCAAGCTGAAACAATCCAGTCAATTTGCAAATTGTGACTTGGAGCCTTTATGTTTCCTCCACGAGTAAACTCAAATTCTCCTTTCCTGAACCACTTGTCGTATCGCTGTCGGAAAAGGTCTTTGAACGGTTTGTTAACGCAAACATCCAGTGGGTGAAGCAGTTTTGTACAACCACCAGGAATCACTGCCATAACCGTGTTTCTTCGTTTCACGCGCTGTTTGATGTCTTCACTAATATGGCACCTGAATGAGTCCCAAACAAGCATTCTCTTGGAAAAAGCCAAGTTTCCCCAAATGCGATTGAGCCAGTCAATCGTTAATTCCTCATTCATCCAGCCATTGTGGGAACACGGCATTGCACCGGGAATCTTTTGTAGTTCTTTTGGCATTTTCTTACATGGGATTGCAATGTAAGGCTTCAATTTTTCACCATCACTTTTGATCGCCAGAGCGACAGTCATTCGGTTCTTTTCGTGCCCAGTTGTTCGTATTGGAATTGATGAAGCACCTTTCTGCTCTACTGTGGTTGCAGAGGGCATATCCGCCCAAATTGGAGTCTCATCCATGTTAGCAACAGCACCAGAAGGAAACGAGAAGTCGTCAAATTGCTTCTTGCAATATTGGATGAAACTCACCACTTTGGGAACTAAATCTTTCGGTAAACTTTGACCACTAGTTGTTCGACGGCGAATAGTCTTCGGAGAAAATTCGACGGCCATCCACGAGAGGCCTTGAAATCAAGCAGACCATTTCTCGTGCCAGATCTAGCTCCCACACTTGAATCAATCTGTACGGAACGTGATTCTGTTTGTCTCTCTCATGTAAAGCTCGTTCAATAAGCGTTTCCTCAAGCGTACCCAAACTTGGCTTCCTTCCACCTCCTGCCAACGTTTCGTGTTTTGCTGCTTACGGTTTCTCTAATTCATCCTTCTGTTGTCTCCACTTTCCAATCATGCACTCTGTGACTCCATATTGCCTCTCCGCAGCTCTATTTGAAGATTTCTCATCGTATTTGATTACTTCCAATTTATATTCGGTTGAGTGACTTTTTAATCTCCGTTTGGTATGTTCCTCCATACTCATAGTGATGATACACAGTGGATACGGTGATGTGGTCGCACTATCTATGAGGAAAATTCTTATGTGACTAATAATAAGTCTCGTGATTGCTCAGAGGAACAAAATTCTAGGAATTTTCCGCTTTAGAATTCTTGGAAACCGCCGGTACGTTTTCATTGACTGTGCGCATAGTTTTACGGCCGACATTTTATTCTATTTTCAGATAATAATGCATCTCAAAATACTGTCTAGTTATCTAAGTGAGTAGCTGTGAAAAACATGTTTCTCTAATGACATAATGAAAATTTGAAAATTCAATAAATAAGAGACGCCCTTGAATAAGAGACGCATTAATAATAGCTCCGAAAGAAATAAGAGACGCGTCTCATATTCAAAGAAATACGGTATTTGTTAGCTACTGCATACTACATGTATTTCACGCCATATGCGATTATGTTGCTATCCTACTGAACTGCTAACACTATAAACAAACGTTAGTTATTTACAGATCATTATCTACATTTAAATCATATTGCGGGTCCACAAAGCTATGCCCGATGCGATGCCGATGAACCCGATGCTGTTTGAAATATTTTGAAGTTTGTGTCGACAATTGATTGAACTCATTTAAGGTAGGTCCATAAGTATAGTGAAATTTTATTGATTAAAATTTTGATCAGAATGGAATAGCAGAAGTCATAGCAGCTCATCTTGTGATGCTGCACACAAAAAATGAATAGCAGCATGTAAAATGAGGGATAGACTACGGGGAATAATAGCGACTATAATGACGGGGATAGTCGAATCAAAAATTTTTTAACCATTTCTTTAGACAGTAATAGGCTTAATTTTTAAAATAGGCAACTCGTGACCCTGAAGCAATAATAAATACTCTAATACTTCATAATCAATTTAAATACTGAAATGATATTCTGTCGATTACAAAGTCATAGATAAGATATCTTGAATGTGCTGCACTATTGTCTTTAGTAAAAACTTAGAATACCAGAAATCCGACGTTTCAGCTCATAATACAGTACATTATGGCTTAACTTGTTACGAGGAATCAAGTTATTAATAGTCGGTGAGTGTTGTTTAAATATCCGTCTTTTGGCTTCCACTTTACGTCTGATTGACTAGCTATGAAGACCAACTTGCATAATGCGCCAAATTAATGAATTCACAAATTTGTCTCTAGACAAATTGTGTTCCGTGTTTGAATGTGTGTTGGCTGACAGCGGATGATGACCTGGAACAATGTTCTAAAATTCGTGAGCGACTAGTGCGACAAGATTCGCTACATTGGAAGCTACAGAGATTGAACAACCAACTATTAATGCTTTGGGGTGACAATCGATAACTTGACTTATAGTAAGACTGAGCCGAGACGTCAGATTCTGTATTTTAATATTTTTTGTTAGCAAAAATGGAAAATAGCATTCTCTGTTTTAGTAATTTCAGAATAGATTTAGCGTCGATATAGTGAACAGTTATTTGTCGTTAAAATGCTCTACGACAACCCTCTCCATATATCATATTTTGCGAGCATTAACTATTACACAGGGTTTCCAAGCATTGAAGATTCCAAAATTGCATTCTTTTTTTAAGACTTTACAAGCAATCAATTGTAGACCACCAAATGACTAGGTCTATCAGGCCTCAACATGAGCTTCAGGAAAATTATTCCTTACGTCGAATGAATGAGAAGACTGATCTGATATTACGCATTCCTATCAGATTTAGACTTGAAGAATGCTGGCTCGCCTAATCAGAATGACAGGATGGTCTATGCATCAAGAAGATCATATGTAAAGAGTGATTCTTTAATTCTGCTACCTATACATAAATGACGTTTTACTGAGACAACTAAATTCTAATGTCGTCGCGTCTCAAAATTCTGAAATCAATTTAAGACGAGAATAACCGCTGAACCATGTATTAGGTATTGATTGAACATCAAATGTCTCGAAAAATTGATCAATTGAAGTCGGCATTTATTCATTACTTTTCTATTGAATATACTCTTCCTATTGTTTTGGTTCATTGACCTGTGCGCATGATGTACCAAATTATTAACTGCCGTAATATCTTCTTGATAAATATTATTGCAGTTCTAGTGGGCAGGGTCTGCTGACTGATGAGAAGGATATGCAAAAGGTAACTTGTAGCCTAAACAAACTAATAAAAACAACGTGATTCTTTTCCAAAAAGCAAGTCAAAATATTCATAAAAATACTAAGATATTATTTCATAATGATATTTAAGCAGCCTATGACTTAAAAGTAGACCTATGTTAAAAATCGGATTCGTTTTGTTTTGGCAGTACATCAAAATATAAATCAATTTCTATAATAACAATAAATAATGATGATTAAATAATTACAATTTTTAATGAAGTCATATTTATACTTAAATTACTCCCAGGAGCCACCGAATTTTTTGAGATCTTGTTAATGGGTTAATTCCCGTCGAATCAGAACACTGATCCAGTCCCAGATATACCGGTAGACCTACTTGTAAAACTTGCATGCAATTATCACAACCTATTACGGCCTCAATTTGTCCCCCACACCTAAGTAAATGATGTATCGCCATAAAGACAGTTTGAAATGCATTAAGAACGCCAAATTATTAAGAAGGGATTATCGCTTCAGGGCACCGTACTGCACTTTTGACTCCTGGTTTTACTTATCTTCAGAGATACGTCGTTGGAACATAGCTCAATCTCAGAAGAACATGATTGCCGTCGACAACTCCTTTGGTATTTTGGTATAGTACTGCTGAATCCTGCTGATGACGTAATTTAAAGTGCCCATCTTTGTGCTATTTCAATTCCCGTTCCTTAAATAACAAAATCGACGAAATTCAGATTCTTTCGAGAGAGTATTCATTCCCCTGATTTTATTTTCATGACCGAATCCTGCTTAGATCCTTCAATTCCTGATTCTGCGTGGTATCCAGTTCATCCCTGAATATTTTGCTTGTCGTGCTGATCGTTGCTGTGGTAAGAAATAAGGCGGCGGAATCCTCTGCTAGCTAAGAAATTGTTTCTACTCACTGACCAATGACCATGCCATAATTGCATTTGCTGATGTGAAGTTGTTGATCTTGCGAGTTGTGTATCGACAATTTAAGTGCATCCTTACGGCCACCTACTTTCCCAAAAGCAGATCCCTAAATCATGCTCAAAGGCAAACTCAATAAAATTATGTGTGCTCCATAGCATAAACTATAGTTATATATTTGATTGTTTGTTATCAATAACTTAAAAACTCTTTGTTTCCAATATACATGTATTTTGAGGAAGATCTCAGTTTTATTCCAAGAGTAACAGTAGTTTATAGCTTGAGTATAAGCTTACCACTTCCAAATGCAGTTGTGACATTTGTAAAATGCGTGGTCAGGGCAGATAAATTCAGGGCAGACCAAAGTCAGTGCACCGTCTACGCACAGGCTTCCTCCGTGGGCACAAAACAGCGCCCTTGTGATGGAGCCTCTCCGAATGAATCTTGTGCTGCCGGTGTCCGAGAATCAGATGGTTGATCCAGAATGTTCTCAATCAAGCCTCGCATCTTCACCGAAAATTGTGGTGTTTGATGACTGCGTTGAATATTTGGTCGGCACAAAGCTTTAGACAGTTCTTCTATGTACAAACGTCGTCTTGATCTTGTGGTTTGAACCATGTTGTCATTTTTCTTGGTGAAAATGACGAACGCATTGTATGCGCCAATATCGAGCATGTTGAAAAATATCTTGTTCAGCCATCTGTTTGTCTGACGAGAACAAGTGTATGAACTAGTTTGTCCAGCGTATCAACACCTCCTTTGTTCGCATTGTAGTCTAAAATGCAACAGGTTTTTTTGTCGCTTCGGTCGGAAATTTCTTTTGTTTCGTGCATCGTGGACAGAAGGATAACACACTTTCCCTTCTTGGGAACGTAAGAAAGAAGAGTAAGATTCTGATGGAATACAAATAGTGAGCTATGTTCCTCACGGTCTTTCGGGTTGCTCATCAAAAGCAGTATCTGAGGCTTTTTGGATCTGAGCGTGCCGACCATTGTCAAGTCGTTGCGAAGCATGTCAGAAGCCAGAGGTATCGAAGAGAAAAAATGTGACAGGTGACATTTCTTTGGGAATTCAATAATGGTCGGGACAGCGTCTCCACTACCCTCTTCGACAGTCCAATCTCAGATTGATTTCCTTATCTCCCGAGAAAAGGCTCTGCATTGAAACAATATGCTGTTTCGACGTCAGCCAATATCCATAATTTCAATCCGTATCTGTCGGGTTTGGACGGCATGTATGTACGAAATGCACAACGTCCTCGAAACCCGACAAACTGTTCATCAACTGTTGCGTCTCCAGGAAAATCATCTGGCGACATTTCTGAACGAAGTCTTCCCAAATTTCACGGATGGCACAGAACTTGTCTCGCTCTCGACGTTCTGCACGAGTCTTTCGATTATTGAAGCGTATGAAACGCAATAACAGGACAAATCTCTGCAGGCTGAAAACGGCGCGGTAAAACGGAGGACCCATGTCTTCAGACTAAAGTGTATATATCGACTCCTTTGAAGAATGATGCAGGCCTATAAGGAGGAGAGTACCGATGAATGCTTTCATGTCAACAAGATCCATTGGACTCCATTTCGTGCTTGCCCAATGCTCAGGATGATTTGTGAAAAAAGATGCAGCGAAGGAATTTGTAAAATCAATCATTTTTTGAAGATTCTCGTCCGGAAAGAACAACGAAAAGGATTCTGGACATGTTAGTGGATCGTTCACGGATGGTCCAACACGATAGCGAACAATGTTTCTAGCTGGGGTGCGGCGAACACGAGGATTCAATGTTGACCACGCAATATTATCATCTCGAGAATAAATTGCGTCACTAGAACCATTGCCTGCTGATTGGTGTGTTTCTACTACGCTGCCTTCATTGCCAATTTCTTCTTCATTTACACTGGCATCTTCTTCTGACATCGAAGCTTCGTCAACATCAGCGCTTTCTTCATGCATTTGACTTAGGGCTGACAAGAAGGCATTTCTTCGCGCGCGGCTCATTGTGAAACAGATAATGAGATAAATGAGAGAGACAGTGATGTTCTACTGAATGCGTGCTATGTTAGCGCGCTCAGTCAATCTCAATGCGCGATTGACTTAGGTCTCGTGCGGAAACACGCGCGCGCCGTGCACATACGAACACACGCACACCACAATCACATCGTCAGAAATCAATGCAGTGCAGCATTTAGACAGAAATGAAATTGTCAGCACTCTGTTTGCAAATTATTATCGAAATTTCGTGTGTAATTTCTCGGTTGACTATTTCTCCTAATATTGAGTAGCATTCACCAAAAGCTTCACTGTCATTCCTAATAGGAATATATTATTATTATTATGCATGGAATGATAAAGAATATTACCACCTTAAAATACATGAAAGTTCAATTAATTCCAGAAAAATATATGACTGATACAAAACCAAATATTTTAGGGTGATGCATTTGCAACAGTCTGCACAATGCAAAGGTTAAGGTGGATAAACGTAGTTCATATTTTTAATCGAATTATAAACAATTCATTGTCTAGGGCTGTCCCGTGATGGAATAGAAGATATCTTGCCAGAATGATTCCTTAAGGTAGCTTAAGGAACTTTAATGTAATATCTAAGCCTATTTCAATTTTATGTTAGGTGGCGAAACTTTAGGTGAAGAGTAAAGTAGCTCTACACCTACCGAATCAGTTACGTAACCTACATGTTTTTACTGATCATTGAAAAGTTTTGCATTTTATCGTCGTGGAATGACGATTTTCCCATTTTAACCATTTTGACGCGAATATTATGATATCTTCCAATGCTTTTAGAAATTGTTCGCAGATATTTTCATATTGTTTATGCTGAAGTAAAGTTATTTCGTTATCGAGCCATCTAACGTGTTATTTTATGTTGCCCCATAGCAGTCCTTTACAACTATGCATTTCCGATTATTCGTCAGATGCAATGACTTATGAAGAAATTTAAGATATTTGGCTGTCATCATGGAATGACAAAAATAAATAATTAACCATAAAGTAAATATACATAGGTAGAGTGTCGACTCAAACAAGTATCTGCATACATTGAAAATTTTTATATCAATTCATTTTTTTGCGGAGATTACGTTCCTGCGGTTCAAAAAATTATTTGAGCAGTTTTAAAAAGCTAAAATTTTCAAATTATTCCTGTATGTATATACTACCGAGATGACACCTTTTATAAGTAGTATGAAACAAGTTGGATATCAAAAGGAATGGGCATTTGCTACCAAGAATCGTGATTAACCGGAAATTAAGCTGATTGTCAAAGGAAATTCATGAGCTGCATTATATGCAGGTCTTCATAAAAACGTCGACATTTATTGTGCTTTCCTGGCTGAAATTTCAAGATTTTAACTCCATTTTCATCGGTATAATTAATTTTAAGATTCATTCAAATCTGAATATAGTAATGGCGACCCATTTACATCTTTAAGATTTATTGTGATCATTGTCAGTGGTTATTTTATTTTGCTCTTCCAGTGGCAGAGTATAGCTTTTGATAAGATCATGATCACGCTCACGAAAGTGCTCTTTTTGATAAGGCTATGTATTCAAGTGATAGCAACTCATCGGATTGCTAATTCAATAAACTATATTACCTCTGCACACAGGTTTACATGACACGGAGGATTTGGAAAATGCCATTATTCCTTCTGTTTTGCCATCACGATCAGTCAAATCCAAAATTTCTACAAAAGTGTAGAAGTTTGCATATCTCACATGTGTGATGCTGGGTCTCATTCGAGTTCATTTAATAAAATCGAAACTGTATACACATTGGGGATTTAATTATTGCTGAGTTACTACTCTACCTTATATAATTACTCATGCAATTAACTTTATTTCTTGTGAAGAAACGCACCACGACTCTTGTGTCGAAAACAACTTTACTATTTGGCGGCATCTACAAGAGAATCAAGCATATTTACGGATTAAAACATATTACAATTCCAAGTTACTTACCAAACTTATTATGGAGGCGACAAGGAGCAAACTACTTCGAAGAGCGACAACTAGACATTTGAAATTTAGACATAAACATTAGGATGAGCGATAGAGATATAAGCAAGTATCAATATATTGGAGCCAAAGGAGGCAAGCAAGCTGGCTAGTCGAATGCGGCCTCTACGTAGTATAGTTATACCATGGACAAATGTGGTGTATGGAGATTTATTTTCATAGTTTCAAAACATGAGTATTCTGCATAGATAGTAATTAAGTTATAGTTGTCAGGCAATTTTGCATCATTAGTTTATGTATAATTCGCATGTATTTTTTTCAATAAATTCTAAAACTGCATAGATCACGAGCTTTAGCAAGTGATCTATGCAGAATACGAGTGTTTTGGACCTGTGAAAATCTCCATGCATCACATTTGTCTATGGTATAACTATTTTGTACCATAGTTATCAGCACAAGGCAAGATAAATCGTAGCCTAGTTCTATGATTTTGACCTTCTTATTCAAAAGTCAGTTACTTTCACAGTTTTTGATTCAGCTGCGGAAGCAGTTAGTTCAAGATACAATTCTGTCTTCTTCAATTTGATAATTTTGACTTTGAATGACAGGAATTAACAAAGCCAAAGCACAATAAAATACTAGGCCTAATGAAGACGTAACTACACACCAGGGAGATTGTAAAAGAGGTCGAGGAAAGTTGTTGGGTGATGCGCCAGCACCAATTCAAATTTTGCATCTCAACATGTGCGATGAATAACGAAGGTTTAGAACAGTAGAAATTTCAATTAAGAAGACAGTACGAAAATCGTTTTCGAATTTACAGGAAACACGGATGAAGCAATTAATGACCTTCAAATATCATAGTGGTAAACCAATGGAGCTATATTTAGCAACAAAACTGCCGCAAATTTGTTTAATTGTTTTCTAAAATTGACTCATACAAACTTTGCTTATGTAGGGTATCCTTGTGGTTGATTTAATGGACATTCCCAACAATTCAAAGAAATGTAATATGTTTCTCAAACGAACAGTCATTAGTAATAAGTTATCAAAGATAACCAAAACAGTAACACAAATTAGCAAGTGAAGTTGAACTAGCTGGACAATTTCTATGTTCAAATCCGAAAAGCCAGATTCCGAAAAGCCAGACCGATGAAGAATGAAAAATAAGCGGATAGTAAACAAATGAGAACCAAATGGAGCAAGGAAATGCATTCTATCGTGATATCAACGCTGCGTACACCTTTTTTCCAGTAAATGAATCGAACCAACAATGATATTGCTATAGAGCATGCTCTGTCATCAAGTGTGAAAATAACTGCACTATTCTTACAAATGAGCATTTCAGTTATTTTCACTGTTTTCAATTATTTTCACACTTTCATTGCAAAACTATGAAATACTGGAAATTTATTATTTTATGTCATATGAAGGAATAACTCAGAACTATGGTACAAAATATCGTTATACCATGAGTACATTTTGCAGGACAACTGATGAGGATAGGTTTTACGTTGATTATCATTTTGAAAAATAGCAATTTGTGAATTGAGCGATTCTCATATTTTGAGCACTGCTCAGCAAATACAATAACGGATGCAAGTCTATCATGGCTCATTCTGAAGCTGAGAATGCACGCTCTCGAATGATATATGGTACTTAATTGTACGATGCGATTGAAAGCAATGAGAATCGATTGAACTTCAGCGAAATTTAGGTGGTCCTTTTTTTATGATCAGCTCTGTATTAGAAAGGCTTTGAGCATGAACTTGTTGATGTTTTTTGCCGGTTTCAAAAATATGATGCTTTTCCGCACAGAGCAGTTTGAAAATGTCTACCCTATAAGTGTCCATTGCAAAAGTTGGTCTCATTTCATTATAAAAGCGTGTGGAACAAAAATAAAGGCATATTTAGATTTTCTTTTTGCGTTTTAGTCTCATTCATATCACAAAGAGATAGCTCAATAGCATTAATAAAAACAAATTAAAAGTACAGAATTTTATCCACAAAGATGAGTAGGCCTATTTGTAAGATATTTGCGTACACAAAGGAATTGCATCTGTACAAAAGAAACAAAATCGTGACAATTGTGACGCGGGGATCGATTGTCCACCAAAGCATCTTAAACCATGTCGTGAATGCAATTAACAATAATGAAATTAAATAAACGATAGATCAAATTGCCATGCAAAAGATGTAAAATATATTTGAAACGTTTATATCAGATAAAGAAGATAAATTGCTTGTCTTTAAACATGAAAATATTCCATGCCAGTCACGAAATAAAGAAGACCTTATAGAGTGTCACAGCGAACACACGTCAATATTCAGGAAGGTGGCGATATCAACTTGGACGGGCTTGTATAGTTCAGTCCCACTTGCCTATAGTTCACGCAAAACACAGCCAGTGCGGGTTATAATAGCAGCATGCACAGGCTTCGTTAATACTTAACTTTTAGACAAGTTTTTAACCATGTGCAACTTACAAATTTTGTCAGGTGGGCCTACGTCTGAATGTAAGCGACTTATGAGCAACTTTTCTTTTCGCATGTTATAGGCATTAGCTATAGCAAGCAGCTCAAAGCGTAGTGCGACACATTGTACAACTCAGTTATGGCAGTAAAACCTATTAGCAGTACGTAACTTTCATGCGAAATCAACACCTGATCCAGATAATGTGTAAACTAATAGAAACCTGATGTATGGGCAAATCCAAAACTTTTTATGAACAAGTTAAGCTTTTTCATGGATCCAAATGACAATCACTTGAAAAAAATCAAACATTGAGCTTGAAAAAAGCTTGAAAAAATCAAACAAAAACCACCACCTCGCTTGTGCGCGTAACACCTTTCTCACTCTCCACTGCGTGAACATATGCATATACTTGTATTTATAAGTTAATGTCGATGAAAGTAGGTAATTTATAATAGGATTCTTTAAGAACATCTTAAACTAGTTCCAGTACTGAATGAAACAAAGGGCCAGAAGCATAATTAGTTAGGTTAGAGGATGACCCCATCACCGATTGCTGTTTCGGTCAGAAGAGAAAATACCAAATTCTCTAAGAGCTTTCAGTGCGCACAGCGCATCATCTTCAGATAGAGTGGTCTGACCTGCAGACCAAGTTACATCAACGAGTAGAGATCAAGTGCATGTACATTAGACAGTCATCATATGATCAAATCCAATTATTCCTATGAACGTCACTACTGATAGAAATACATAATCTCTACGCGTTGATGCAACTTGGTCTGCAGGTCAGACCACTCTCTCTGAAGATGATGCGCTGTGCGCACTGAAAGCTCTTAGAGAATTTGGTGTTTTCTCTTCTGACCGAAACAGCAATCGGTGATGGGGTCATCCTGTAACCTAACTAATTAGTTCCAGTACATACAGGAGCTAAATGTAAATCTAAGTACACGCCTGCGCGTAATTATAAGCCTGTCGTGATTTAGTGGTTACATGTAGACATTGATATTGGAATAGTCGTCTACGAAATTGATAATTAGAAAAAAACTAGTTTACTGGGCGAAAATTTTCGGTACAATATTTTTGAGTACCAGTCCAAGCGTTGTTAATTGTGTTAGTAATAGGCCTATGATAGTTTCTTGGGTATTTTGAGGGAGCAGTTCTTCATTGGGACTGACGATGGACATTTCAATAGTGGACAATCCTTGAAAAAATCTTTTATAATTTTTAGTAAATCTACACAGCATCTATAATACATGATTATGAAATAATGCACATGCATATATCTCAGCTCTAAATTATTTTCGATTGTTTATAATTCACCTTTTTATATGCATGATTACGAAATTATAAATATTGCCACTGTCTTTCGCAAGAATAAAAAGATGTTTTACTTAACGTTTCATGATTCTTTAAAGAGAGTAGCAAAATATCATTTATACATAGCAGTCAAACAAATTTTCAAAATGATGCATGTAACATGAGGATATAGACATAGACATATAGACTATGAATAAAAAATATGATACAGAAAATAAGCATAAAATCATCTGTCATGGAATACACTATATATGCAAGGTTAATCAAATCAATCTAATCAAAGGGAATTGCATAAAAGTAATCAAAAATATCAACCGTAGAATAAGAAATTAGACAACACGAAAAGCGAACGGTGCTCAAGCAAACTAAGCTAAAAATGGGAGTAAAACTTCACCAACACGCTCACTAATTGAAACTGATTCACTAAATTGAACTTGTTTTGAATGTAAAGGGCTTCAAGTGATCTTCGCTTTTCATTGCTTCTTTCAGAGCACAATATTTTCCATTGAGATGCTATCTTTGGATTTATGTTATGAAATTCAAGCATGTGTTGGTAAAATGTGGATGAAGTGCTCATAAATTCTAGATCTTATAGTTCGAGACCAATATACACTTTGTGACAGATTTTCCATTCAACATGATAAGCGACAAACTTCTTACAACATAAACCTTTTACAGCAGCCGTCAAAAAGAAAAACAATTAGAAGATCAGGATGGATATTCATGATTTCTTCTAAATCGTATTCTTAAATTACGCTGAGTCTCAAAAATTGTACGAACTTCATGAATTACATCTGTTTTTCTGGCAAGTTGGTATGTATCTGTTTACGACTTTCTGCACCACAATAGAGTATTTCTATGAAGGGACGGGGCATCCGATTTTACCAACACATGCGTGAATTTCATAACATCAATCAAATGAGTAAAATCGCCAAAATCAAGTCAAAACATGAAATTTACTGATTTTGTAGAGGCTCTCAGACATCAAATACTGAATTATGTGACCATAGAGTAGGGATATATAGGTAGAGTGTCGACCCAAAAAAGCATCTGTATACAGTGAAAAGTTTTATATGAAAGGAATCATTGTCTTTAATTATGTGATTTTGCTCTACCAGTGGTAGGTTGCTTGCGATATGATCTTCAGAAGATTCTCTTGAGGTTCATCATGAAAGCAATAGCAGGTCATCGAGTTGGTGATTTCACAAACATTACCTATCCAAAGCCGTCATGACATGGACGACCTGAAAAATAACATCATTTCCTTCTGTATAACTGTCATGACCAGTCAATTCCGTTGTAATTTCTGCATAACTGCAAAAATTTGCATATCTCACATTTGGTGACAAGACCACCTGTATCTCCCACGAGTTCATTCAATTAAATCGAAAGTGTATACACATTTGGGATTTAATAAATGCGGAGTTACCACTCTACCTAATACACTTACTCTATGATTCCTACTCTCTTCACTAAAATAAATGATTGCCATAAGTATGTGAATGAGCTTAATCAACGCCAGGCAAGCTCACTGAGAGAACTACACGTGTATTGGCGGATAATTCGTATGCTCACCTTTGCTATACTGCAAATCTTTATTCTACTACCACGCAACGCAAGCATGTGCAACATGAATGTTCTTCGTGAGAACACATTGAATGTCTCATCAGTTACTCGAGAAATGGTAGTTTGAATATGAAAAGTCTCATTTCATGGCCACGCTCGCTATCTGACAGCCTCTACAAAATGAGTAAATTTCATGCTTTGACATGATTTTGGTGATTTTACTCATTGTGTAGAGGCTCTCAGACATCAAATACTGAATCATGTGACTCACTTCAACTTTTATGTTGAAGTTAATGTTCTGAATTCAATAATGTCTCAAATTTCATGGCATTCTGATGAATAGTTTCTTTTCTGCAAAAGAAGATGTACGAAAAATTGACAAGTGTTTCACAATCCATGGATATTTCTTGAATTTTACCATTGGATTCCAATGGGAATCCTTTAACCTTTTACCTATAACCGAAAGCGACTGGCTGTGACACTTAAGAATTTGATTTTAGTGCTCAGCGTTTCAAGATCAACAGATCCCTGCTATTAAGCCCTTTGTGCGCGAATTTAGGAAGAAAGTGTCAGTAGCTCCCGGACTATTAGTCTGAATAAGATTATCTTTTGTCGCATTTCAGCATCTAAAATTGTACACTGTAGAAAGGAATAAAAAAACAAGAGATCACATTTCTTGAATCAATAAAAGCACGTTGTAGAGCATTGATTTAAAAGATGACTTCAAAGCAGCGATAAAGCTACAATAATTAGGATGAATTATTATCTTTTGAAGCATAACAGCTGTAACTAAAGTGCAACACATTATCAGTTTACAAGATTATGACCGCATCATTAAATTGAATGCAGATGGGAATTTCTGCAGATGTTTATAGATCAGCATTAATTAGACCACAAAATTAACTGTTGTATTGGCGTGACCTGAACTTTTATGATTATGCGGCGCATTATAGAAGCTTTATCTCCAGACAGTGGCATGTGTTTAAGATTCAATACTTTCTCCAGTGTCATTCATCTGTTGAGTAAACACAATGAAAGTGATTTTTCTTTCTAATCATTTTGCAGTTATATAACAGTAACCAAATAGTAATGTTAAGACAAGTAACCAGGCAATTGGTAAATTTATCGAATACCAGGTTACTTGTCTTAACATGTATGAGTAGCGCCTGCGTGAAGCGCCTCAATCTCGGATGCGGTATTAAGTGATTGCAGAATGCAGTCCGCCCTCCACGTGCCTGCGTTAAAGCAGTGACTTCAGCTAATTCACGCGCTTTACAGATGGTGAGGTGGCCTTGTGGTTAGAGGGTATGCTTGCACGTCCTCTAGCTCCAACGTCGCTGGTTCAAACCTATCCAGGAATGAAGAGATCCAAGAGGCCGAATCATCTCTCGTGGTGGCTACATTTGTTGAGATTTGATAAATAGTGATGTAATAGTAATTATAGTTTTGGAATTTTGAGTTAGGCGCTCGTTGATATCATGCTATCCTACAGTTCCAATTCTATCAACTTTTGTATGCGACCTATCATCTGCTAATTCTATCATGTCATTTGATTTAGGCAGAATACGAAACTGCAGTGGCCCCTAAAGCAGTAGAATTGTACTGGATTCATTTTGATATGCAGGTTCGGTTGAAATGCTGCAATGACTGCTGTAATGAAATGCTGTAAGCTCAGTGAATTTATGACATGATCTAAATGGGCATACTTTCACGAACTGTCAGAGAATTGACTTTCTTGCTAAAATTTCAACAAAAACCAAGCTTTAGATGTTGATGAACCCGCCTTTGATATCAAAATACTATTTTTCGCCTGTATGGAATTGAACGCATATTGTGAGATGGGTGACAAGAACCAAAATTCAAATATTGGTGAGTCTGTTGGTTTATAAAAAAACATCTGTGAGAATCCTACCTTCATTTTTAATTGCAAGGATATCCAAGAAATGAATCTTGCGTTCACTGAATTCCATGGTAAATTTTATGTCAGACTTCACTTCATTTAAAATATGATGGAAAGCATGTAATTTATCTAAATCAAATTCCCATATTAGGAAGCAATCATCCCAACAACATTTCCAATTGCTTGAAATTGATTTTTGCGAAATCTTCTCCCCATGTTTCCATGAGCCTTTCTCTTAGATTTACCTCCAAGTATCCAAGGGTAAGGGTAACATAAGTGGGTGCTACTTTAGTACCCATTGTTGTACCTTCAATGATTCTGCGACAGGTCAAATTTGGGAATTGTCTAAACCAATATTTCACAGTGGCTATACCCAGATTATAAGGAATATTAGTGCAACGTCAAAAGTTACTAATATAGAAGATGGAGGGCAACTTTTTGGAAGATGTTTTAAGAAATCCAAATCATCACGAACGAAGCTGTCAATATTTTTACATAGTGGTTTCAGAATTATACCGATAAATTGGCTTGGACGTTGAGAATTTGGACCTCCTACAATGGATCTGAAAGGCAAGTCCGGAGGATTTAAATATTGTACATATTCACACTTATGAAGTTGTATAGCGTTTCTGATTATGGCTGGTTTGTGATTCTTTGGTAACCCATAGAAGTTACTGGTTTTATATTCAAATCTAGTCAGATATTATTTTTCTTTTGACGCAAGATTCATGCCTAATGGTCCGAAAACAAGACGCTTTATTTTTTGCATGATATTGAAGTCATCATTGTCAGATATGCCTCTGTAAAAATTTGAATCTTGAAGCATAATAAAAATAGAGTTTTCATAAAAGTCCAAATTCATGATAACAACCGCACCACCGCTATCAGCTTCTTTGATGATAACATCTTTATCTACAGCAGGCTGATTTAGGGCTCTCTGTTCCTCATGATTCATGTTTGAATTTACATTTTTGCCATGCAATTTACAGAAATCATTATTTTCTTTTGAATCACATACGTTGTCAAGTAAAGCATCGCTTCCGTTTGGAGGGATAAACTTTGATTTGTTGCTCACTAAGCTTCGTGTTTCTATGCTTTTATCACTACAATCATGAAAGTATTCCGTAAGTCTTAATTTGCGAGTATACTGTTTAACATCGATTTTCAAAGTTTCATTATTTCTTTTCAGAGTAGAGTGGTATTTCAAACCCTAGGGCGGTATAAAACTTTTATGTCTCTTTGATTTACTTTGTCTTCTGCACCATCGTCACAAGCATGTTGAATTACCATTTCGACTAACTGTTTCATGACGTTTTTCATCATTGTCCAATTTACTTATATCTTTTCACTTCGGCAATAAATGATCTATCACAATTATCAATTCTTTCATAAGAATGAATAGCAGCATGAGAATGTGATTGTGTGTTTGATGAATTTTCAAAAATTATTGGTATTTTGATAATCGGCTGTCTTGGCTTTGATTCTCTTCTGTATGGAAAGATCTTGTTTCTTGGCTTTGCAATAAACGTTTCTTGAGCATAGTTCACTTTGCCTCCTCCTAAAAAATGCAGCTGATTTTTTTGTTGGTTTTTGTATAAGTAATTATCCAATGCATAACAGCTTGATTGTTTGACTTTGTTAAATGATAATGATGTAAAAAGAAATAACAACAATTCCCTAATTCCTTTTGTATGCACGCATAATCCTCGAAATATGATTGTTCTTCCTATGATTAATCACTTTAACTCAATTTTGAAAAGTGATCCACAGACTAAAGATATCTTCAAAGACAAATTATTTCCTAACAGCAAACGGCAATCTAAAAATGTGAAACAAATCCTCTGTAAATCGAAATTTTTGGAATATGATGTTGACATTTTTTCTGTCACTAGATGTGATGACCAACGTTGTGGCACATGCCAATTTTTAATGAAGCCCGCTGTATGTTCAACACACATTTTCTTTTTTACAGATGAATGGATTTCTCTTTGTCAGGCGTCACGTTACAACCCAACATGCAGTCAACGTACGAGATAGCGGCTCTAAGGAAGTCCGCACGAAGTTCCTCTAACGTGCGCATAGACGTTAATGAATTCTATAGCTTCATTGAAAAAAGCATTTGTTTTCTCATTATCACATTTTTGAACTTCTAAATCGGGAAAGACAGCGATTTGATGATCTCAAAGTCATAAAAGGCAACTTGCCTATAACTTACAATTACAAATAATGAATAAATTATTTATATATTTGGGTAGGCTATTAAGATGCAGCCTACCGGTACTGCACATGAAATTATAATTGACGATATGTAGAATAAATTACACAATTAATCGCCAAGCATCTATTCACATCTAATGCTTAAATATTGCCGGGTAGCAAACTTAGTATAACGAGATATCAATCGCCGGTTCTGTAGAAGGCAGACATCGTTCGTAATCATACTATACAGCAATCTACAACTCAAAGAGGAGTCGTACGGCGAAGAAGGTTGGGAACCACTGATATAGACTATATATAAGTTTTAAAGTTTCAAATCACCAAAACTCTTTCCTTAACAAAACTTAGCATGAAACAATTGACAGTTCAGTTCATGTATAGATAGCTATTGACTTTATAATATATGATATAATATCAATGTATCACACGTCCAAGAATAGACCCGGAAGCATTTATAATAGCGAAACCATTAGAACTCCGGGATCCCGGGATTGGAGAAAATGGACCGGGATTGCAATCCCTAGCCGTGAGTCACTATAAAGTACGAGACAAGTTAGATGAGTTTTTGATACCTGAGTGATGACGTCACTCGATCGTATTACGCTGAAGTAGGGGGGAAGGAACGCTGTTATTGTAGAGCTGCACACAGTGCAAACACTGTGTAAAGTATAGGAATTCAATTTCATCTGCATGTGTGTATTCAGAAATTATTCAGCTATAATTGTGGTTGTCTGTGTACATCGAATTCAATTTCAATGTATGTGATGTAATCTAATGCAAGTAGCACTGTGAAACATCCCATCCTGGATGCTCGAACGTACCTTCCATACAGCTGATGCAGTTCAGCAGCTCTTTTAATTTGCTGACCGCTTAGTCAGTCTCTCTGTTTAGGTAGCCTCATGAATATGAAATATGATCCTTGCACCCAACTGACCGATGTCAATCAGATTGATGTAAACCCCAGGCTTGTCAAGAAATGATTGCAGGCCTACGTTATTAAATTGGGTGAACCGGAATCTATTTAATCTAAATGCATCGAAACAATTGATTAATTGCTATTATGTGATGGTAGCAATAAATTATGATTGCAGTTCAATTGCATTTGTCTTGGAGATTTAATTAAGTTTTGCAGCCAACTGCCAATGATAAAAAGTTATAATTATTCAATCATTTGACGTAAACGTTGTCATCAGATCGCCAAACAGATGAAGTTCAGAACTCCGCTTGTGCTGAACTGCTTAATACTAAGCACATAAGTATGCAGAAATATTTTTGTTATTTAGACAAATTTAATTTATAAATTTTTGTAAAATGTATCAGATTTGAACATTGAGGTGAGGTAATTATGATAATATTTGTCAAATAATAATCAAATGTTTATTAAAAACATCAATAGTAAGCTTATTTGAATGTTTCATAAAACAACTATCTAATAGGGCCTATTTGCTAAATCTATCACCATTAACGCAAATGTTAGCTAAATTATCAACCCGGAAACCTTCACCTTAAAGATTGCCAAGAGTTGTAGCGACACAAATAGCCTATCCAACGACATAGAGCTAAGTAATTTTCAAGTACGAAATGATGGGTCGAAAATCCATTCACCCTCCGATAACGCAGATATAAACTTGGGTCTGTTACGAAATTGGTCATCATCAGTGGCGTCGCGTGCTCCCAGACCATAGGCCTTCGCTCGGCATTGGAATACTATTTCTATACCAGACATTTTTTATGTTATAACATTAATTTCATAAAAGATGAATTTTTAATAACAATTTCCCGAACATTTCTTAATACCAAGTCAATGTGCACATGAGAAGTTAATTGCTCATGTCGCCTAAACGCCTTACTCAAGGAGCTATATCCCCTCTCTGTCCAGACCACATTTTCTCGAGAAAAGAGGAGGAAGGGAAGCAGTTTATTGCGTTTCTCACGGCTGGTCAGCCACTCATGTGTTTGAACTTTGATGCATTAAAATGTCTTGTGTATCTCTTATTTCTTTCTCTGTGAGTACTTTCAATTTTTAAATCAGGTGTTGGCCTACCTTGCTTGACGACTGTCTTCTTTTCAGTATATTGCTTTCGGACGAAAGGCGCGATTATGAGCTTATCTACAGTACTAAACATAGCGTCACATCAATCACGTAAAAACAAATTATGGAATTCTACCGAATCTGGGTGTTTCAGTCAGATGCATTACTCTGCATTCATTGGCGAACGCTCATCATCTGATCACAGTCTTATCTGAACGTCAGTCAGCTGCTATTGTTGACGTAGTGGGCTCTCCGACGAGAAACGAAGGACTGAAACAATTGATTTGCGTTTCCCTTTCTATATTTAAGTACCGAGCCTCGATCAAGAATAACGGAGAATTTCATTGTAAAAATTGGAGAAGGCAAAGCATTAAGTCTATCGAGAAAGCCAATATTAGTGCGGGCGCGTGCGCTTGCCGCCTCACACGCACACAACTCTCTTTCGCTCCGTCTGAACACGCGACTAGCATGACATGTGTGTCTAATCGTTAGAAGAAAACAGCTATGATTCGTGCACGCACAAAACTGTTCACTCTGAGGTTGAGCGTCTGATTTTGAGACTGACAGCTACTACGAAAAGCTATCGAATTTAAATGAAATATAATGAATGATGACACTTTTCATTTTTATAAATGCTGGTAAATTATTATTTATGATGCGCCGAAGGCCTCGCAGGTACGGAGAAGACGCTACTGCTCATCATCCATATCAAAAAAAATTCTAGCTTTCTAAGAATTTTGCTGTCAGAAATTACAAGATAATACCCAAATTCATCAGGAAAAGTTATTTATTTGACCTCTTGATTCACGTTGGCTTTGGAAATTTGCTTCAAAGTTCAATTTTTTCGAAAAGCCATCTGTCGGACGTATAATACATTTTCGTTCATAGTTCATTGAAAATTAGAATGATTATGGAAAAGCCATCTTAATATGAAAATGTGGTACCCACGCAATCTTTATTTGCAAAAAGTTTGATGAAGTGATAACCTCAAATGATAACCTAATGATCAAATGATCAAAGTGATAACCTAAGTCAAGGACATTAGATCTACTGAAAGTGACTATTGAACATTGTTCGTTTCACTGTGTATGTTGAAGCACATTTATCGACGATATCAGCTTCGCCTTTCGTTGAGTGAAAATATTCAGGCTTCATCATGGATTTCCCCACATACAAACCGTTGAGAGCTCAAGAGAACGCGCAAGGCTGAACTTGAACGAAACGGCTTGCATAAAGTCCAGAGCCTTCCTACATATAGATGCTTTCATAAACCTCGTACTTCTATAAACATTATATCTATGTGAAAAACGCCTATCGTATTTATGACAACAGAAGACTGTACTTCCGATCGAACTGACAAGATATTCCTGCAGAAATACAAACAAATTCGAAGTGGGACACTGATAAGTTTAATAGTTTGGTCTATCTATGAATAGTTTGGTCTATCTATCCGTGATCTATCACATCAGATTCGTGTCTAAAATGCATCCTACTCCTACAGACATCCTCCAAAAAAGGTGCGGCCTCCTTCTCTGTAGCAAAATTTGGTGCTGGCTGGTCATCTGTATCATCTTCTCGATCTGCGATCTGTAAAACATAACGCGGCAATTCTCATTTGCTTGACTTCATCGTTCCAACCAGTGTAAGCGCTGCGTCATCTTGCGAAAGACGAACTTGTGTAGAAGCTGTAAGAGGTCAACATTTTGCGGCCACTGTCTTAAACTGAGAAGATGAGTTTACAAACGGTGTCGAATTCAAGTGATTGTGTCATAAACCTTTCCACAATATGATATGATTCCTGTCATACAATCAGTTCTCTGCTGCAGTACCTCACAAAGAATTTGCAGTCCTCATACTTGGCTGTCTGTTTAGCATATCGCCTAAAACAGCACCGCCCTCTGAATGAGACCAATGTTACAGAATCATGGCTTGAAAATTTCGGCCATTGGTTTTCAAAAAACAAGAATTTCATTTTATAAGATGAGAGAAGTCCTTGCTTTGATGATTTTTCTTTATTGTAGCAGAGACAGACCATATTGCATCAAGAAAAATCGTATACGTTGGCTGATTCCTTGATTCCAGAGGAATGTAAATGAACATTGAATCACAAATACGCATCAATCACGAAACCAAGGACTTGTCTCATCTTATAAATTAATGGCTGGTCCTTTATTCTCTGAAAAAGAATTTCATTATCGCAACCATCTTATCTGTTTTTCGTGTATACTCACGCGTTCCGCTTCACAATCAAATCTTAGATTCTGTAGCCGTTCTTTCATTCTATATAGACTCATAGTAGCGAAGAATACCCTGCAGTCATGTACGTTCTTCGTTCCAAAAGCTTTGCAACGAATCTCCAGTTTACTGCCACCAAAATAGAGAATTCCAATGAGTCCGATAAACTTAAGCCTCGTCAGCTGCTGCCATACTCCTTGCGCTGTTGTCATTTTCCTGCTTTTCCTTCCCCTTGTTTGTGTACGTTGCCATGATGTCCATTAGCAATCGCCAAGAGGTTTGTGAATCTACTGTATTTCTGCAATACGTAGTAAGTCCAGTCCTTCTACAAATGAAATTGAATGCTTCAACTTCCAGAATTCGCTGATGGATCCATCATGCATCTTTCACCATCCTTTCCGCGAAGATCCGAAGTCCCAGCTGCAGGTGACTTCACTCTAGTAGGTTCACCGTTTTGCAGGCTTACCGGTACATCGTCGTCAGACGCTGAGCTATCACTGCTGCTTTGGCTTCTATGATGTGGGTCCATCGTAAACATCTCACTGCTTTCATCTCAATCTTCTTCCATGTCGGATGGTTGATGCTCATCATCAGCCGCAGCTATTACATTGCATTTGTGACTTTTTTTGATGCCGTTGTCTTTCCAGCACTGTTTAGAGTTTTCATCGAATCTTTGTGTTTTTCAATACTCGGGTCATAACAAATTAGTAGAAATCTCATTGGCTGTCATGATTACACAAGCTCCTCGCTACCGCCGAAATGCACCGCAGACGCTGCGATTGACGAAGAAATTCAGCGTGAACGTATCATCTTTATCATGCAGAACTTCATTCCATTTTTATACAAAAGGCAGTTAGTGACTATGCCATAATATCTTTGCTGGATTTTCAAATTGGACAATGGCATTTTGAAAAATGATGCACTGCATGAGGTAAATGCATAGTGTCCATACTCAGGCAGTCATGCGTAAACAGTGTACAAAAGAAAGCATGATCACACCCGATCTCAATAGTGCAAATATAGGCCTATTTACTAGGCTATGAGGTATGCTATAGGGCCGTCACGTCAATGGAAAATCCTATATGATGATCAAAATAAAGTAAATGAAGCAGGAAGTTGCTAACTTAATGCTCAACACCACTTTGAAACATTTTGCTACATTACGAATAATTTCGACTGGGGTCTAACCTGTACCCCATGCGGGAAAGTTGTGATTTTTTGATATTGTCAATTCTAAGTGATATATTTTCCAGTACCCGTACTTTGCAAGGACTATGAGCAATTAGGATTACTGCGTATTAGCAGCGAAGTCACAGACTGTTGGAGACTAATGTAAAAGCATTAGATGCTAGCAATTGCTTCGAAGTCCAGTGTGGACCCGGCAGAGGTATCGGAAGTTAATGCACGTAGGGATTCACACATTTTGACTAAGTTATAGCCCAATTTCGATGTGACTTAATATAGATTTCATATTTGCTCAAAAATATTTTATTTTTCTAATAATTTTATCAAACCTCCTCTACAAATTGCAGAGGCCCTATATGCTAACAAAGCAATTATTAAAAGCAAATTCAAGAATCAAAATTCAATGTTTTAGACTTAATAAAAAAATCCCAAGGTTATTGTAATTAATTATAGGCCCATGCATTTTTATTACAATATTTCCAATATGGTAAAACAAAGCCATAAGTACAAATATAACAATTTGAAAAATTGCAATTAATATAGATGTTTTTCATGTAATATCTGCAATCCAAACTTCAATTTATTGCAATATTTCCAATTTTTGATTACAATTGAAAGATTTTCGCAATTAGGCTATGTCGACTATTATCCGTTTCCAATACATGTGTATTACATGAGTCCAATACACGTGTAGGCCTACGGGTTGACTGGGATTAAATCATTAGTACACCGATTATGTGCAGGTGCAAGCTTAAAACTGTATATCAATGATCCAATGATAATTCAAGTATCCAATTTCAAGATTCAACGAATAAATAATTTCAAACTGATATTTTCATTTACAGATTACTTAATTGCCCGGCGATAAATCACATCAGGGGCTCTTAATATGTTTGCATTCAGGGTCCCAGCAGTGGAGTTCCGCAAGCTTTGATCAGGGCACGTAGCAGTAGTTAATCGCGTCTAATTTTTATAAAATCAGGGTCATTTCTTCTACTCATTATTCATTAAATAGTAGCATATCGGTATCCTTTTTAAATTTAGACAACCTTTCGTCATTAGAATTATGAAAACAGTTTGCCTTCAGATTTTCTTTATATTTTTGAAGAAGTCACGTTCAAAGTACATATGTATAAGTCATTCACTATCGGAATCCAATACACGTGGTCTTTTGACCGGTTGAGTGCCGATATCACTAGATTCTTGTTGCCTCTTTCTGCTTCCACCATACCGATCGGGGGCGCTGTTGAAGAACATGGACACAGCCATTTCGACCTCCTTGCAGGTTGTATCAAATAAATCTGTAGATGTCTCTGAAAGGAAAATTGCCTGTTAATTCCACTATTAGTTAAAATGTATAATAACCAATTAGTCACACCTACAGTACAGTAATGCACAGACAATAGGATTTTATGAAATAAACGAAATCGATTTTCTGAGAACAATGAAAGTAAATCACTGAGCCACAATAAAATAATGATTATTTACAATTCATTATTATTTGTAATTTAACCAAAGATTTCGACAGACATTACATTGCTCACTATCATGACAAATAGTGGAGAGAAAGGGAGAGAGAGACGAGGACCAATAGCAAAGAAATGAAAATGGCGCAAATAAAGAAAATGTGCTATCTATTCGTATAGTTGATGACATCAGCTACGATGATTGATTTAATGTTTATAATTAAAGCAAATTAGATATGGATATATATATATATATATTAATAATAATTTTCGCCATTGACCAGATGAATGGGTTTTAAAAAAGAATGAAACGGTCAATTTCTGGACAATGAATAAGACCTTATTTATTGACCATGTCATTCTTTTTTAAAACAGATATATATAAGTAAAATAAAATCCCAATAGAAGTCAATCAAAACTAAGGAATTCTCCCCACCTGTTGCGTCTGTTTTACAGACTTTTCAAGGGACTAATGAATGCATATGTATTTTCAAAAAGAAGAAATACATGGACATAGATGAGCTTTTAGACATTATAGATATTAAGAAGAGCCATAGACATAAGTTTTTCTATCGCCGATAGGTTATAGTTGAGTACTTTGACCTATTGAAAGGACCAGCATTTCTCCAATTTCTGCAATATCGGTACCTTTGATGAGCGGTTAAATTGACATCGTATTGGGAATTATAACGCTCTTGTTGATAAGGGTAATGTGATGTAGGCCTAGCGTGATGGTAGTCTTCTTTTCTCCAAATGTTTTCACTTCCATTAACATAGTTGCGTTTATTTCCATTATTATTATTTTCTTTTCTTGTTAGCCAATTTCGATTCTTTGAAGAATTCTTTTGTGGCAAAAGCTTATTTTTCGTTTCTATTGATATTAAATGTTTTTCAGAAAAGAATTGTTTCTTGTTCTCCCAAATCATAGCACTATGTTCTTCTTCTTTTCGAGTTAATTCTTCACATTGATTTAGATGAATTTCAGCTTCTTCTTCGTCATAATATTGATTAAAAAATTCTGCCATCTCTTTGTCAACATTTTCTACCATTTTAGATTTTATATCAGCTGTTAATTTCAATCTTCTAATTTCGTATTCACATTTGTTTAAACAAAAATATTTTTTAAGTTCATTTTGCATTTCAGTTTCTTGTTCAATCGGTTGTTTAAATAATTTTCTAGGGAGTTTTGGAATTGGTTTTTGTAGGGCTGTTTTATAGATTTCAGCCAGTGCATTATTTCTAAGCGCTTCGTAAAAGCAAAATTTTCGTTGATGTAACTTTTTGTTGAAATTCTTGTTTTCGCTTCTTCCTTGGATAAGCTACAAAGTTCCCCATTTATTCCATTTATCCCTTTCATTTCTGCGATTTCAGGTACACATTTATATTTTTTGCATTCATCTTCAATACATTCCAAATCTTCGCGTATAGTTTTTAAAAATGAAGGTGCACAGATCACCGAATCTGAGTGTTAAGGAATCCACCTTTTGTGTTAAAATTTCAATTTTCCTTTCTAAATTTTATCCATGTACTCCATCCTTATTAGATGATCGCCTTAATTGGGTATCCATTTTTGAAAAGTCGAGGTATACGAAAAAAATGGGATGTTCAAAAATGGTCAGTTAAAATGTAAAATAAAATCCCAATAGAAGTCAATCAAAACTAAGGAATTCTCCCCACCTGTTGCGTCTGTTTTACAGACTTTTCAAGGCACTAATGAATGCATATGTATTTTCAAAAAGAAGAAATACATGGACATAGATGAGCTTTTGGACATTATAGATATTAAGAAGAGCTATAGGTAACTGCGTCCATAGACATATAAGTTTTTCTATCACCGATAGCTTTTTCTATCAAAATAAGCCGCCATATATCTAGTTGTGGGGGCAGCTTCAAAGCCATGCCATTTTATCAGTTGCCTCCAAGTGCAAATCGCTTGGACAGAGAATTTAAAGAAGCTATGTTTATTCGTGCTTTCCATCCGTCCCTAAATGCTTCCTAATGTCTTTTACTTAAATTATTTTGATATCTACATTTTTATGTAAATTTTGTTCAATATACCTATCAGTTTGCCTTGAAAAGCCGCCGTAGCGACCGAAATCGATTGGCAATAGCAAACTTTTGCTTTATTCGTTTTATCATTTCCCATTTGGGCTTTATCATTTGACATATATACTTTTGAAAAAAAATGAAATATCCAATAAAAAAGAAATGGGAGCCAATGGAAAGGAAATGACATTATAACGCAGACAAATAAAAATGGTGCTATCTATTTATATTTATTGATAACATTTATTACATTTATTCATTTATCAAATACTTTATGGTAATTAATTGAATATGTACAATTTTTATGAAAATTAATCAAATATTTAGAGATCTTATAAAATTTAATGAAATGTTTGCATATTAACATTTCATTACAAGATTGATTTGTACGAAATATGACATAGAGTGGAAGCTTTCCCAAGTCAGATAGAAGACTTTTTTTTGTTCTGCCGCGAGATATTTCGGCCTACATCGTAGGCCATTCTCAAGCGATTCTCTCGAATGGCTTGAGAATGGCCTACGATGTAGGCCGAAAGATCTCGCGGTAGAACAAAAAAGTCTTCTATCTGACTTGGGAAAGCTTCCACTCTATATAATTACAAATAAATTCCCTATGTTTGAAACGAAATATGACAATGCAGAGTTTTTGCAAATTCCTAAGAACATAATAATGACGGATCAGGTGGTTTTGAAAAACACAGTTTGAAAACAAGTTTGTAAAAGAAACGTTCGTTGCTCTTTAAAGAATGGACAAACACTACATTGCTCACTTAATGACATTTACGGATGCAAGCATGTTTATTGCAGTTATTGAATTAACTCTGATATTCTTAGAGTTACGCATTATATTTTAAATTTGTGATCTTCTTTCGTGCAGATAGTGGAAGAACACATGTAACATAGCTGATCACTCAAAGTAACACACACAAATAAAAAAAACTACGTATCGTATAAGCACACACAGTATCGCAAATTATCATGTCCATATTGCTCATATTATTTTTCTTCGCTATTAACATTTTTCTAAGTTGTGGTGCTGGCAGAGAAAGACTAATATCTAAATCGTATTTTCGATTTGTATTCTATATTTCATGATCATCTTGTCCACATATGTAGTTGAAACAAATTGTATTAATAAGTCTTCAATTTTGAAAAGAATAGGAAATTTTTCTTCTCCATTTGCAATTTTTCGGCCAAATGAAAAGTACAATTAAAATAAGGTGAGAGCCTAATACCACAACCGGTACTTCGGCGCGCAATATCTTCGACGGACGATCATGCTTCCAAGTACCAGCTGTGGAATTATTGCAACTTTTTTATTTTACCACAAAAAATATTTTCATTTTCTTTTCAATGGCCAAAAACATTCAGAGGAAATTGGTCAACAATTTCTTTTTTCATTTGTATTTTCAATTTGTTTGAAAAACACCTATCATCAATTGCTTTGACAATGCTAGATACCGCAATATGCCAATAATAGACCGTGTAGTTTTATAAATAGCACTGGGTCCCCAACACGCCAGCATCATGCGTGAATCCCACTATTATGGAACATTGCGCATGTTTCACACGTGTTTCCATTAACATTTCCGCGACACGCCATTTTCTTGCGTGCTTCAGGCGTGTTCTTTACTCAGTAATTCAGGATTGATTCTTCTGTGTGATTCACAACATTTGTTCCAGTTTTCGCGTTGTAGTACGCAATGGCTTTAAATGTTGCTTTGATTCATAATCGTCTACCTTCATGGGTAGGCCTATGTTGGCCTATTGTGGACCTAATATGCGATTCTTGCCTACGCTAAATCTTCAGCGTCTCTTCAATTCATTTGGGCAAAGCACGGCAATACAAACTTCCCTCTCTAGGCTAGCATCAACAGAACTAGGCAACCTGACTGGAATCCTTGCATAGAGCGCGCCAAGGAGATGCTCCATTGTAAGGTTATCTCGAATACTAGCGCGCCAGAGCCTAAAACCACACCATATTATTAGATTTTTTAAAGTTGCTTCCCAATTTTGAGCATCCCCACAACATGCCAATCGGCTTACAGGCAGCATGCCCCATGTTCAATATTTTCTGAGAACAAGCGCGCCAGAACTAGCTCATCTAGCAAAAATTCAAGTTTAGCAAGCCTAAAAATGAATAGTTTTCAAACTCACAAAGTTACAACATCTAAAACATAAGACGATCAACATTGAAAAGTCATTGAGAAAAATCTTGAAATGAAGAAAGATGATCATCCCGAACTGTAGTGATGCATGAACTTCAAAGGTGTAGGACAGAAAATCTGAGGATATTATGCGACAGTATCCAACAGAAATTTCGAACAACGCATTCAAAGTCTGTAAAATTGATTGATTTGTATGCAAATGCACCCTTATCTATGCTAGCTTACTTGAAATTGCTGAAGATGACGTGGCTTTTATTTCAGGCGAAGACCCGCTCGATTGATAATTCTGAATCATATGTTGAGTTCTACGAACATTCGTAAGAATTTCAAGTATCATTAACATTTATTCATCATATTGAAACAAATGTTGTAATTCAGTACAAGTGATCTGACTAGCACACTGTAAATCGCTCAATACCAATCACATACAAAGGATGCATACCAAAATATTTTTTGGCATATTTCTGTATTCTCTTGGTATATATTTGTCTGCTTTTCGTTTGTTATTTCAAGTGTGGTATGCTTTGCATACTAAAGCCATACCAGCACAATGTTAAAAGAAAGCATGAAATACGTCCAAAGTATGTTGATTTAAGGCCTTTTGTCAATAAATATCACACTGATGTTGCTACTCTTTTGTTAGTAGTGAGATAATGACATTTAAGAGTCATACTTTCAATACTGAATTCAATTTTAATACACGTAAGTCTAAGGCATTTCATGAATAATCAATAAGTATTCAACCATCAACAATTATGCACTATGCAATTTTGAAATAAAGCATATTGTCAATCCGATATAAAAACACATTATAATTCATGAAAGTAATGGGCAAAAGACCGTTCCAGGACACCATACAATTCAAAAAAATAGTATCTTTAAAAACGACATAAATTCATGAATTTAGACCCTTTTTCAGGTTTTTAAGACCTAAATACATGAATTTAGTCCATTCAAAAAGTACCATTTTTTCAAAAAATGGCATTTTTAAAAACGACATAAATTCATGAATTTGAACCCTTTTTCAGGTTATGAAGACCTAAATTCATAAATTTGGGCATTTTTAAAAATACCCAATTTTCAAATTTTTCAAAATCTAAAAATTTGAGAATTACAATTTTTTCATTGCTAAAATCATGACCGTACAAGGACACCGAAAATCATAAAAGTTAGTATTTTTAAAAATGACTAAATTCATGAGTTTAGACGTTTTTAAAATATGAGATAACTGAAATTATGTGTCTAATAATATTTGAAGGAAATGGCATATTCTTAACAATAACTCAATTGTAGAGAACATCTGCTTCTCGCATTTATGAATAAAAGGCATTTCAGTGTAAAGAGCTGTGACCTCCAACTCAAACATTTGAAAGGAAACAATGTATGAAAGAACAAACAGCTGCTACACCCACTTTGACATTTGTAAGACGTGGAATATATATCCAGCAAATCCTACTCCGGCGTCCCTTAAGAAATTTTTTTAATTATAAAATGAGCAACATAAATGAGTTTTTTAAATTATATGGAACGCAAACAACTACAAATTTTGATCTAAAGAAAATTGCAAATCAATTAGGAATAAAGAATTTTCATGTTCTAATGAGAGACGAATTACAATTGATCAAAAATAAGCCAACAGGAACCTTCAGTTCCCGGAACAAAGTTCCATCAATAACTATAAATTTAATAACAAATCTTCACACAACAGATGAAAAAGGAGTACATTGGTCTGCAGGTATCTTTAATAAAAATCGAGATAATTACTATCTTGACTCTTATGGACTTCCACCTACAAACGAAGTCAAAAAAATACTTGGCAATGAAACTTATAATACATTTCAAATTCAAAAACCGGGAACTACTTACTGTGGTCAATTATGTCTTTATGTTTTATTTAAATTACAAAAAGGAGTACCATTTCTTGATATTATGTTAGAATTGAACGAACCGTAGGTTCTATGGCTACGCCTAACAAGGGAATTTCATTCCCGAAACGTTAGTTCCAATAATGATGATAATGATAATTAAAAATCACTTCGTTGTAATTCATTTTGATAAAATCGGCCTCTGATATTTTCATCATCTAAATCTTTGATTTCGTAAGTAATCGGATAAGTTTGGTTTATTTTACAAACTTCAAATATTTCTTTAGTCCAGTATCCGACGAAGCCTTTTTCAAATTTATTCTTATACTTAAATATTCGCACCCTATCTCCAATTTTAAATTTCGGCTTACTTTTCTGTACATTCGGATTATTCTCATTCGAATAATTATTTTCGTTCGAATAATTATTCTCGAATATTTTCTTTCGTATTAAATCAGGGTCGTCAGAAGCATTCTTTGGAGTTTCTTCAATACCTGAATGAATCTTATTGTTATACTCATCTACAATTCCTGGTAATATTTTTAACCATTTCTGATTTCCTTGCTGAGTAAATTTCTTGAATAATTTATTTTTTAACGTCCGATTGAATCTTTCTATTACTACAGCCTTTCCAGCATTTTCAGTTGAATAAACTGAGCCTTGGCGATGACTTTCGTCTGTTTCAAATAGTGGTCTAACATTTCGATTGTAAAATTCCGATCCTTTGTCAACAAACAATTTTTTTGGCTTTCTCTTACTTTCTTTAAATATTTCTTCAAACGCATATTTAACTGACAGACCACTTTTATTTTTTAAAGGCTTTACCCAAGCGTATCGTGTATATAAATCTATAACGGTCAATGCGTATTTGTAGTCCCTTCCATTCGGCATATGAATAAGATCAGCACTCCAAATATCATCTTTATTAACTACTTTTACTTTCAATAAATATTTAGGCCTTCTGTATTCTTTATGAATTTCAGACGCATAGCGGCTTGGGTCATTCGACATTTCGGAGGCGTAGGTTCGAGCGTTGCTCTCAGACAGCTTTGCTGTCGTTTCATTTAAACCCTGTCCGAATAATATTTTAGCTTGTAAAGCTTTCTTAACAAACATTCTTTCAATTTTTTCTCTAAATGTAGGATTTTGAATACTATCTAATTCTTGAATCATCTTCTTATCAGCTACATGACGAGAACTTAGATCATGATTTCGATAAGCCAAATCATGTCTATAAGCTGCGGCATCTACTCTATTTATTGGTTCTTCACCTGGTTTTGGATTATTATTCTCATCTAGTCTTATATCTAATCGAGTTCCTGGACCGGTATATGAATGACAAGGAAGATGTTTTTCTTTCGAATATTTACTCCAAATAAATCCAGGAAAGTTTTCTAATGCTTTTTGTATGTCACCTCTAATATGCTGACAATTTGAGTTTTTATTTTTGTTTAATAGATAATTTAATAAATCTAAATTAGCAATTTTTAATTTAATTAAATTTTCGGAATTTGTAGAATTCATTTTTAAAGATAAAAAAGTTTTAAAAGATAAAATAAAATAAATGTTTTACCTTATGGACCAAAAGTCCTGAGGTTATTACCGAATCATACTAGGACTTAGATATATTCCAGAACCATCTTTAGTTTCTTTGATTTCAATTAAATCATCAACATTGTGGAGAATATTTTTAAGAACTCGTTTTCCTTCATCAACTAATTTTAATTTACTAATAAAATTATCTACTACTCCTTCTCCCTTAGCAACTTTCTCTAGCTCTCTGTTATGACGTTATTGTTCTTCTAATGCTGCTTTCTCTGATTTAATTTTATTTACTGCTTGGACAATACCAACTGTCCCACCTGCAACACTTCCTGCTGCTGCTATGCCACCTATTATTAGTGGAATTAATGGCAGAATCCCACCATTCTTTTCTTCTTGTAATTGAATATTCTCTATCATTGGTTTACTTATGTAATACTTTTTTTGTTAATCGTAATAGTTTTAGGGGTATTTTTGTCAACAATATTACGTAATTTTAATTCAACAGTTTTATTATTATTACTTTTCGCTTGCGACATTTTTAATAAAAAAATTTTAAGTTACAAAAATTTTTAATCTATTGTAGTTATGAAAAATTTTTAAGTTAAGAATTTTTAATCCATTCTAGTTATGAAAAATTTTAAGTTATCAAAAATTTTAATCTATTCTAGTTATCAAAATTTTAAGTTAACAAAAATTTTAATTAACTTATCCTAGCCATCTTTCCATTAAGAATTTCAATAGAATATTTTACATCTTCTAGCAATAAACCATAAGGCATCAATAAAGTGGTGGAATCTTTTTTTTTCAATATTAATTGTTACATCACAACCGGTCTTGATAATATCTTCAGATTGTGCACTTAAATCGAAACAGAAAACAGGATATAAATGTCTCCAATCTCCAGGAGTTAATTGTGGTTCAACTCCAAATTCTATACAAAGATTTCGATAAGAATCATATCCTTCCATAAATTGATTATTGGTATCATCGAATCTTAATGGATCAATTGGATATCGGGTTTGATTTAATGAAACTTGTAAACTTCGAATTGTATTAATATGAAAAAGATTGTTGTTCTTATCAAAACTTGGAGAATTATTTCTTTGAAATGTTAGTAATAAATATCTTGGAGTATTCGCAGTTCTAGTAAAATGCCAGTTAAATCTTTTTTCGGAAAAAGTTACTGAACTAGCAGTACGCTTTAGAAAATTTACTGGAATTGGTTTGTTAGTATTTAATCTTTTTGCAATAGCTGTTTCAACCTCTAAACTAGGAGTAATATGCTTAATCCACCATTCAAGTCTATCAATTTTTAAATATGCTTTTTTTCCAGTCTTACCAAAAAAGATTAATTCATTATTTGCTGTACGATGAATTATTAACTTAAATTTTAATTGATATGATATTTTATCATAATCTAAATATCCGAATAATGGAGACAATGACCAATTAACTGTCTGTTTACTTTTCTTGTTAAATTCACGTCTTTCTTTATATGCACTATTGTTTGTTTTATTTAAATGTTTTGCAATATTTTCTACATCTTTCGCAATTCCTGCTGCATCTGTTCCAGCGTGAGTTAAATCATCAACAATTATACCATCATTAGTATCAGGAAACCAACCTTCGATTTCATACTTTTTATTATTTTCACCAATTATTACAAATCTAAGCATTGTATCAATTACACCTGGAGAATCACTTATTGTTTCTATATTTTGAGTTGCAACATCTAAACGCATTTGTGTAAATAATCTTGGAAAAAATTATTCTCTAATGCAATATTATCGGTATCTGGTAATGGTGTTGTAAAATTAGCATCACTATATAAAGAATATTCACAGTGTAAAAACGAATCAGGTAAATATAAATAACTCTGCTGATTATCAACTTCAAAAATTAAATCACCTCCAGTATTTACTCTACTGGAAGATCCGGGATTCATAGCAATTCTTATATAGTCATTTTTTTTTGATTATAACTGACGAACGGAGGATCGTCTAATCTAAATTTATTTTCGATAAGCGAAGACATTTTTTAAAAAATAATTTGACTTTTTGTTTTTCTCACAGACAGAAAAAATTTTTACTAAAATATAATTTTAGAATTTTACCAAAAAAAATTACTAAAAAATTTTAATAAAAAAATTTTACTAAAATATAATTTTAGAATTTTGCTAGACCATTGCCTCTTATTTCTTCAATTGAACGTTCTATGGCTACGCCTGTTTTCTTCCACTTTTTACTATCAGACGGAGCTCCGCTCCTCAAGGTTTCACCCCGTACAGCTATGTTAGCAATTTTGTTTTTTGTTTCCTCTAAAAGTTTTTTTAGATTTTTTAGTTCTTCAGAGTCATTCTTAAGTTTACGAATAGTTTCTAGTTGTTTTAATTCGTTTTGAGACTTAACAGCATTTGATATTGCACTAGCTGTACTACCTATAGCAGCTGCTCCTTTTGCAGCAGATGTAATCAAATCTTTATTATTTTTAATCAAGTTAACGATACTTCCAATACCAGAAAATATACCATCCCCTTCTTTTTGGACGGCACCTGTGGTGCCTAGGAACTTTTGTGTTCCGACTGTTTCTACACTGTTATAATGGTAAACAGATTTCATAGATGGTTCATGAGCAATTCCTTGATTTGAAGCAAAATGTTTAAGATTGTGTTTATAAATTATAGGCATTTTCTAGGAATAAATTTGACTTCTTGGACAAATATTTACGTTAATATTTACGTTTATGATTGGTTAGTAACCTGAGGACCTTTGGTCCGATCGGCTAAAGCCTCGAGGAGCTTTGGTCCGATCGGCTAAAGCCTCGAGGAGCTTCGCTCCGATAGGTTAGAAACCCAAGACTTCGTCGATCAAGATTTACGTTTGTGAATGGACAACAACTTCGAGATAACTTTATTAATTGCCTGTTGCACTTTATCTATTGCGTCAAGCAGCGTGTGATGTACTTTAATTTCTCTTCTATTAAATTGCATTTTCTGCTGATTAATCTTCAACGCCGTTTTAAGAGCATTTAACTTAACTTTAAGAACATCTAATTGTCTTTTAACAGCATCTAACTGTTCTTTATTTTCTTTAGAGTTTTCTTGTAAATTTTTCTTTAATTCATTTTCTAAATTGATTTTAAGAGTTTTCATTTTATCAACTTTTTCATTAAGTGAGTTTACTTCATTTATTATTCTATTCATCTTTTTCATTTGTTGAGTAATTTTAGAACTCAATTCATCAACACTTTTTTGGAATGTAGTTTGTAACTGCTTTAAATTTTTTTAATTCTTTCAGGTAGTTTTTCTATTTCATCTTCTAATTGTTCTTTTAACATTTTTATCTGATGTTTAATTTTAATGACTGCAGATTTTAAATTTAAAGAAAGTAATATTAAAATTTTTGATTGTTCTGAAATCTTTTTAAAAAGTTTTGCTATATCTGCTTCTAGCTCTCTATCCTTTTTATCAAGTTTTAATAATTTTTAGTTTAATGATTTGTCATTAAGTTTAAGCAACTTTAATTCGTTCATCAGTGGAACCAAAACATCGTTTATATATTTTTCTTTTAAGTCATTGATTTGCGTATCAACATATTGTTTATTTGTCAACTCTGTATTTTGTTGCGGAAGAATAGAAAGATGCAATGGACCAGATAAAACGTCTCCAGTTTTCATGATATAATTTTCTATCTCTATTTCTAATTCACGATTATTCGGGATATATGCACCTCCACCGACATTTCGTAACATCATTTTTTAACAATAAAAAAATAAAAGTTTTTCTAATAAAAATAAAAAAATAATATTTTTTCTAATAAAAATATAAAAATAAAATTTTTTCTAATAAAAATAAAAAAATAAAATTTTTTCTAATAAAAATAAAAAAATGGAAAATCCAAATTTAAAAAAATCATATTCGCCCGTATCATCCTGTTCTTCTTATTCGACGAGATCAACGGGATTTTATAATAAATGTTTTGATAATAATAATAATAATCCATGTATAGATGTTAATCTTTTGTTTCAATTACAAGCCGAAATATTTAGAGAACAGACTAAAGGTTTACCTTCTATAGAAACTAATTATTGCATTTTCCCAGGTGATCCATTTATTAAATTTATGGAGATTGTTAGTAAATATAATGATGTAGCTTATGTGGAATTAAATAAAGAAAATATGGTTATAATAGGACATAATAATGTTTACGGATTCATTAGAGCAGTTTTACCGATTAGTAATACTGAGTGGATAGAAAATAAAATTATCAATTATATCAATATTAAAGAATTAGTTAAAAAATTAAAATCGTTTTCCAAGGAAAAAATTAGATTATTTGTTGATGAACAAAACCAATATAATATTCATATCGAGAGTAAAAAACATAATGAAGAATTATTATGTCAAGTTTATTATAGAGATACAATTTATAAACAAGAAACATTAGAAATGCCCCAAAGATATGATGATGATACTTATATAGGATTATATTCAAATTTAAATATTAATTTGTTAAAATCTTATATAAATGGTTTAGCTCAACAAGAAAAACTTTATATGTGGACAACACCCTATAAAAGTTAAGATTCTGATAAAAATTCTAAAAATAATAAAAGTTTTAAACATCATGAAAATGTGAATTTTAAAGAATCTTATAATAATAATGATAATAATATAAGTGATGACAATATAAATGATGATTCTGAAACATCTGAAAATGGTGTGAATGATAAAAAAGATTATAAAAATATTAGTAATTATAAAAATTTAAGTGAAGAAAAATTTATATCTCAGACTGATGTACATGATATTAATACTACATATAATCAAAATTTATCTAAATTTCATTTACTTACAATTGAAAATAATAATGATGGTATAGTTGAAGATACTGTTAGACAACTATGTGTCGGGTCTACAAAATTTAAATTAGGATTTACATCTAATCAATTTAAAATTTTATCATCTTTAATAAAAACTAAAAGTGATTCAGATTATGGTGGTGTTATTAAATTTTCCAAAAGAGATCAAAGACCAATATTTTTCTCTATTATATTATTATCAGATAAAAAATGTAATTTAGAGTTAGATATTCCAATAAGAGAATGGTATCCTATCATGGAATGGCATCCTATACCAAAAAGTGTAATTTATGATGTTGAAGAATCAATTTATGATGATGATGAAGAATCAATTTATGATGATGAAGAATCAATAGTTAGTGAAAATAAATATAAATTATCTTTTGATAAAACGTTATATGATAAAACTTAATATGATAAAACTTAATATGATAAAACTTAATAATATAAAACATTATATGATAAAGAAAATAAAAGAATTTAGGAACGTGAAATATATAATAATATAAAGTAACTCTCAAGACCTTGATATTAGAATGTTTATATCTAAAATTAAAACACAATTTTTTTCTTAAATTTTCTCTAAAAAAATAAAAAAATGGAAAATACCAAGTTTTATTGTAACTTATGTAAAAAAAAGTTGCAAACAAAAAGAAGTTATCAATCTCATTTAAATAGTAAATTGCATTTACAAAATGTAGATCGAGTTGATGAAGGAAATATATTAAAATTAAATAATTATGTAAACTATCTAGAAACATTACCTACTGATATAAAAGTTAAAAAAATGTTTCATGATTATTCACATTCGGAATATAAAAAAGTTTTTAATAGTGAAGATGAACATGTACAAACCGAAGGTTCTAGGGCTTCGCCATTAACAGATATAAAATATTTATTTAATGAATCGGTACGAACCGAGGTTCCAGGGCTTCGCCCGTTGAACATAATGAAACCGATAAAACTTTTTCTGATATTCTAACCAACTTTTATAATATATTTAAGAAATCTTTCAAATGTTATATGAATGTAGAAGTACTTTATACAAAAAATGGACCTGATGGAATTCCTGAAGAAATAATACAGTGGAAGCCGCTTAATGGAATCACAATTGTCCCGCCACATTTGAGTCAATTATCCGGCTGATTCAATTAAGCGAAATTATGAAATACATGTATATTTTGCCGAATAATGAAGGCAAAATGCTACGGAAAACTATATACCTACACGGATATATAACATTGTTAGTAAACAGTGATACGAAATAGCAAGATTTAGTATGAATTTGTGTAATTCTAGTTGTTGCAATCTTTATATTTCTATATTGTAGGCCTACATTCACATACATGTATTAGTAGTGTACTATTGCGCTGAATAAATGTGTAATTTGTAGAATGTTTAACTGTTGAATTGATACTCATACAATATAGCAATGTTATATTAATAATTCTGTTAAAGTAAATTGTAGTTTATAAAGAATTATAGCATTTGACTTTAGCAAGGAGAATATGTGAAAAACACATCAAAAAAAATTGTTTCCATACTAGAACATGTTTATTGTTACACTCAATTGGCTTTCGTGAATCTAATGTATGACTTGTTTTATACTGTAAATCTATCTCATAGAAAAAGTGTTCAATCTTAGTTAGATATGAAGAATTGGTCAATTGTTGTTTGCTTTAATTCCCGATCCACAATTTGGTTGACTGCTTGTTCAAAATTTCTGAGCAGTCGGAAGTCACAGAAATTTCGAGACAATAAACCTGCTCAAAGCGTAGCCATTGATTTCATCATCTCTTGCGTAGTTGGCGGCGTTTCTTCTTCAGGATCTTCCACCTCCTCAATGTCTGGTTCCAAAACATCATGACTTGCATCTTTGAAGGAAATCATTACATCTTCCACTATTTCGTCGTCAGTTTGAATACCGGTGACTTGTAGATTGTCATCCACGGATAGCCATGAAGTCCAAATTTCAATTGGCATGTCCCTTCCATCCGGAAATGTGGGTGGCGAAACAAACCTAATCGGCTTTTCGTGTGGTCCAACAAGCAATCGTGATTTGCACCAACAGTTGCGAATGGTGACTGGATCCACATCCTCCCAAGCATTATTCATCAGCATAATTGCGTCCAAAAGATTCATTTTCTTGGCAAGTTCAGTGGCCGACGAATCACTCATGTTGTCTATCTCTCTCAAGATTTTCCGGCACATTTCTTGACGATGAGTTGCTTTCACTGCTTGAATCACGCCCTGATCACACGGTTGCATAAGCGAAGTCGTGTTCGGCGGAAGGAACACTATCTTTATGCTGCTCAAATTTAAGTCTTTCGGATGAGCAGAGCAGTTGTGACAAAGTAGAAGAACTCTTCGATTTTGTCTCATAAGTTTTGTGTTCCAGTCGGTTAACCACTCGGTGAAATATGCAGAAGTCATCCACCCAGCTTTGTTGGCTTTGTATTCAACAGGTAGGGAAGTTCCCTTAAAGCAGCGAGGGTTTTTGAATTTGCCGATCACGAGAATATTTTTCTTTTCGCCGCTCACGGAACAGCAAAATAGGGCGGTAAATCTATCTTTGATTTTCTTGTTTCCTTTTCTTGCGTCATGAATGAATGTCAAAGTTGAATCTGGTAGCGCACGATAGAAAATTCCGCTTTCATCTGCATTCCAAATGTCCTTCACGGACCTTAGGCCATTCAGTCTCTAACCACTGTTGGCATGAGACGAGATCTGCGCTTTGTCCCTCTCCATGAAGCTTTTTTTGCTGAAGACCTTCTCTCCTCTTCAGACGAGAAAACCAGCCATCTGTTGCCTTGAAACCATCCTTCCCGAGCTTTTCAGCAAGTTCTTCGGCCTTCTCTTTTACGAGGGGTCCACTCAAAGGAGCGTTCTTCTCCCTTGCATTTGCTATCCATTTTACCACCGCAGTTTCAACCGCAAGATCTTTTCCTGACCGCTGGCGCTTCGATCATTGCCTTGCTGACCTTCGATTGTTGCTCTATCCTTTAGAAGACGACTGAGTAATGTCTGGGAAATGTTCAATTTGAGAGCGGCTTCTCGTTGAGACAGTTTGGGTAATTGATCAAATTCGCGTAAGATCAGTTGTTTCTCAGAAATTGAAAGGTCACGTCTCTTCATGTTGCCAAATATTTTATCAGCTGTAGTTTTTAACATCGGCATGCTGTTTTACCCAGATAATCAACGCACATCAGATCCCCGCCAATCAGATCAGTGTGGGTTGAACTAACTCAGCTAAAAATAGCATCTATGTCATAGCTCATTCCTTGTTGTAGCAAAATTTGATTCAATTAAGCGACTTATGTGATTCGATAAAGCGATGAATTTTCTATGTAGATGTATATAAAAAAATGGTTCTTGGCAAATTGATTCAATTAAGCGGCTGATTCTATTAAGCGAGATTCCATTAAGCGGCTTCCACTGTACAAGGACATTTTACAAATTCACAAGAAATTCATAATGTAAATGATATACAACCCATATTTGAATCGATGATACTTAAATTAGAAAATTGTATAATTGAAGCCCAGTTACGTGAATCTGGTTGGAGATTTGTTACAATACTATCTAAGAAAATAGTAATTGATAAATATAAAAATAATACTGGTGGTAGTTATGTTCCTTTACCTTTCAGTTCACCACAAATAATCAACATAAAAAATGAAGATGATTATTGTTTTCTGTGGAGTATTATAGCACATTTACATCCTGCAGAATATCACAAAGAAAGACTAAGTCATTATAATAAAGAAGAATACATAAAGGAATTTGATCTTTCGGATGGTTTAGATGAATTTCCATATGATTATAATAGCTTAAAAAAGTTTCATAAAAATAATAAAAATTTAATAGAAGTAAATGTTTTTGAATTAAATGTGAATTATGTTTCTATTGGTAAAATTACTCCACTTTACTCAGATTCAAAAAAATTTTATTTGAATAATAAAAATTTATGTCAATCAGAAATAGTATATAATGATAGAGGAAGTTACATGCATCATAATATTTTTTACCAAGGAAATATAATATGTACTGAAAAATTTCAAATTGTTAAAACACTATCACCAATAATGATTAATCATAATAATTATAAAGGACGTAATGATGATTATAATTACAAATATTCATCTTTATCTTTAGAATATCAACAGAAATTAGAAAATTTAAATAAAAGTTTACAAAAATGTAAAACAGATTATCAACAACAAACAAAAATATTAGTACAAGAATATGGCCATAAATATCAAAATAAGATAGAAACGATTCAAAAATTAAATGAAGAAAATAATGAAGACAATAAAGAATTAAATGAATGTTTTAAAAAATGTCAACAACAATATAAAGAACAATATGATAAAGAATATATTTATCAGCTACAAATATTAAATCAAAATTATCAACAGTCTGAAAAAGATTTACAAAGATATATCGACTTAACACATGAAATATATAAAGATAAATTTGAAAAATTAAAACAAACAAAGCAACCAGCACAAGCGAATATATTATATTATCAGGGTCATTTTATATTGGTTAAAGATGTTTCTATATTTACAAAAACTTCAAATAATGCTAATTTTCCCTGTCTCCAATGTATGACGAGCTTTAGAACTTTAGAAGAAATGAATAGACATTTGGAGAATTGTCAACAAAATGAAGCAGTCAGAGACACTTTTCCTAAAGATGATTATTTAGAATACAATAGACATTATTTGAAAAATAAAGTACCCTTTACTATTTATTGTGATTTTGAAGCATATAATGTTAACATGACACAAAATCGAACGGAAAGTTCCAGGGCTTCGCCCGATTCTGATAATTATAAATATGAAAAAAGTGCAGCTGAACAAAGTAAAGAAAAATATTTATTTGAACAAAAACCATTATGTTGGGGAATGTACATTCATTCAAATTATCCTGAATTATTTAAATCAGAATATTTTCAATACTATGGTGAAGATATTTCAGAAATGTTTACAAAGAAAGTAGAAGAATTACAATGTCGTTTTTCACAATTGCTTGAAACAAATATACCAATGCTTCCATTAACGGATGAAGAAAAAATTAATTTTATTAATGAAACAAATTGTTATTACTGTGGAAAAGAATTTACAAAAAATTATAAAAATGGCAAAGGTAGATATCTTGATAAGCGAAGCGGCGGCTCTGCCGACAAAGTAAAAGATCATGATCATCTAAATGGATTATATAGAGGTGCAGCACATAATTCTTGTAATCTTAATGCTAATAAATTTAAATATAACTTTGTTCCTCTATATTTCTATAATGGTTCTAAATATGATTTCCATTTAATAATGAAAGATTTATTTTCATCTGAAAAATTACAACAACAACAAATAAATGTACTATGTAAAACAGAAGAAGAATATTTTTCAATGCAATTAGGTTGTATTAGAATTTTAGATGCATTTAGATTTTTTACTCCTTATTCATTAGATGTTATGGGAAAAACTTTGAAATCTGAACAATGTAAAATATTAAATAAATATAATTTAAAACCTTTAAAAGGCATATTTCCGTATGAGTACATAACTGGAGATAAAACCTGTGGTTCACAGTCGAAGACTGATTTTAATTCTGTGAATAAAATTATGGAAGAAAAACAACTTTCTCCAATAAATAAATTTAAATCAACATTAAAACAATCACAATTATCTGAAGAAGACTATGCAGAAGCTGAAAAGAATTGGAGAGAGTTAAATTGTAAAACAATGTATGATTATACAATGAAATATCTTAAGATAGATGTATTAATACTAGCTGATCTTTTTGAAAACTTTCGTGATATGTGTTTAGAATATTACGGAATAGATCCATGTTATTGTTATTCTACACCAGGTTTAACATGGTTAGCAGGATTAAAACATACAAATGTTCAAGCCGATGGCTCTAGGACAAAGTCCGTTAAACTTAAACATTATAAAGAGAATACATATGATAAATTATTATTCTTTGAATCTGGAATTAGAGGTGGAGTTTCATCAGTTTTAGGTAATAGATATGTTAAATGTTATAATAAGAAAGTAAATCCACAAGAATATGGAATAATGAAACCTTTATCTCCAGAAGAAAAAGAAAAAATATTAGAAATTTTTCGAACGAAACGAGAAGGAGTAGAACGTGAAAATGCAATTGATGAATTCATGAGAGAAAACTATTTGTTATATTATGATTTTAATAGCTTATATTCTTCTTGCATGATACAAGAATTACCAACAGGTGAGATGGAATGGTGTAATATTCGTACGTCATCAGAGATGTCTACTAGGGCTTCGCCCGTTCTTGATTATCAAAAAACACATGATGGTGAAAATAATTTTGGTTATGTATATGAAGTTGATCTAGCATATCCTGATGAAATAAAAGATAAAACAAAATATTTTCCTTTCTGTCCCGAAAACAAAATTCCCAATATAGAAGATTTTTCAGATTATCAAAAATTTATAATTCCTAAGAAATACAGACCAACAAAAAAACTTATGTTAACACAAAGTAATAAAGGAAAGTATGTTGTTGAAGGAAGAATGCTAGATTGGTATTTATATCATGAAATGATTCTCACAAAAATTGACCGGAAACTAGTGTATAGAAAATCTAGGTGGTTAAAAGATTATATAGAGTTCAATATTGAAAAACGTAAAATAGCTAAAAGAAATAAAGATGATTTTGGAAACGTGTTCTTCAAATTAATGAATAATGCATTTTATGGTAAGACTTTAGAAAATGTGCGTAATAGACAAAATATTGAAATAGTTTATGATAAAGATAGGTTTCAAAATTTAACAAGGAAACCTACATATAAAAGAACTACTAGATTTAGTGATGAACTATGTGCTGTACATTTACGTCGAATTAGCGTAAAACATGATAAGTTTAATTTTATTGGTTTCACTATATTAGAATTAGCTAAACTATTTATGTATAGATTTATATATGATTATTTAGCACCTGCTTATGGCAAAAACTATAAATTACACTTTACAGATACCGATTCTGTTTTCTTAGAATTAACAATACCGTATAATTCTTCACTTGATGAAGAAATTAATAAAATAAAAGATATCATCCATTCTTCTGATTTATGTAAAGTAAAAGATGAATTAGAAGGAAATGAAGATTTCATAACAGAAGCTATATTTTTAAAATCTAAATGTTACTGTTATAACACAACTAATAATATTAAAACACATAAAACATTAAAAGGAATTTCAAAGGCATCAGTGGCTAATCAAATAACATTTCAAGATTATAAAAATGCATTATTTAATAATGAAATAAAAACAGCATGTAATTATAGACTTAATTCAAAGAAACATAAAATGTATTTAAAAGAAGAACATAAATTAGCATTAGATCCATTTGATGATAAAAGAAAAATTTTACCTGATGGAATAACTACTTCACCTTTTTAAAGTTCATTTATTATTATTTAAAGACGTCTAGAAAAAAATTTTTATTATTTAAATCAGTCAAGAAAAAAATTTATTACTCAGTATAAAAATTTTATTATTTATTGCTCAGTAAACAAATCTTCTATAACTCTATCATGAATTTTTTTATCAATATTAATTGTAATGAAGCCGTAATCTTTTGACCAAGCATTATTACACGATTGTTTAAATTCATCTTTATTTCTTACGCATAAATCTCTTAACAAATCACTTAAGTTTCTTGCATTTATTTCAAATAGTATAAATATATTTGCATTCTTTCTAATAACACTTCCATCTAATGAATACATACTTTTTGTTAAATAAAATACACTACAGTTATTATGTCTACCTCTTGTGAAATAATTTCTCTGAACTGACTGATTTCTGTCATTAACACAATCATCAAAAATTACACAATGTTTCATTGTTTTATCTAGTTTACTAGGATCTTGCATATTACCACTATCATCTATTAATTGTATCTTTATATGCTTATTTTTATTGGTTTCTACTAACTGATTATTTTTTGCTGCTTCTTCACACCACAAACTTATTTCTTCTTCATCTTCAGATTTTTCATATTCTTTGAATAATGAAGCAATTGCTGTTTTTTTAAGATTATTTTCAAATCCATATTTTAAAAATTGATAGACGGGTTGTTCTGCTGTTGTTGTATAAATTATAAGATTGTTATAATCCAAAAAATTTGGAGTCGTTAAAATTTTAAATAATAAATATGTTTTTCCACATCCTGATCTGCCGCAAATAACTGACAAAACTTTATTAGATAAATTTGGATGATGATTAAATTTAAGTTTTTTTATTTAATGGTCGTAAGTCACTCATTTTTTAATAAAAAAATTTTATTTTTATTTTTTTATTTTTTTTCTAAAGAAGAAGAAAATTAAACTTCTCTAGCTTCGCGTGGGAGTTTATACCTCCCGAACCAAAAGATCTATCATAATCTCTTCACCTCCAAAATTTATTTCTTGTCCTTTTTCATCAGTGATTCTAATGTTAATGTTGTTAATAGTTTTTCTTGTAATAGGGAAATATATTAATGTTTGTGGAAATACATTTAATCTATAACCAATGGGTACAGTAAAAGCTGGAAAACTGAATATTAAATTTGACAATTTACCATTTATATATCCTCCTTCAATAATGTCACAATGTACAACAATTGAATTTATTTCAGTTATTTTTGGAATCTTCTCACCTAAATGATAACCTTGACTATAGGTTTGTTTATTAAATCCTAAAAGCTTTGACAATGATCTATCATGATTAAAATCAACTTGATGATTTTCGTCTAAAGTAAGAGAAAATTTATTAACTGCTGGTTCAACTGCAAAATGTAATTGTTTCTTATCTTTAAATGGTATACCCAAAGTGTTTAAATATATCAAGTGTGGAAACTCCCCATTACTCTAATGTATTTTTAGTGGCGACAAATCCGCCATCTTTTTTCGCCAAGATAATTTTCAGATATTTATATTCATCAATTTCAAGAAGTCGCTGTGGCTAAAATATTTGGTGACAACTTCATTTTTCTATGATTCCTACATAAAATTTACTGCTTTATTCATTTTTCACATCAATTTTGATGTTGAACGTGTCATTTCTGAATAATATGGCTTTATAGATGAAACAGTGGAGAAATTGTGTCATTTGGCTCTCAGATATTGTTTGTCTACATATTGAAGATGCATCTAATACAAATATTTCCTGGAATGAGAAGAAAGGAATGTTTGCTCGCTATTTTAGCAACATTTTTGTGCTTTAGATGGTTCTTTAACGTTTCATCTGCCAGTGAAGATCAACTCCGCGTGGTTGACTCACGTGACTTTTGCGCTTGTCCTAAAACAGCCGTCATGCTCTTATTTTACTGATATCTGTGTTCATGCATCGAGTGCACCAGTAGCAGGAGATTCCACCATCTTCATGATAATTGAGCGAGATGTTCCCACGCAAATCACTCTACGTTTTCAATGTTGTGACGTCATGCCTAGTCGCTGTCTGATTGCTTTATTAACTAAGGAAGCAGACAGACAGTCACTTCTGTGAGACTGTTTACAAGGCGCACGATCTTCTAAATTTTGCTGTTCAGTGAATCATTATGATCTGTGCGTGAAATGGCGTCTGGTAAGTTGATGTTAATGATAGTTAATTTAATCAACTCAAGGTTTTGCAACACGAGTATAGTCACTACATCTGATGCAGTTGATATCACCAATCCACAGTTATACATTTCATTTAGTAAAAGTAAATATAATTTTTAAGTGGCAACTCAGTGATGGTTAACTACATAGTCCACACAACCTCGTTCATGATGATGTTCAAGGTTGACAAACACTCTGTCTAATGGTCGATCTTGTAAAAAAAAGTTTGACGCAATCAACTGGATCATTAAATCTGTCAAATTTTTGGCATATAATGAAAGTATGTGTAAAGACGATAAGTGTATAAGGTGCAATAATTTCCGCCATGCCCATTATGACTGGGCAGCAAGATCAATTTCGCACTATTGATCCGATTCAACCAAGTTTGCCGCATCATGAATGTTATACGAAAAGCTTCTTCCAAGTTACTATGTTTGATAACGAGCACCCTTTAATAACAAATTTAGTAGGCCTATTAAAGAAAGAGAAGTGGCAGCTGAGAGACTCTTCTTGTGAGAGTACTTTCAAAAAAAGAAAATTGGCGGTTCTTTAATTCAATTAGCTAAAATGAAATTAATGTTTAGTTGCCAACAAGGCTTGATTTGATCCGATATCAAAGGCGTGAGGTTATTCGCACGCAATGTTGCGTGTAAATAACCAGACAACTGAGGCCAAGTTATTCCCACGTAAAAGTGGGTGCCAGCAGCCATAACTATACAGTGAGGTTTTCAGACGCAACAATTCGTCGAAATGTTAACTATCTTTGCTGAACGGTTACATTTTTGCATGATCACTTCAAATATTCCGCATAATTTATTATTTTAGGCATTCATCGTTAGAATTAAGCAATTGCTTCTTAGAAGTGGTTGTCTACTGAACACGTTACCAAAGTTTCATAGTATCAAATTTATTGGAAATTTTACAGATTTTTAGCATATACATGTAATGTTATACTGATTCTGTCTTCTTGGCAATTCGTAGTCGCTGCTCGTCCGCGATTTCCACATGATCATCATTATTCTTCAGTAATTGTACAGTTTTTAATTTGATGTGAAATCAACATGTTTGAGAACAGTGGTAGGCATATCAGAAGGTACAAATTGATGCACTTGTTTAATCTGTAGGAGTAGGCATATTCAAAATGTTAAAGCGGGCATTGATTCCTTTGCTTAGTTATTCGGATGAAGCTTTTTTGACATGCGGCAAACTAGGGCGAATCAGACATTGTTGGTAAGAAATCTATTTATTTGCTCAATGATAGCCACTATGACATGATGACTTATGTCAGTGGTGTACTTATGAGTTATCTCCCCCACGTTTTCAAATTTGTCTAAAATCTGCTAAAATGAATCAATCGTCACAAAACTTTAAACACACGTAAGTGTGTGTATTCTCTAGCCAGATACCAAGTTTTAGGCAATTCGAAGAGGTCCTTTTTAAATTAGGAGCGATAACTTAAAGTGCAGCGATGCCGATAGCTTGATCTGACTTGTCAGTGACCTCATCGTCTGAACAGTAAACACTTGAGGTTAACAAAGTCATCTCACGACAACTCGTCAAGCGATGATGACCAGGCCAAATCCTTTATATTAATATGCTTGGCTTAATAAAGGTGTGGCAAGGTAGTGGTCGTGGGAAGATTTCAAATTGCAGTGGATGAGACGAAGAGGGAGAGAGAACAATGCACACACGAGTGGCAATGATGCGTCGAACAGACGAAGTCACATCAAGCAAGCTGTTGACATCGCTACACTTCACGTTATTGTATCTAATACAAAAAGTACTTGTCCGATCTACATAAAATTTTGCATGTTGGTAGAAAACATGATTGAGTACGTGTACCCGAAGTTTAGTGACGATTGATTATCAGTAGATTTTAGACAAATTAGAAAACCTGAGGGGGGGAGACAACCCATAAGTATCGTCAGTGGTAGGCAACCAATTTGTGGTAGTGATGACTTACAGATCTAGTTGATTACATCACAGTTGGTTCTACTGTATCGGCCGTTAGATGAATCGAATACCTACAAACTTGTATTGTGATGAGTCTGACACATTTGTTGCAATATGTTTTATTTAAGCCTATAACAGAAGCTTAATAATCAAATTTTGATCAATTTAGAAAAGCTGTTTCTTCAACCGAAATTTATATTTATCATGATTTGAAAATGTCCAACTACGCTGCGTTTATTTTATGATGTTAGCTCATAAAAACAATGATTTTTTATGGGTGTGCGCTGCACTCACTTGCTCGCACCGAAAATTTTCGAAGTCATGCTGAAGCAATTATTAGTAGGCCTATATGTGAAACATTATTTGTTAAAATAAAGATAGCCTACATATTCGCAAGAGGAGCAACAGCGGGGTATTCACAGCGAAATAATAAAAATTCTGAGAGATTTTGCTGCCAAAAATAATTTGTCATGAGCTTGAATGCCCAGTAAATTTCCGTCATGAAAAAATGCTATTCATATGTCTATTACTTTCTTGGAGTATTGAAATTGAAATATTGAAATATAATTGAAATATTGCTTTAGGAAGTTACTTTTGATCATCCCTATGTATGTGCATTTTTGTCAACATCGTGAAGCAGTATGAGGCAATCAGTATTCAGTACTATATACTGCACTTTGAAATGCTTAATACCGATGTCAGATGAACATGTACGGTGGAATTAATTGATAATTATTCACAACGTCTAGACAAAAACTTGAATGAACAGCACTCGAAATTTGATTGGCACAAGTGATCTAACCAAAAGTGAAACGTTTTGTGGTTTATTCTATAGGCCTATAGCTTTATAATACAAATTTCGGTTGAAGGCCTTTTCTGAATTGATGCAGCCTATGATGTTCCAACCGATGAAATCAAATCTGCGTCACAAATGCTTTCATCTGCATCTGAATGTTTCGTGTTGCTTTCCCTTTTCTGTTGTGAATATAATTTTACTTTTCAGTGATTTGCCGAAAGCCGAGGAACTATTGTATTAATTGCTCAATATACTCGAATGCAATTAATACAAAGTATCTGCAGCTTAAGGCTGGAGCGTCATTCATCAGTTTTCATTATTTTCATCACTAACAAAAACAGTCATTTACGTGATACATCAATAATTTATTGCAACATTTCAGAATTTGACTATTTCTTTATAAATTGTTATCTCGACACGGATCATCAAATACTGCTATTGATCATATAAGGAAATACAAGGGAATACTCTGATGTGAGAAGAAAATGAGAAGTTAGGATGTCAATAAAATAATTATTAAATTTCACATAGGATGCTTTCATAATCAGATGAAAAAATTAGGACTAAAAAAGTACATAATGTAGGTAAGGTCCATCATATTTCCAACATACATTCATGAAAGGAAATCTAAAACTGATCAATGAATGTATGTACAACTGGTCATCAATAAGAAAATGAAATATTTCTAGATTCGATACAAAGATTTTCAGATGTTCAGTGGTCAAAAGTTTGTAGACACGTTCATACACAGTACATGAATGCAATCATAAGTACCCCCACCCCCTCCTTTAATCGTATAGAGTGGTTTGTAGTCGTCTATACCTTATTAATCAATTAATTTCTATGCCAAATCAAATCTAGCATTTTAACCATAGAAATGGGTCTTCATCTCATGTTTTTGTCTTCTAGATGTCTACGGATAACTATGTAATTTTTCACTACTTCATAGTTTTGACATAGCTATTCAGCCCCTTCCATTCAATACTTCAATACTATTCTGTTGCCAATTGCGATATCAGATAAAACTGCTTGTAAGAGCTGGCGAAAAAGTAATATCATAGCTGTCGCCACAAATCAACCATTGATTCCATACTTCCCTTATATACTTACTTTGGGTATACCTAAATGTCTCTTAATTTCATTTGATATTGATTCAACTTCGTAAGAACCAGGAAGAAAAGTTAGTACTTTCCACGTTTTGCCTTTATCAGTAGAATATCTAAATTGATCATTTACATCTTTGATAACGTGTTGAATAGTGTTAAATGTAGAGAAACTAGTCAATGAATTTGATAATTTTTATTTTGTTCCAAATGTAGAATGGGTTCTAAATTACAAGTGTGTGATGAAGTAGTTGTTATAATTTTTAACGTCGTACTAAATTTTGATGAACCCAAAATCTCTGTCAAATTTTCTAAATGATTATTAATTTTGTGTAAATCTACTGAACACATTTTTTAGTTAAAATTTTGAAAAAATATTTTTTTATAAAAAAATTAGAAACAACATATTTCAGCTACGGGCGAAGCCCTTAAAGACATCAGAGATGTCCGGTTATACTTTTATAATCCTCTTCATTTAGAATCTTCTTTTCTAACAGTCTTTTCAATATAGCATGAATTTCATTGAAACTAGAATTATGTCCTTCTTTTATTGCAGATATTAAAATATTTAATCTATTTAGTAATTCTTGTGGATCATCTGGTAAGAATACAATTGTTTCTGTTTTTCAGATAAACCTTTTCCTACTTTAACTCCCGTTGATAATAAATTTTCTAATTGTTTATAACGTCTTAGAGATTTTACTGCTTTAACTCTATCTAACATAGCTTTATATTTTATGAGATCTTCTACAGCATAATTATTTAAATCTGCTCCTCTTAAAAGATCAACAAAATTTCTATCTAAATTAAAAGGAGATTTATCTGGTGAAAAAATTAAACCTCGAAAAGGTTGTGGAAATATTTCTTTTTGTCCGAGATAAAATCTAGGTATTGTTTTTCCATCTATAAATGAGATAGAATGTTCAAATTGCATAGATTTTGGTAATTTCTTATTAATGTTTGATTCTAGTAATCCATAGTCATCTAATATAGTTTTGTGCTCTGGATCTGTTATATCAATTTGTTTATCATTATTTGTAAGTTCTTTTTCAAGAGTTTTAAATGGTTTCATAGTTTTTTCAAAATCAGTTTTTACTTGCTCGGTTTGCTGCATTTTTTCAAACATATCAGATTGAATACCAGCTTTTATCATTCTATGTTGAAGATGATTTTCTTTCATAATATTTCTTTGTTTTATTAACTCTTCTAATTGTTTTATTCTTTTAAAATTATCAGCTCTAATTTTATCCATTTTTAAAATATAATATTTGAATTTTGTGGTAACATTGGAATACAACAAAAACATTTTACTGAACAAATTATTTTTTTATTGCTTTGTTGTCTGACATCTTTTCGTTTAAAATTTTCTCGTTTTAAGTTTTGTTTAATAAAGTTTTGCTTAAATTTTCGCTTAAAGATTTTAGCTCTTCTAAAAAAATTTTATCATTTTCTTCATTAGAAATTTTACCATCACTAGAAATTTTGCCACCCTGTTTATTCTTATCATCAACTTTTTCTGACTGTAATTGAAAGGATATTTGATTTACTTCATTAGCTATTTGATCAAATTTTTCAATCTCATCTAACGTAATAACATTATCATCACATACTCTTTGAAAGTAGTAATGTAGTTTATCATAGACTTCTTTAATATATAAATGCTTAGTTTTTAATGATTTTCGTTTCTTAGTTATTAAAGATTTATCTAACATTGTAACAAGTGAAGTTGCAAAAACACCCGTACCTGTTAAAGCTGTAGCAACTACTGGAATTACTAAAACACCTGAAGATATAACAATTATTAAAGCACCTAAACTTATTGTTAAGAATATGCCAATTCCTTGTGTTACATTCTTAATTTTAGTCCATCTCTTTCTTAATTTTTTATAATGCTCTAATCTTAATAATAATTGAGATTCCTTATCTTTCATATAGCGTACTCTATCTTTGTGTTTTTCTTTATTCATTTTTTCAATGTTAATCTTTTCAATGTCCATTAAAGTAGAACTACGTTCATATGATAACGAAAGATATATTCTTGCGGTTTCTTCCATTTTTGTTTCTTCCATTTTTTAAAGAAATATTTTGAATAAATATTTTGAATTTCGATTTAAATAGAATTTCGTAGTTGTTTGTTTGCCGTATAATTTTAAAAACTCAGTCATGTTATTAACCTGAGGTAATATATCACCTATATTACTCAGTATAACTGTCGGATTTTCATCATTCATTTTAAATGAAAATAAATTCCAATAACTGTAATAATGTCTACTTCTTGTACAGAAAAATGAAAACAACGGCAGTGTATTTTGCATCAAATATAATAATACAACAATCAATCTTATCATACAATTGTACAATGTCAGTCTACTACCATAGACTGGAGAACAAAAGAAAATTTAATTACATTTCAAAATAATCCAAAATGTGTTACTACTAAGTTCCATTAATCATTCTTAAATGCCAAATATAATAATACAACAATCAATCTTATCATACAATTGTACAATGTCAGTCTACTACCATTAGACTGGAGAACAAAAGAAAATTTAATTACATTTCAAAATAATCCAAAATGCGTTACTACTTATAAAGAAGTCTTAATAAATATGTATACATCAAATATGTATGTACATTGCACATATCTTAAAAAGTGAAACAACACAGTTAATGTTCATTCATCTTGGGAACCAAACCTCATTTCTTCTATAGTTGTCGGTTGATTCAATTTTTCTATATAAATTTTGATTTCTTTAAAATGTTTTCTAACAAAACTAATGGGCATTGATGAATTTAAAAATAATACGTGTGGTAGAATTAGATCTGATAAGTTCATCAAGAAATAACAATAACTTACGTTATAGGAAATTCTAAATAGTTCCAAGTTTGCCACAAATCTGTTTTTTTTATTGTCACTCAATTCCAGAATTCTTTTAAATCCATAACCTTGATAAGCAGCACTTCTCAGCAACGACCCATGGTGCACTTTATCACTTGCAATCAGTTTTGAAATCATAGTAGCACTATCTTCGATGGTAATGAAATGTTCTTTTGTAACATTGAACTGAGGAATTGTAGTAGTGGTCAGATACTGTTCTATTTTTACTGTAATATCTTCCACTTGTTTTTGAGAGTCCAATTTGTTCTTCTTTCTCGATTGAATTTCTAACTTCCACTCTTCAAAGTATTTATTCGCAGTTTCCTTGTGCTCTTCTTTAATTAAGTTTAGTAAAATCGGCATGTAAAACGAAAAAGCTTCTGCGGCAGTACGTTTTGGCATTTTGCAATAAGGAAAGAAAACAGTCACTAGTTATGATTAATGGAATTGTAAATGAAGTCTTACTTCCTACATGCTGCAATATATTCCACGTCATTTTTGATCCTTAATTTTAATACGGGTAACAGCTGCGTACTCTGTAATTCAATGGCTCAGGAATGCGATAAGCAGCTGCAATTATATCATGTATGCGGGAGCAGCTGTTCCCTACAATTGGGAGGTTCTTCAGAGTGCAAAGCAGTAACAATAACAGGCATTGTGAGAGATTGTGTTACATTCTTAAAGAAATATTATTAGTCACATGATATATTTTAAAAACCTGAAAGATGGATAAAATTCATGAATTTGAAATTCTCAACTTTTATGATTTTCGGTGTCCTGGAACGGTCAAGATTTTCAAAGTAAAATGATCATAATCACAAATTTGAGATTCTTAACTTTTCTGATTTTTTCGGTGTCCTGGAACGGTCATGATTTTAGCAATGAAAAAATTGTAATTCTCAAATTTTGAGATTTTGAAAAATTTGAAAAATTGGGTATTTTTAAAAACACCCAAATTTATGAATTTAGGTCTTCATAACCTGAAAAAGGGTTCAAATTCATGAATTTATGTCGTTTTTAAAAATGCCATTTTTTGAAAAAATGGTACTTTTTGAATGGACTAAATTCATGTATTTAGCTCTTAAAAACCTGAAAAAGGGTCTAAATTCATGAATTTATGTCGTTTTTAAAGATACTATTTTTTTGAATTTTATGGTGTCCTGGAACGGTCTTTTGCCCATTACTCATGAACGCAAAAATAGTTATGTTTGAGATATATAAGTCAACATGATTGCACGAAAGATATCGCATGAATAAGTTATAATATACTTGGCTCAATAAGTAGAGCTGACTAAATATCCTGCTGATGTTCTTAGACAAGTAACAACGACACTCTGTTGGAGCATAAATTTCACAATAAATCTAATCTAGCCAAACATCACTCGATAATCGTCGTGACTGCATTACTGAAAAAAGCTATTTGGCAGTAGCCTCAAATTCCAATGATTATTTTATTTTTGCAGTACCTACCGTTCAAGAATATCGACTTCATTGTGTATCAAGGGATTTGTGCAAAGTACTCCCCTCTCCCTGGAACGATGTGAGATAGATTTATCTACATATTTCAGAGCGACCATACGTAAGTCGAATGAATTTTCACATGTTGATATGTTTTAATCTACTCAAACAATCATTCGATGGACATCTTTCAGAGCGAAGTTTTAAATTGCCCTAAAGTTGTCCAAGAATTGTTCGGAAGTGGACCAATCAACACTGTTCAAATTTCAGTTATGTTTGTCTTTTAACATTTATTTTAGCTTAAATGGTTTGGAAGTTATTTATAATATTTTAGTAAATATTTATTAGATTTTATTTAATACTTATAAAATTGCTTATAAATTTATAAAGCGCTTAAATACTTTAAAAAGATTTATAAAATTTTATAAATACTTTACTAAAGTTTATAATTATCTTATAAATAATTTATTAAATATTATGCAAGGACTTACAAGGATTTAGTAAATTTGATAATTTTGAAAGACTCGGGCTACACGCGGGATCCTGCTGTGTTCACGCGTTATTCTGGTAGGTTCACACGAGATATACACGAGAACACACGGGTTGTTCACGAGATCATGCGTGATAACGTCATGTGATACACGCGTAATTTGACGTGACTGGAAGTCAGTGAGAACATAACCTAAATACTTTTTTGATTTGGAGATGGTGAAAAAAGACTTGATGCGGATCCTGTCATTGTGAAGAGTTGAGTAAATATACGAACGTAATGATAAGGGCATTCAAATGAGGACTTGTTAACGTTATGCAATGCGTTTTCTCTATTGAGATTCGCTATTAAGGCGACTCCAATAAAATAATGGATCTTTAGTGTGATCAACTAGAATGAAATGAATTGGTCAGCAAATTAAATATGGTATGAGAGTCCGTTAATCATGGTGAGACATTGCCACTGCGGAGAGTGTCATTCGCGATTGCCTCTGTCAAATTTAATTTTCTGTCCTTATTTATCTGCCTGCATGTTTCTTCTGTCGGCGCCATAGACATGCGTTTCATATCCGACCATCAGTTCGGCACAAAAGCTTATGGAATCCACAATGCCCGAGGAAGCTGACGGACTGCTGTTTTTACATTTATCCCAGCTTCGACGTACGAGCGGTTGACATTTCTATCCGTAGTCATGATAAGAAAACATAGATGCTGAGAAACACCGCTAAATTTCTCGAACATCTCTTAATTGTAGCGATGTCTAGTCGAAGTAACCCTCTACGGGCTACGGCATGCGGCAGTGGTTATTAAACTTTTTTAGATGCGACCCATTTGCGGGTCTGAACACTTCGCGACACAACCTATTCTATAAATTTATTTGTACAATTAGGCTATGGGCCTTTGTACCTGCGCCCGTTATGTGTATATGAAAAATAAACAAGCGCTCAGTTAAAACTTCGCAAGCAAGACGGCATCATTATAAACGACATGCACCTACATGTTTTGTTAGTTAGTGAGACACGTGTGCTTCTGCTTCTTCTGGTCCATTAGTTTATCAATTCGAGGTCCCACTTTGCTAAGTGCAAATATGATATTTCTAAATGAAATATAAAACTGAATTCTGATTGGTTGGATATCTATATGAAAATATGTGTATCTCTATTTTTTGTATCTGCACAAAGAAGATCGCGACCCAAAATTCTGACGGCTTCACGACCCATAGTTTAAGAGTACCACTGCTCTACGGGGAAACACGTTGAGAGAGCGATCTTGAAGCATAAGAAATCATGAGAGGAAGCACCCGGTGCAAAATGTCATCAGGACGGTATTTCCATCACGGCCCCGTAAGTGCGAGTTCCGCGGGTTTTGGTCAGGGGCCCTGACCTACGAGAATGAATTACACTATACCATATATTGATATGCTACTTATCAAATCCCTCCTCTGTTTGTAAGTAGAATAATGCTACTTAGGCTATTCTTAATTTCTTTACGCTTTTCAATGCAAATCCACTAACATGAGCTAATTATAAAAGTATCTCATTTCAGCTAAGCAAATTATTGAAGAAAAAACCTGACGCGCGGTCCAGAACAGTTTGTATTTTAGAAACGGATAGATGACATGTTTATCGATGCATTAAAAATGTTTAATGATGAAATGTTTAAATTAAAGCACGAAAAAATAAATGCACTCGTACATTGTCTACGTTTATTTAATTTACTCACTGCCCTGTGGGAACGAATCTTGCGAAAAACTGGCGAATGTCAGTTGCAGAATATCATGCTAAAGTTCAGTCATATTTGCGGGATATTCGCTGGCGAAGTTCGCCGGCGACAATTCGCGCTCTATATGTCACCTTTTACTTTTGACCTTCTCTCTTATTTTCTTTAATAATCCGCCTCTACAGCCGAGGCTCTATTCTCTCCCTCACCTCCTCACTATCCCCCACATATGGCTAATCCATCTAAGAAGTAAGTGCAGACTATTATTCTTTGATAATGATAAGAATACAGAGAATCCGCATATATCAATTTTCATAACATCTCTTGACATTCAATAATTTACAACAATGACAAATATTTGAATAATATCATAGTATTTACTGCGACATTTATGGAAGATAAATACTTTTTTTAGTTTGAGCCTTCGTGAATTAAAAAAAGATCCCTTTTTATCAGATCAGACTGAGTATACAATATATTTTCATGTGAAGGTAATATACGAACATTACTACTTGCCACAAATTAGTTGCTACAATATCCACGATTTCGCCGGTTGTCGAAAAATCAGCTCGCATTAGTAACCAAATATCTACCAACTAATTATAGCAACTTTTTCGCCACCTGTCGTTTTTTAGTTTTACACATGTTTTTGGATAAATGGTGACCATTTTCACATGCGGAGATAGTTTTTACACGAAAATGAACCTTTAAAAAAATTATCCACAAAATCGCTACCTCGACAGATAATCTGTTGATATTAGCAAGATGCGTTCCCACAGGGTGACTGGGGCATCAAGAAGTGCTACAAATGATTGAATATACTATTCAAATTAGCATTATATTAGCATTCATATATATTCTACATTTCCTAAAAACGGAAAATAAATTCTGATTAATTAAACAAGACAAAAACCACTATCATTTACAGATCTGTCTATGCAGACCAAGTGGCAACCCTGTTCTACTATTATGCTATAATTATCTCAATTTTTAAAAATCGAAAATCCCCATTTTTGACGTTCCAGTTTGTAGGACGATAATCACAATAACTTACAATTAGTAGAAGTGTACTAACTATTTGATACATGCAAAACAAAACAGATATTCCAAATGACGCATATATATTGGAAAATAGACCAATAAGTGAAAATTCAGATATTTATACATACGGTATTACTAAGAAAATGTTGTCAGTAGGTAGGCAAATAGCCTTCAGGTGGACTTTTTGAAATTTAATATATTTCGTCGTTAATTTATAGTATCCTATGTCCAAAACACGAGATGAGTAGAGGTAGTCATACAAAGGTCTCACAAATTCTAATACCTTGCCAGAAACAAAATTTTCATCAATGGAAGCTTTACACTGATCAACATAATCGACAATTATAAAATCACAATTTTCCAGCATGACACAATTGTCAGGTTCTTTGGTCGAAATAACTAATGGTTTAATGCTCATGTTGGCATACATCGCTCGAATCATTAAAAGCTGATTCACAGACTGTTCAAATACCATATTATTAACTTTAACACGTTTCTTTAGTTTAGACAGATAATTTTCGAAGGGAAATGAGGAAAAGGAGTCCAAGACTCCATACATTTTCACAAATTCATGCATGTGTAGTAGGATGTGCACATTGTACACCACTGATTTTTTAGAAAACAATGTTTCCATCTGTTGAACAAAAATTTCAATGGCTCTATGAGCATGAACACGCAGACATATGTGACGTTTTGAAGAAAATACATACACAGCGAAATGCAACAAGCAGAAGTGATGATAATGCACTGTCTTGAAAAATTTTCGAAACAGAAACGGGCCGAGGTATAAAACGAATAAACGATATTCCGTTGCTTTTAAAATGAACCAAGTCAATGAGCTTCCTGGGTTTTCGTTGAAAATCACTGGGCACGCATGTCCTATAAGACCAAATTAAATCAGACAATTGATTGATTTGCGATGCTGATAACCTACATGATAAGCGCCCACCTCTAACACAAGTAAAATAGTACGTGAAAAGTTTTCTTGTAACTCCCAAACAAACAGCATGCATATAATCAATTGGAAATTCAGAAAATAACTTCACATCACATCTGCTCGACAACGGAGAAATCGAAATTTGGTTATTTTCTGAAAAAGAAGAATAGTCATCATCAGTCCTGTGGCAAAATTCAGTACCGAGAAAAACTACACGATCGTCTATATATGTACCTCTAACTCGACAGTAACCACATCCGTTATACCCACCGTGACCTTTGATGCACTGAACAAATGCTCGTGCCGGGGCATCACATACAAACTTAACTTCTTGGAAGAGGAAACGAAAGTTTTTGTAGATGAATACATTACACTTTAATTCTCTGATTTCTTCACATAGTTCCTTTATGTATTCAGACAACACTGGTTTACCTCGCCCGCAAAATAAAGCAACCGGAAAAGGTGCCATTATATCATTTATCTGAATGGTAATCGGCCATAAATTCATCTGGGAGCTCTTGAATAAAGGCAAACCATCAATATTCACTTTAAGTCGCAAATAAATTTCTCTACCATTTTGTGGAGATAGACAATGAAAGACATTATCTGAAGCGAATTTAAGGTTTTCCTTGATCGAAAGGTAAGCAAGCTGTCCTCGAGTTACGACGGATTTCAATATATCAGGTTTCACAACGTCCTTTTTTAGGTGATAAACCGATGGTGGAACATCGATGCCATGTCGGTATAGCATCCGTAGAAGATACTCCTGAGCTCGGATCGGCAAGTTGAATATCATCATGAAAATCATCAGCTCTTGGGCCAAGGAATGCGCTTTTTTCTCACGATCACTTCCAGCAGACCCATCTTCCCCTTCAGTGGAGTGGTATTCAAAGTCTGAGCTGTCATCAAAACAGATTGATCCTTCAGTTGAGCAATAGTCGAATTCAGAGTTATCATCAAAATAGACACTCTCTCCATTTGAGTACTCGATGTCTGAGCAGTCATCAAAACAGTCAGGTCCTCTACGTGTAGAAGTAGACATACACTCTATGTCTTGATCATTCCCTGACGATTCACTAAGATCACTGCGCGATCGTCGAGAAGATACTTGATCACCAGAACAATTATTTTCGTCATTGTTTAATCTTGAACCTGAAAAATGCAACAGCACTAAACACTACACGCTGAATTGCCACATTGCCAACCCTACTGTAAACTGTGTGAAACTAGAATTACAAAATATACCAGAGGTAAGGTTTGACTGATCGGTTTGGGCTTATAGAATATGGTTAATAGGCTACTGTGGAATGGACCTAAGCACTGATCATTGCTATTACTTTACTCCAAATTCTTGGAAATCCTGAGCCATTTCATGAACACAAGTAAAACATCGGTACTTTCGATACATTTAAAGCGTCGATTTCAGATGGTAATTAAAATAATCGGGCGATTAGCAAAATCGATAATCGGCACATCCCTGATTTCTTGCATCATGAGTGAAACTTGAGAAATTGAGTTTTGGATGAACTTCAGTAGGCGCCTCCGAACAATAGTCGCATCCCAAAACGTCACTTTTCAAAAGTGGCCGCCATTTCCATTCAAAGAAATGTGGAAATTGGATGCTAACAGCAGACCTATTTTCACACAATGCAAGTCAAGAGGTGTACTTGTCCACCAGATTATGGAAATGTTTCGTTTCCAGTAAATCACGTGCAATTCAGGTAGATACCAGTAGGCCAACATTTTCCTAATTTTTCATAATTCATGTTGGATTCTTCAATCAGGATTGTCAAATTTTGCGTGCAGTGAACACCCTGACAACTGAAAATGAAATCTTTGAAAATGTTGATGCAATGAGGACCACGTTGAATCAATTTATCATATTGGTGGCTAGGATAATTAGATTTATGGAAGGAATCACGAAATATAGCCTATATAAACATACTTCGAGTTATTCTCACACGTACATCTACTAGATCACATCTAATAGACAACACTAACACATACATTAATGCACTTCAAAACATAAAAATGGCTGTTTACACGCACTTATGCGTCGAAATAACCCATCCCGTAAGATTTCGGTGTGCGCTTGGGGCCACGCTGCTCGTCACAAATGTCGCGTTATCTGAAGTGTATCGGAAAATAATCCTTCACTTCACAGTACGTTTTGAAACACTACTACGTTGTTCCAGTTATGGTCAAACTTATATCACTGTGCTTGCCTAGTAAGCGTTCACCATTTATGAATCGATCTGTAGATCTACATTTCTCCGTTAATGCCCAACAACTGTCCTATACATTTCATTTCCTACAAGCTTATCGCATCATCTCCGCACTAATTGATTGACTCGCTTGTCCATAACACTGCTGTGTGACGTGATACTACCCTCCATCCAGAAGATTGTCACTTCGCCCGCAACTCTATTGTATTCTGTACTCCCCTCTCACAATTCTGGTTGAGACTCAACACAGCTGTCTCTGCATGTCTATTATATTCTATCAACTTAGGATTGTGAGATGCGCCTATATGCTATAGCAATTAGCTATGTCAGCTAAGTTGGGCAACGGCTTTCAATTATCATTGCAAACAGGACATCAATTTACGAAATTTCGAAAAAATGCATGCCTCCTATGAATCAGAGGGAAGTACCCACACATCCTACGTATATTATGCTTCATGTTTATTATTAAACTATCAGCAACATATGTACGTATCTTTCATATGATCATTTGCCGGTTCACATGACTTATTGGAAGCTAATTAATTGCAAGTGGCTGCTTACGAAGATATTCTCCATTGAGAGAAATCAAATCTGAGAAAAACTCTTTGCGGCCTTTCCTATTTCGCTCGCGACGAGACATGGAAAAGTCAATTGACCCGGCACGAGTCGTGATGGCAGAAATGAAAGTATAAGACTGCACACTTGAAATGAAAATCAGGTTAATGCAAGTGACTAGTTTAAACAAAATTGACGAGGTCAATTTTTAACAACTCGACCGTTAATTATCTTTACATTTGATAACTTTTGTTGCTCACTCGTCAGTCCCAATTTAATTGATGCTGGATCTCGATCATAGAGTAATAACTGAAAGAAATTAAATGTCACAAGAGATTTTAGATGTCTGAAAAATTTGTTTGTCAAACGCAGAGTGCTTCTGCCACATGCATGTTCACCTTTCACGCTTGATTCCATAGAGTAAATTTGCTTGCTTCCGCGTATAAACTACATTTATGCATGCAGGTTGAAGTGAACTTGAATTTATTTGCACTAGATAATTTGCACAAGATGTTTACACTGATAACTATGCGAACAAGCAAATTTAAACATCTATGTCATTTATAATTAAAATGCAATTCAGTACGAAATTGAGGTGTCGCATTCTCAATAGTTTTAGTTTGGTTTTCATCATAGGCTGCATGCGCTGTAGTTCATATTCAATAAAAACGCTGGCGCATCAGAAGCGTGAAAATGCGGCGTAGGCGCCGCGACTGAACGCCATCAAAACGCTGGTATTCATCTTCGAAGGCATTATGGATCATCAACCAGAAGATGATCAGCCTAATATTATTATATTTCGAAGGAGTTTCTGTTTCATAGATAAAACCGATGTGAAAATGCTATCAAGTCGTCAAATTTTTAGGCATCGCGTTTATTTGGCATCTGTGAGCCATCGTAGCGCGAGCAGCGCGATCCCCACGCCAATCAGCCAAGTTACGCTGGCGCCACGCCAGCGTTACGCCAAATCATTTTACACTGGGTTGATAGTAATGAAAATTTTCCGGAAAATTTTGAATCAAAATTTTCCATGGAAAACTTTGGAAAATATTGGAAAATTTTGGAAAAATCGGAAAATTTTGAAAGTTCTAATTTTTTGTGATAGGCCCTATGCTTTGACCGCTTCTACAGCCGAGGCAGCTATATACACATCAATAGCATGGGTCTAAAAGTGGTGATCTTGATCATCATTTTGATTAAACCGATTTTGAAAAATGAAAAAATTTGAATTTTTGTGACATAATTTTTACGTTTTCTATCACAGCCGATCGAGGCATGCATATGAATAGAATTGCTCCAAAAACTCTTGATTTCATCATATCATTTCGATTAAAACAATCGTGGCAATACGAATACCGTCCGCGGATTTTTTAGCATTCCTTTGCCATCAGTTGCTTGTGGCAATTTGTTGGCATTTTTAATATTATAACACAGACATCTTTTGGGACAACGTGAATTTTTTTCCTTTACGATAGGGGTATAATTTCATGCATTGTGAAAAATCTGGAGCAAAAGTAATGCACTTTGTTTGGGAGCTTGTTTATGGCTTAAAAGTTAAGCTTTATCATGGAGCCTTGATTGCAATGATACAAATTCTCCAAGTGTTGATGAACATGTGAAGCACAGGCACACAGTCCAACACAGCATTATGCATAAGCGACGATATATTGGAAGGTAAGACTGTAAACTCGTGAGATATTTGCAAACTAAAGATATCTGTGATGAGTAGAAGAATATCTATATGATAGCTTCTAACTTCTGGGGTAATGTCCGATATCTTCGTGGAGGACAAACTACACTCTTCCATTTCTAGCTCAGATGGTTCAGATAGTTCCAAATCGATTTCAGATCTGTGAAATTTCAGACTTTTACAGATGAATTGGAGATTCTCCAGTTGAATCTAAGATCCTTTCAAAGTTGAGTTTCTGACAAATATCTGAAATTCAATTAGAGAAATCTGAAATCCATTTAATGTCTGATATTCAGTTGGAAAGATCTGAAATAGACATGGAGGGTGCAGTTGGTTCCAAAAGTTAACATGCAGGGATGATAGAGAAGTTTTCGGACTTTGAATGTTACATAGTCTTTCCAAACGACTGCAACAGGTCTCCAAAACAAAGGCAAAAACGTCAATCACCGAAAAAAAATTTCAAAATTTTCCATTGGAAAATTTTCCGGACAATTTTGAAAAAATTGGAAAATTTTCCATTTGCATCACTAGATATTGAGTAGGCACTGCTGATTTCATCAGTATTTGCGCAGAATTTGGAAGGTCTTCTCACTTTTTGATGATTTCCGCAGGTGTGGCAACCCTGGTTCCGAACCCTTGGCCTGATAAGGGTTGACGAAAAAAAGAATAAATGCCCTTTAAGAGGCAGTCTGCCAAGCCATCGTCGAGTCTTTTTCGAGATGGGAAACCTAGGCTTTAGGTTTGGAAACAGGGATAGCTGTCAAGTTACGAAACTATAAGCGCATCAGTGACACTCTCTGAGCCTTCATCTTCTTCGTCAATAAGATCGTCCTCAGAATCACATGGATACAAATTCGCCGTGTCTTCATGTCTACCAAATAAAATATTCAAGGCGGATGCAAATCAGTGGCTGCAAAATCATCAATTTACACCTAATTCAAACATTTTCATTAAAATCTTTGATCGA